>CM019692.1:46921429-46998929 GCA_009760885.1 Achatina immaculata
TTTCACTTCACTTCACTTCACCTTGAACGCATTATCAGATAGTTTGCTTATTTCCGTGACGTCTTAGTGCATTCACCTGCTGACTGTCCCACTCTCTTCAGCGTTCTCTGCCTTCAGCTGTCCCTGCCAGTCAGTCATGTGCATGTTCCTTGCGGAACTGTGCCTCCCCCTAACAGCTCTCTCCTGTAGGCCTCTCGTGTTGTGAGCAAGATGGCCTTGCTGCTGATGCGTCCATTCACAGATCAGCACTGACGCCTTGTGAAACCCAGCTCCTGCTAGACCTTTCTTCGTCCCAGAAATCCTACTGTAGCGGGACCATCTCTTCGACATCTCGTGTCACGTTTCATTTAACTCTCCGATTCCATGGAGGACACACACACACACACACACACAAAATGTTACCTGTTATCTAAAAGAGCAGGAACATGTTACCTGGGTTGAAAGCAAGACATTACTTAAATAACTTGATAGACGTAGTGAAGGAAAACCCGATCCGCGTGAACATTCTGACCTATTTTTAACTAACCCAACACAACAGTAAGTACAACAACACGTTGTAAATATTATAACGAGGGAGAAGTTAAAAAAATAAGTCAGGCCAATTTGAAAACTACATTGGACAGAAATTGATGCAGTATAACATGCTCGAAATGGGTGATGGGTAGTTCGAACACGCACCGCGCAGCGCTGTGCCATCAATCTACTTGGAAAAAAAAAGGGTATAATTTCCGTTTCCGCGCCATTAAGGGCATATATAAGTACGGTGTTAGGCCCATATTTTCCCTGATACCCATTTCCAAAGGCTGGGTTAACCCCGGGGCTGTATTGGTCAGGAAAAAAAATCCCGCTCACCTGGGGATTCGAACCCTCGACCATTCAGTTGCTAGACGAGTGTCAATCTACTTGAAGCCAAGGTCAAATAAACATGAACGCTCTGCTGCTAGACAGCACCACTGTGTGTGAAAGGTGCGCCATAGTGACATTTTTTTTTGGACTGGGAGGGGGAAGGGAAAAAAAGGTGGTTGGGGTGGGGTGGGGGTGGGGTTGAAATTTGCTGGAACTCATTGTTGTAGGACGTTGACTCAGTACTGACATGAAAGCAGCCTAAGTCAGCCATAGGTTTGTGAGTGGGTAGATAGGTTTGTGAGTGGGTAGATAGGTTTGTGAGTGGGTAGATAGGTTTATGAGTGGGTAGAAAGGTTTATGAGTGGGTATAAAGGTTTATGAGTGAGTAGAAAGGTTTATGAGTGGGTAGAAAGGTTTGTGAGTGAGTAGAAAGGTTTATGAGTGAGTAGAAAGGTTTATGAGTGGGTAGAAAGGTTTGTGAGTGGGTAGAAAGGTGTATGAAAGGGTAGAAAGGCTTATGATCGGGTAGAAAGGTTTACGAGTGGGTATAAAGGTTTGTGAGTGGGTAGAAAGGTTTGTGAGTGGGTAGAAAGGTTTGTGAGTGGGTAGATAGGTGTATGAAAGGGTAGAAAGGCTTATGATCGGGTAGAAAGGTTTACGAGTGAGTATAAAGGTTTATGAGTGGGTAGAAAGGTTTGTGAACGGGTAGAAGCGTTTATGAATGGATAATAAGGTTTTTGAGTGGGTAGAAACGTTTCTGGAAGGTTTATGAGTGGTTAATATGGTTTATGAATAAGTAGAAAGGTTTATGAATGGGTAGAAAAGTGTATGAATTGGTAGAAAAGTTTATGAGTGGGTAGAAAGGTTTCTGAAATGTTTATGAGTGGTTATAAAGGTTTATGAACGGGGAGAAAGATTTCTGAAAGGTGTATGAATGGGTAGAAAGGTTTATGAGCAGGTAGAAAGATTTAAAGCAGGATGAACAGGTGTAAGCGACGATAACATCACGCACATATGCCCACATTGACAGTGCAACAGTTCAGGTTTGAACGCCTCGATCTGGCGCCATGCGATTATTAACTCTTGGGATCCACTTAAAGAGACTGTATGGTGTCGCGGGTTCATCCCTAATGATGAGGCAAAGGAAGCGGTGCAGACCTGGATTCAGGAGCGGTAGAACATATTCATTTCCTAAGAAATGAAGTAGCTAGTGGCATGATAACAAGAAGGGCGCAGATCTGCGGGGGGGGGGGGGGGGAGGGGACTATGTGAAGAAATAATCTAACGTGTGTTCCGTTTGCTTACAGTTACAGGTATAAACGGTTGTGTTTTCTTTACATTTTTCGTCTTCTTCATCTCCTTATCTTCTTCTTCTTTGCTAACCACCACCACCACCACCACCACATTATTATTATTATTATTGTCATCATCGCTATCAAAATATGGGCACTGGCATCATATCCCCTGTTTGCCTCTAAGGTATGACAGGGTTATCCATCATCATCATCATCATCATCAAGGAGGACACTTTGAAGCTGGCAGGAAGCAGCTATTATTTCGCAGATCGCGGTAACAGCTAGCAGTATTTGTTCCACAGGGTCCAGTCAGTTTGCGCATGGATCTTCCAGCGTCACGTTTGGTCCTCGTGTTCTCCCCCCAGATAATGCTGCACACTCTAGCAGAGCTCGCAAGTTCTTCCCACACTTCGTGGCAGATTAATTTTAAAAAATCTCGCATTGATGGCTTAACAAATAGCCTTCTTCTTCTTTTTTCTTCTTTTCCCTGTTCTTTTTCTTCTTCCTTTTCTTCTTTTTCCTTTTCTTTTTTCTTCTTTTCCCTGTTCTTTTTTCTTCTTTTTCCTTTTCTTCTTTTTCCTTGTCTTTTTGTTCCTTTTCTTCTTGTTCCTTTTCATTTTTCTTCTTTTTCCTTTTCTTTTTCTTTCTTTCTTTCTTTTTCTTCTTCTTCCTCCTCTTCTTCTTCTCTTCCGCCTCCTTTTTTTCTTCTTCTTCTTTTTGCTTTTCTTTTTCTTCTCCCTTTTCTTCTTTTTTCCTTTTCTTTTTTCTTCTTCATCCTTTTCTTCTTTTTTCCCTTTCCCTTTTCTTTTTCTTCTTTTTCCTTTTCTTCTTTCTTCTTTTTTCTTTGTTTCTTCTTCTTCCTTTTCTTGTTCCTTATTTTTCTTCTTTTTCTTCATCTTCTTCTTTTTCCTTTTCTTTCTTCTTCTTCTTCTGCTTCCTCCTCCTCTTCTTCTTCTTCTTCTTCGTCTTCTTCTTCTTATTATTATTATTATTAGTTTAAAACAACTATATATAATTTTATAATTTCTTATTGAAAGAATGCATGTGACACTGGACAACGCAAAGGAATTACAGTTTCTGAAAAGACGTTTTAAAATCAGAAACACTCAACTTTAGCTTGTCTTCTCAAAAGGTAAAGAGAAGAATTGTTCTACAGTTTAAACGCAACCAATGAAACCGAGGGTTTACAAAACAAGTGCATAAAGCAGTCAAGAAAAGTTATTTTCTAAATCATTTACGCCAGATATGCCAACCCCTAGAAATGGCTGGTTTCATCGCTGAATTGGGGGAACAAGGTAAAAAAGGGACATAATTCTTCCCCCAAGCATGCAGCCCAGAACAGCTCATGTATTGTTGTTGTTGTTGTTGTTGTGATGCGTTTTTAAATCCCGGCTGTAATGTAGAACTTCACTTGCCTGAAGGCTGGCATTTTCGAGACCGTTAATTTCAATTTAACCTGCATGTTCCGTCTTTTCTCAGCCACGTTAAATGCGACGTGGCTTTAACTTTTGTAAGAGAATAGAAAAAGATAAGTGTTATGACAGACGCAGTGAGACAGGCGTTAGTGGAGCACAGGTAGACAGGAGCTGTACAAGGGGCGTTCAAAAAGTAATGCACAACTTCGGGGGTTTTTTTTTTCAGCTAATAATGAAGATAGAAGCGTGAAATTTTGCACATTTTAAATATGGCATGTGCCGATTGTGTGAACCAAATTGCACCACAACTGGTCAAAGAATATGGCTGCCCTAACCGTTGAAATAGAGCGTGTTAGCAACTTGAGGTATAAGCAGCGAAACTGTGATAGAATTTCTCGTCGCAGAGAAGGAAACTGCTGTGAACATTCACAAGCGTCTATGTGATGTATATGGAAGTTTTTCAGTCGACAGGATTTCAGTCAGTCGCTGGGTTCAGAGAATCAAAGAATCAATAAGTGGAGATAAGGAGTTGCATGATCGGCCGCGCTGTGGACGTCCTGCCACAGCCACCAAGGCAGAAATGTTGAAATACGCTGAGTGCATTATTCTTACTGATAGGCATATCACTACTCAACATTTGGCCTTAAAGCTGTCAGTCAGCAATGGTAGTGCAAAAGACAGTTATAAAAGCTCTCGGAATTTCTAAGGTTTGCGCAAGATGTGCGAATTCTCACAAAATAGATGGAAGTCTCACCTCGAATTCTCATACCCCGAAGTCTCACAAATGAGCATCGATTGCAAAGGAAAGCAATTTGTTCTGAATTGCTGGAGCGTTCAGTGCTGAGGGAGATAGCTTTGTGGCTAAGATCGTAACAGGTGACGAAACCTGGGCACGTCATTTTGAACCCGAGACAAAAAGGCAGTCAGTGGAAGGGCATCATCCGCAATCACCACGAAGAAAGAAATTCAAGACAACTCCTTCAGCTGGAAAGGTCATGATCACTGTCTTTTGGGACATTGAAGGTGTGATTCTTGTGGATGTAATGCCAAGAGGAGAGACAATCATTTCGCAAGCGTACATTAAGACACTGAAAAAACTCAATCAGCGTTTTCACAGAGTTCGGCCGGACAAAAATCCAGCAGACTTGCTTCTCCTTCACGACAATGCGCACCATCACACGTCTGGCAACACGGGAAGCAATCACCAAATTGGCTTGGACTGTACTACCACATCCACCCTATAGCCCCGATTTGGCACCCTCTGATTTCCATCTGTTTGGTCCACTTAAAGATGCACTCCGAGGGGTAAGATTTGAAGATGACGAAGGAGCGATTCATGCAGCGAAGAAATGGCTATATAATTAAGGGAAAATCTGGTGCGGGTTAGGAATACATACACTTGTTTCGTGCTGGCATAAAGCCGTACAAGTTGATGGGGATTATCTTGAATAATACTGATGTATATATGACATATCCATGTAATATGTGTATAAATTTTATGCTTTTTGAATAGACAGCTCCTGCGAAAAACGATGTGGTGCATTACTTTGTGAACACCCCTCATATTTTCAAGTTTCACAAAAATATATATAGGAAGGAAAGAAACGGAGACGGCAGTAATAAACAACAAAACATACTTAAAAAATATTTCGGCAAAATGCCTTTGTCAAGGACAACAGAAATGTGAAAAGAACTGATAAATACATGGAAAAAAAAGAACTAGGGAGCTTAGTTTAGGAGATTTTCCTAGTATGAAAGTTGGCTTCAAAATAGCCTGCTGTATGATGTGAAAGAAGAAAAGACATGGGAAATGCAGAAGGGCGGAGTGAAGAGAGACAACTGGGGCAAAACAAATCTTAGAAGAAGAAGAAGAAGTTTGTTCATGTTTTGTTTTGTAAAAGTAAACCGAGGCTGCTCTTCAGCAACGTCCTGTCCTGTACAAATCAGGATCATCATTTCAGCGCGTCAAGCAAGTCCACGGGGGCTGGGATCTCGCCGTTATTATCTCCCTCATCAAATAGCTACGGGTGAGACCAGCTCCAGATTGGTTTGCTGTTTATTTAGACTACCGAAGCGGAGAGTGCACTCGACTTCAACAGCGAAGCTCGGTAATTTCATCCAAATTTGAATGTACCAAGTCAACCCAGCAGAAGAATTGGAAACTTGACATCCCGGAGCTGAGTGGAGAGAGAAAGAGAATGAGAGAATGAATGAATGAATGAATGAACGAATGAATAGTTTTTATTTTTAAAGGGTAAAGAATTGGGCACGCAGGCCCGTCTTACATTCTGCTCTTCATCACTCCATCTTTCATTCTTCCCACACACACTCGATTTAATACAAGTATACGAGTTACATTAGGGGAAATAAAAAGAGAGGGAGAGGAAGGGAGAGGATAGTCAGACACGATCATCCTTTCTTCTGTTGACAGGTCAGCAATGTATGATCACTGACACCATAGCTCTTACGACTTTCCTTGTACGCCAGTACAGACCACCGACTCCTCCCCCCCCCCCACCAAATTGTCCTGCCCAATTTCCCCCCCCCCACCCCCAAACATATCATTGGCCAGACTGTTAAAATCATCATCATCACCATCATAATCGTCGTCATCGTCAGGCACCGATATGACTTCAACAAACGTCAGCAGCGTGATTTTTCTGTACATGTGAATAGGCAGTAGCAGAACAGAAATTCAAAGGCTCAGAATCAAGATTCCAGGATCACAGAATTCAGGACAGCCCCAGTTACAACTTGTATGCTCTGCCATATGCCACAGCATCCGCCCGAGAGTATGCCTGCTAACATTTCTCATCAAATGTTGCCTGTTTACAACGCGTTTTCTGCCACACAGTTCAGATTTCTTCCCAGCATCCTAGCCCCAGCAATCTCTTCACAAGTACAATGTTCTTCCATTCCCGCTCTTTGTTCTTCCATTCCCGCTCTTTGTTCTTCCATTCCCGCTCTTTGTTCTTCCATTCCCGCTCTTTGTTCTTCCATTCCCCCTCTTTGTTCTTCCATTCCCGCTCTTTTTTCTTCCATTCCCGCTCTTTTTTCTTCCATTCCCGCTATTTTTTCTTCCATTCCCGCTCTGTGTTCTTCCATTCCCGCAGTCTTTCCAATAATGGCTTTAGCAATGTCCCCCTTATCCATTCTCAGCCTGCCGTTTATTTTAGCCTGTCCAGCAAGTCTGTCTGCCATTTCATTGCCATGTACTTCCACATACCCTGGGCAGTAAAGCCACTTTAGGGTCCTCACAGTTGACTGGCTTAACAGGTGAATCTGAAGGAAAAATTCTAGTAAAAGTGACCAGGTGTGGTATTGACCACATGGAGAAGTAAAGGCGACCAGGTGTGGTATTGACTACACGGAGAAGTAAAGGCGACCAGGTGTGGTATTGACCACATGGAGAAGTAAAGGCGACCAGGTGTGGTATTGACCACATGGAGAAGTAAAGGCGACCAGGTGTGGTATTGACTACACGGAAAAGTAAAGGCGACCAGGTGTGGTATTGACTACACGGAAAAGTAAAGGCGACCAGGTGTGGTATTGACTACACGGAGAAGTAAAGGCGACCAGGTGTGGTATTGACTACACGGAAAAGTAAAGGCGACCAGGTGTGGTATTGACTACACGGAAAAGTAAAGGCGACCAGGTGTGGTATTGACTACACGGAGAAGTAAAGGCGACCAGGTGTGGTATTGACCACACGGAAAAGTAAAGGCGACCAGGTGTGGTATTGACTACACGGAGAAGTAAAGGCGACCAGGTGTGGTATTGACTACACGGAGAAGTAAAGGCGACCAGGTGTGGTATTGACTACATGGGGTTTTGGCAGTCAGTGACCCACAGAAGACATGCTGCCGTCAGGGTTGGCCAACCATAGCTGACCAAGACCCTGTCCCACTTCTTTTTTGTGTTTTTTTTGTGTTTTGTTTTTTGGAAGCCCCAGTAACAGGCCTAGCATGACTATCTGGGATAGGGATGGCCAATGTTTCCCATGGTGGTGGAGTCTGCTGAAGAAGTATTGCACACCCCCCGGATTTTTAATTTCACCCGAGGACTGAAAAAAATGAAAGCCGTAACCCAGTCCCAAGCCGACATGATTCTTGTGCTTCAACACAGTATCGACTGCAGATAACACCAGCTCTAAGTTCTAGGGACGGAGAAAAGACAAGACTTTGTGTGCGCGCGCGTGCCCAGGCATTAGGGGCATATCGCAGGGGCAAACTTTAAATTAACTTGTGCCAGAAACCAAACTTTCTCGGGTAACATGGCCCCCATTTATATACCTCCAGACTAACTAATCACATACACTTTGCTAAACCTCTTCCTCTATTTGTGTCGGATCAAATCAGATCAAAGGGCAGTAACTGCTTTATCTCCCTTGTAAAAGTGCGTCCGTGTGCATGCACCAAGATGATGGGCGTTAATAGCTTTGTTGATCAGTTTAGTTTAAACATTGTAATTAAACTGACTTTGTTCTTTAGAACATTCTAGTTTGACTGAAATTCCCCCACCCCCTCCTTTTTTTTCCCCTCGCTTCTGTGGTTTGATTTAAGTTTCTCAGACCACTGTGGTTTAACTGTTTGAAATGTTAGAAGTTTAACTTAAAATCTCGAGGTCACTGTTATTTAGATGTTGAAATGTTAGAAGTTTAACTTAAAATCCCGAGGTCACTTGTTGTTTAGCTGTTGAAATGTTGGAAGTTTAACTTAAAATTCCGAAATCACTTGTTCTTTAGCTGTTGGAATGTTGGAAGTTTAACTTAAAATTCCGAGATCACGTGTTCTTTAGCTGTTGGAATGTTGGAAGTTTAACTTAAAATCCCGAGGTCACTTGTTGTTTAGCTGTTGAAATATTGGAAGTTTAAATTAAAATCCCGAGGTCACTGTTGTTTAGATGTTGAAATGTTGGAAGTTTAACTTAAAATCCCGAGGTCACTGTTGTTTAGATGTTGAAATGTTAGAAGTTTAACTTAAAATCCAGAGATCACTTGTTCTTTACCTGTTGGAATGTTAGAAGTTCAGCTTAAAATCCCGAGGTCACTGTTGTTTAGCTGTTGAAATGTTAGAAGTTGAACTTAAAATCCCGAGGTCACTTGTTGTTTAGCTGTTGAAATGTTAGAAGTTCAGCTTAAAATCCCGAGGTCACTGTTGTTTAACTGTTGAAATGTTAGAAGTTTAACTTAAAATCCCGAGGTCACTTGTTTAACTGTTGAAATGTTAGAAGTTCAGCTTAAAATCCCGAGGTCACTGTTGTTTAACTGTTGAAATGTTAGAAGTTCAGCTTAAAATCCCGAGGTCAGTGTTGTTTAGCTGTTGAAATGTTAGAAGTTCAGCTTAAAATCCCGAGGTCACTTGTTTAACTGTTGAAATGTTAGAGGTTTAACTTAAAATATCGAGGTCACTTGCTCTTTAACTGTTGAAATGTTAGAAGTTTAACTTAAAATCCCGAGGTCACTTGTTCTTTAGTTGTTGAAACAGTAGAAGTTCGGCTTAAAATTCCGAGGTCACTGTTGTTTAACCGTTGAAATGTTAGAAGTTTAACTTAAAATTCCGAGGTCACTGATACGGTGGTTTAACTGCTCAAATGCTAGATGTTTAACTTCAGATTTCCCAGGCCACAGTTGTTTAACTAAGGTTTCTTGGGTCACTGTGTAAACTTGTTTTTTTCCCAGGCTATTTATATCTTTGCTGGCTTACTCCTTTGTTCTGTCATGTAAACCTTTTTATGTCCACTGAAATCGAATGAATAATTCTGTTTTATATGATGTTACTAATTCTCTGTTGTATTATTATCTAGCCTCTGACTGAAATGTACCTCATAACTCAACAGTTAATGTATTATATGAGTTTAGACACCATTTTCTGGGAAGTTGTCTGTACCTTTCAACAGACTGCCCGAGGTACACAATGTTTTAATAACTCTTGACTTAGGTTTTCTGAAATGACTGTTATAGCGGGTGATATCTCCAGACCAGAGGTTGTAAGAGCAATTGGGCTCAGGTAGCACTGATGGCAGTCCTGACAAACAGACAAACAAACAAACAAACAAATAATGTCCTATGAAAAATTTGAAGAGCAAAAAAAATAAAATCATCAAAAGTGAAACTTTACAGTTAACCGTAAAAATGAGTGCTGTCTGAGATGTGAGTATGTGGGCAACTTCGTCCAGTTTATGACATTGGACGAAACTGATGGCTGATAAGGAGAGTATCTTACGACTGCAGATAGGACACGACTGGTCGAGAAAACAGGTGCATTCCAAATTACAAAAGAAAAAGAAAAAAAAATGTAGCAATTCATCCATTCCCTGAAGTGGATCATTTCAGAAATGACAGTGGAACGTGCCCTCTCCACCCCCCCCCCCCACCCCCACCCTCAAAACCAAGATTGCGTGGTATATGAAGACTGAGAAAGCGGTTCTAGTTCTTTCTTTCTTTCTTTCTTCCTTCTCGGAACTATGAGCTGACGTTCTTTGCAGCCAACGTGGTGAAGATATTGAGGCATAACATCATGTCAGATTGAGATCGGGTTATGACGGTTATTATTATTATTGTTATTATTTTCAGATACTGCATGGGATTAAAAAAGCAGGCACGGTGTAGTACTTCTTTAGCAGACTCCACCACAATGAGAAAAAGGAGAGGGGGGGGGGGGGGTTGACAATCTCTGTCCCGTTAGCCAGGCTAGACCTGTTACTTAAAGTATCGTTGGGGAGATGGGAAATGGTCTTTGTCAGCTTTGGGAAGCTATATTTATTATTTTTCCTTAAACAATAACAAAATTAATACTGAAAGTAAAAAAAAAAAAAAAAACAGATCGATGTTTGAAAAAGAAGAAAGAAGGTAAATAAGATCGACAGTGCAGTTCATCCTAATCTTAAGAAAGTTGAAAGCGTGCTCATCTGGAAGTTCTTGCATCTACACTGGGAACGCTAATTAAAATAGATGATTCTCAACACGGGCGGCTCCCATGTCATCCTCTTGTGCTCAGTGCCTGCTTTGTTTGTTGATATAATGTTGCAAATAAGTGTATAATTCACACGTTGGTGTTAAAAGCTGCATGCTTCACAGAGATTCTGTTAATGGACTTCTTTTAAACTGTAGTGTGTTTTTTTTTTTCATTTTCCATCTTTCTGAAGCTGTTGGTTTACTTTTTTCCTTCAGATGAAAGAGAGGATATCCAGAAAAAGACTTTCACAAAGTGGATCAACTCACAGTTTACTAAGGTGGGTTAGTTTAGTCAACTCAGTTTACTAAGGTAGGTTTGTTTAGTCAACTCATTTACTAAGGTGGGTTAGTTTAGTCAACTCAGTTTACTAAGGTAGGTTAGTTTAGTCAACTCACAGTTTACTAAAGTTTAGTAAACTCACAGTTTACTAAGCTGGGTTAGTTTAGTCAACTCACAGTTTACTAAGCTGGGTTAGTTTAGTCAACTCAGTTTACTAAGCTGGGTTAGTTTAGTCAACTCAGTTTACTAAGGTAGGTTAGTTTAGTTAACTCACCGTTTACTAAAGTTTAGTAAACTCACAGTTTACTAAGCTGGGTTAGTTTAGTCAACTCACAGTTTACTAAACTGGTTAGTTTAGTCAACTCAGTTTACTAAGCTGGGTTAGTTTAGTCAGCTCATTTACTAAGGTGGGTTAGTTTAGTCAACTCACAGTTTACTAAAGTTTAGTCAACTCACAGTTTACTAAGCTGGGTTAGTTTAGTCAACTCATTTACTAAGGTGGGTTAGTTTAGTCAACTCACCGTTTACTAAAGTTTAGTAAACTCACAGTTTACTAAGCTGGGTTAGTTTAGTCAACTCACCGTTTACTAAAGTAGGTTAATTTAGTCACCTCACCGTTTACTAAGGTAGGTTAATTTAGTCACCTCATAGTTTACTAAATTAGGTTATAGTCAACTCACAGTTTACTGAGGTAGGTTAGTTTAATCAACTCACAGTTTAAAATAGGTTAGTTTAATCAACTCACAGTTTAGTAAGGTGGGTTAGTTTAGTCAATTCATAGTTTACTAAAGTAGGTTAGTTTAGTCAGCTCACACTTTACTAATGTAGATTAGTTAGATGAACTCATATTTTAATAACGTAGGTTAGGTCAACTCATATTTTACTAGAGTAGATTAGTTATCTCAACTCAGTTACTATCGGAGATTAGTTAGATCAGCTCATCTTCTTCTTTCTCTTGTTTACAAATCTTACAGTCTTATTACTTGAGATGTTACCCATAGTCAAATTTTTCTTATACAAATTCTGGTTCACAGATTTAACGAACTATCACTGACCAAGAAAAGTTAGGTTACCTATTTAAAAAAACAAAACAAAACTATCAGATGGTATAAAGAGTTCATTGCTTCTGATTACTAATGAGGATTCACGTGCTCATAGTTTGGGAAACACTGCCATCTCTCTCTCTCTCTCTCTCTCTCTCTCTCTCTCTCTCTCTCAGCCCTAAGTGCCTAAAGTACATGGAGCTTCCGCAAGGGTTTTCCACAAATGGATGTCCGTTTCCTTTTTTTTCCCCCAATCTTGCCCAAGTGAGCCATCTATTGCCCAACATCCTCTCTGTTGTTCCTCTCCATGTCTCCTTTGGTCTGCCCTTACTCCTGTTCCCCATGCGGTGTCCACCTCAGTGCCACAGTGTATATATTTCATTTAAGGAGATTTGAAATTGACTGATTCCATAATTTGTGTTCCTAGGCGAAACGAGTGACCATCACTGACCTATTTACAGATCTCAGGGATGGAGAGAGACTTCTGTCGTTGCTGGAAGTTCTCAGTGGACTTAGCCTTGTGAGTAACGTGGAGAATCTGTAGCTTACTTTTGCTAAGTAGAAAGAATCTGTAGTTTATTAAGTTACTTGAAGAATGTGTAGTTTACTTTTGTTAAGTAACATGAAGATCTATAGCTTACTTTTGTTAAGTGACATGAAGAATTTATACTTAACTTTTGTTAAATAGCCCGAGAAATCTGTCATTTACTTTTGTTAAGTAACTCAGAACTTTCTGTAACTCAGATTTATAAAATAATTTGGAACTTAATGTAAGTTACGTTTGTTAAATAACTTAGATCTTTTGTGGTTTCTTTTGTTAAGTAACTTCGAACTTCTGTAACTTAATTTTGTCAAGCGCATATCCTCTGAAAGGAGAGGATAGAAAGGTAAGAGTGAAGAAAATAACAGAAACAATTAAAATAACAAAGACCTGATAAGTTGAATGTTAAATTTGTTGTTAATTTTTATATCTTCAATCATGGTTTTACCAGCTTCCATTCTCGCACTCTGCAAAGGTTCATCCTTTTTCCTCTTAACGATTGTGTTGAAAGTAAACATGAAATATTATACTTTATGACAGAGACCTGATTTCCATCCTTTATAAAACAAGCAGAGCAAGACACCGTACCGAGTGCTGTGTTGTCCCTTATAGGCATTGAGCTCTCTCTTGTGGAGAGCAACGCTGAAGGGGTGGGTGGCTCTGAGACTCCTCGAGGCCCTTTCGTTGGTTTATAACCTTTTCTTATGTAAGACTCCAACTGTGTGTAAACTGTGGAGTTTGTGTTGAAAATGTCTGGTATTCATGTTCTGTCTGTTTATCCGCGGTGTTTATCAGAAGTCTGTGACTATTTTCAGAAACCAGAAAAGGGCAGACTGCGCGTCCACCATATCAATAACTTGAACAGAGCTTTGGAAGTCTTGGAGAACAATTACAGTGTGAGTTGTTCTTTTGTTCTTTTGTTCTAATCTCAGACGAGGCAGTATGTGTCTGCGTGCGATCGTGGAAAAGGAAAAAAGGAAAATTCCAGTTTTAGAAGAAACAGGGAAATGATTGGGGGGGGGGGGGGAAAGGGAGGAATTATATACAAAAACAGAAGGACGATGCCAGGTCAAAAACAGCAGGTATAAAACATATAAGCAAGTTAGAACTTGGCCTGAAGGATCTGCAGACGGTAAGTTTATATTGGAGATGCTAGATCTGGCTAGAGATCTGGCAAATGAACTAGCCTTGCCAGACATTAAAAAAAATATTGACCTGCAGGGAATGTATGATAAGGAACATGGACAAGTGAGTGGATGCAGGAGAAAAGAATGAAGAAATATAAAATAAAGCACTTGATGATAATTTCGTGTTTACAGAACATTTCAGTACTTACGCATATACAGATAATTAAAGATGTCAGCTGATCCAACATTCCATACTGAAAGTGAATATCCGTCTGTTTCAAGCCGAGGTATTCTTCTTCTTGTTTTTATGGTAATTATATTTCAAAATCTATGCTTTCTTTTTTTTTAAACAAAAACTTAAAAAGCCGCCCTTTCTTTGCTGAGGGCAAGTGTAATTGCGATTGGCTTAATACTTCGGAGTCTCTGTCTGTCTGTCTGTCTGTCTGTCTGTCTGTCTGTCTATCTGTCTGTCTCTGTTGTTTGTGTGTGAATATATGTTGGGGGTGGATATGGCGTGGGAGTGAGGTAAAGTATTGCAGAAAATGTCCCCCAAAACAATCATAAACACCATACACCAGTCTTCATGCTGTTAATGTCTTTTTTTTTCCCTGTTCCCCTGTGTTTGAAGTACAGGTACTACAAGGGTGAAGTGAATTATATAGGGCTGTTTCCTCAAAGGAGGTATTGATACAGGGGTTCCCAAACTTCAAAGACATAAGGAGCCCTTGCGCCAGAAAAAAAATATTTGAGACCTCATAAATTTCCTGCGTTATATTATTATTAATATTATAACATTAAAAACAATAACATGCTGGAAGCATTTCAGAGCTTAATATTTGAACAATGTTAAAAAAATAATAACACATTTCACATTTACTTGACTTGTAGAAAGTTCCTCATGGAAAATACAAAATTTAAATAAGAATATTTATCAGTGATCATGGTTGTCATATTAAACAAAATCTATAAAATGTAAAATAGAAAGTTTTGTATATTTTACCTGCACATTTGGCAAGTGTCCTTCATTGATATTTGGGAAAACGTGTGATTTCTAATTACTGATGCTCTTCTAAAGTGTGTAAGAAAGAAAGGAAGAAACAAACAAAAATTTTAAATATGCCTCACAGACACCGGGGTTGCTCCACGGAGCACAGAAAAACTCGGAGCTTGAAGACTATTTCCATAATGTGAGACCTGCAATACATAGGAAGACTATTTCCATAATGTGAGACCTGCAATACATAGGAAGACTATTTCCATAATGTGAGACCTGCAATACATAGGAAGACTATTTCCATAATGTGAGACCCGCAATATATAGTAAGACATTATTTCCATAATGTGAAACTTGCAATACATAGGAAGACTATTTCCATAATGTGAGACCTACAATACATAAGAAGACTTTCCGTAACTGGAGACCTGCAATACATAGGAGGACTTTCCATAATGTGAGACCTCCAATACATAGGAAGACTATTTCCTTAACTGGAGACCTGCGGTACATATGAGGACTGTTTCCATAATGTGAGACCTGCAATACATAGGAAGACTATTTCCGTAACCGGAGACCTGCTTTACATAGGAGGACTATTTTCATAATGGGAGACTTGCAGAACATAGGAATACTATTTCCATAATGGGAGATGTACAGGAAACAGGAAGATTGTTTCATGGGAAGACTGTTTTTAACAACGAGAGACCTGCAATACATTAGAAAACTATTTCCATAATGTGAAACCTGCAGTACATTAGAGAACTATTTCCATAATGTGAAACCTGCAGTACATTAGAGAACTATTTCCATAATGTGAAACCTGCAGTACATTAGAGAACTATTTCTGTTATGGGAGACACGTAAATACAGAAAAGCCATTTCAACAGTAGGTGAGCTCCGATATATAAAAAGACTTTTTCCTCAGTGTAGGCCTGCGTTGTATGGGAAGACTACGTCAGCAATAGGAGACCTGCAATGTATGGGAAGACCACGTCAACAATAGGAGACCTGCAGTGTATGGGATGACTACATCAACAGTAGGAGACCTGCACTGTATGGGAAGACTACATCAACAATAGGAGACCTGCAATGTATGGGAAGACCACATCGACAATAGGAGACCTGCAGTGTATGGGAAGACCACATCAACAATAGGAGACCTGCAGTGTATGGGAAGACTACATCAACAGCAGGAGACCTGCAGTGTATGGGAAGACTACATTAACAGCAGGAGACCTGCAGTGTATGGGAAGACTACATTAACAGTAGGAGACCTGCACTGTATGGAAAGACATCAACAATAGGAGACCTGCAATGTATGGGAAGACCACATCGACAATAGGAGACCTGCAGTGTATGGGAAGACCACATCAACAATAGGAGACCTGCAGTGTATGGGAAGACTACATCAACAGCAGGAGACCTGCAGTGTATGGGAAGACTACATTAACAGCAGGAGACCTGCAGTGTATGGGAAGACTACATTAACAGCAGGAGACCTGCAGTGTATGGGAAGACTACATCAACAATAGGAGACCTGCAGTGTATAGGAAGACTACATCAACAGCAGGAGACCTGCAGTGTATGGGAAGACTACATCAACAATAGGAGACCTGCAGTGTATGGGAAGACTACATCAAAAACAGGAGACCAGTGATGTAATGTTCTCTCTCTCTCTCTGTGTCTCTCCCTCCTCACCCCCTTCCCCCTTGAGTGCCAATTGAAGATTCCCCCCCCCCCAACCCAAAAGAAGATTTCTGAACTAAAAGTGGGTCTTCTGAAACAAAAGAGGAGATAACGAAACGCATGTAATAGAAACTACCAATATCTACAAGAATTACGAGAGAGAGAGAGACAGACAGACAGACAGACAGACAGACAGAGACACACAGACAGACAGAGACAGAGGCACAGATAGAGCGAACTAACATACTTTATTTTCAAAGGGTTAAGAATTCTACCCTGCAGAGAGAGAGAGAGGGAGAGACATAGAGAGAGAGAAAGAAAAAGAGAGAAAGAAAGAGAAAGGAAGAGAGGAAAACATAAGCGCCGGTGTCATTTTCACTCAAGGAGAAGCTAATTAGTCTGCCTCTCCGACGAGAGAGGAAGAGAGAAGTGCGTGTGGGGCTTCTCTCCGGGCATACTTCACACCTGGTGCAATCAGCATCTCTTGATGTCAAAAACATTTTCAAACATGTTCAGGAGACGCGCCAGAAAAAAAGTTGTGTCTAATAATGCAACATGGTTTGTTTTTTTTTTGTTCAGTTGAGCCGGAGAAGTTGTGTTTGGATGTTGCTTGTTGGTATGCTATTTGACAGAAATTGAACAGAAAGAAGTACATCACGCCTGATACTATAAAGAAGTACATCACACGTGATATTAGAAAAAGTACATCACATCTGATATTGGAAAGAAGTACATCACACGTGATATTAGAAAGAAGCACATCACACGTGATATTAGAAAGAAGCACATCACACGTGATATTAGAAAGAAGCACATCACACGTGATATTAGAAAGAAGCACATCACACGTGATATTAGAAAGAAGCACATCACACGTGATATTAGAAAGAAGCACATCACACGTGATATTAGAAAGAAGTACATCACACGTGATATTAGAAAGAAGCACATCACTCCTGATATTAGAAATAAGTGCATCACGGCTGATATTAGAAAGAAGTGCATAACACGTGATATTAGAAAGAAGTGCACCGCACATGATATTAGAAAGACATACATCACGCCTGATATTAGAAAGAAGTACATCAAGTCTGATATTAGAAAGAAGTACATCAAGGCTGATATTAGAAAGAAGTACATCACCCCTGATATTAGAAATCGGAATATCACGTATGATAATAGAAAGAAGTACATGATGCACGATATTAGAAAGAAGTACATCACGCCTGATATTAGAAAGAAGTACATCAAGCCTGATCTCTCTCTCTCTCTCTCTCTGAACCTTAAGTGTCCAAGGCACTTGAGGCTTCCGCAAAGGTTTTCCACAAATGCCTGTCCTTTCCCTTTTTTTCTGCTCTTGCCCAGGTGAGCCCTCTATTGCTCAACATCCGCTCTGTTGTTCTTCTCCATGTCTCTTTTGGTCTACCCTTAACTTCTGTTCCCCTGTGGTGTCCATCTTAGTGCTATTTTTGGTAGTGAGTTGTCAGTCATTCGGAGCACATGTGCCAACCATCGCCAGCAACCCTATCCGGTTAAAAAAAAAACCTATCAGACTGCTGCAGAAACAGAAACAAGTGAAAAAAAAATGCAGTTGGAAGGAGAAACACGTATCGAGCCCGATATTAGGAAGAAATACATCAAGCCCGATTTTAGGAAGAAATACATCAAGCCCGATTTTAGGAAGAAATACATCAAGCCCGATTTTAGGAAGAAATACATCAAGCCCGATATTAGGAAGAAATACATCGAGCCCGATATTAGGAAGAAATACATCAAGCCCGATATTAGGAAGAAATACATCAAGCCCGATATTGTTCAAGTTCAGGATAGTGGTAACATGTAGCAAAGTATGGAATTATTTCGAAAATTTGGAGTGTCTGAAATGATCTCCACAAGGTTTCTCTGACTGAAGGCAGCAGGTTCTACTCTTATCTGCCGTCGCTCTCCCTTCGCAGTTTCCTGCGTAATTTTTTGTGACAATATAAAAGACGTAAGAAAAAAATAAACCCCAACAAAACAAAACAGAAGGTAGATGGGATTGGCCAGGAAGAGAGAGAGAGAGAGAGAGAGAGAGAGAGGGGGGGGGTGGAAATCCTTTTCCTTACCTGTATATTCCTTCAGTTTAGGAAGGAACAAGGCTGCCTCATTTGTTGACTAAGTTTCCTCGAGATCCCATAGTTTCCATTTACCAGCCCAGTCCTGAGTGTAGTAGTTTATTAGCTCTCTACTTTGTGGACTTAATTTAAAAAAAGCAGCATGTAAGTAGAACTAGCAACTGTAGCTAAGTACTGATTTCATGGAAATAAGTAGAAGTTTTTACAGTTTGATGTTCGCGTGTGTAGATTTCTATGCATTTTGATGGGAATATGATTTTCTTATATTTTGATGGGAAGTGTGTGGATTTTCTTATACTTTGATAGAAATGTATGCGTTTTCTTTTAATCTGATGGGAAATGTGTGAATTTTCTTGTAATTTGATAGAAATGTGTGGATTTTCTTATAATTTGCTGGGAAACAACCTGATGGTTGAAATGTGTGGATTTTCTTACAGTTGTGTAGAAATGTGCAGATTTTCTTTCACTTTGATGGGAATGCAGAGATGTAAATCTTTGGTGACAGCGTTTGAAAAGATCTCAACATTATTATAGTTTCTTCTAGCTTAAGTCAGTAACATTGTCCTTAATACTTAATTCTTCTTGTCTCGTATTATCTATAATACTTAATTCTTCTAGTGTCATTGATGGAATAATATAATATAATATAATATAATATAATAATATAATATGATATAATATAGTATAATATAATCATAGCGTTGATTATTATTTGTGCGTAAATGATGGAGTGTTTCACTGGCATCCACAGATTTTGTTGTAAAATATAAAAATGGACATGCCAGCGTCAGGGTCGGCCAACCATAGCTGACCAAGACCCTGCCCCACCTGTCCGTTGGTAACCCAAGTAACAAGTCTAACCTGGCTAACTGGGCAGGAATCGACATGGTCGCCTTGGTGATGGAGCCTGATAAAGAAGCACTGACACCTACTTGTTTAGCTGCACTCAGTTCCCCCCCCCCCCAAAAAAAAAAGGACACGATGCTATGCTTCAACATCTTCATCGCATCGGCTGTAAAGAGCACCTGCTCGCAGTTCCTGGGAGATTTAAGAGGAAGACTTTCAGTCTTTCCAGTTTCTATTTTATTCATCCTGCGAGTACGTACTATGAGTTCTCTAGTTCTCCTGCACATGGTCGCCTTAAGTTACTATACGTTCTCATTCCTGCGGACGTTTACTCATTCCTGCAGACGTTTTCTCATTCCTGCGGACGTTTACTCATTCCTGCCGACGTTTACTCATTCCTGCGGACGTTTAATCATTCCTGCCGACGTTTAATCATTCCTGCGGACGTTTACTCATTCCTGCCGACGTTTACTCATTCCTGCCGACGTTTAATCATTCCTGCCGACGTTTTCTCATTCCTGCGGACGTTTCCTCATTCCTGCGGACGTTTACTCATTCCTGCGGACGTTTCCTCATTCCTGCGGACGTTTCTTCATTCTGGGGGTAAAAACTACTGTCTGAGAACATTTTTGTGATTTCCATGTTTTGCCCCCATATCCAGAGATTTGACTGAAAACAAACAAACAAACAAACAAACAAACAAACAAACAAACAAAAGCACATGTATGTCCCCGCCCGTGCCATGAGTTAAATCTGGTAAACCAGGCTATTGTGACAACTGTGGAAACGTCGCGATAAACGGCTGTTCCACTTGTCAGGAGAGACGTCCCCATTTTAGCAGATCAAAATACGCCAACCCTTGCCGCCAGTAACGAAGTGGTTTGTGCATTCATCTTTCCCCCGTGGTAAAAGCACCGGTCAGTGCAGTTACACAGACGGGCACATGTTTTCCCCTGGAATTGTGAAAGGAAGTATGAGTAATACTGATCACATTACCTTCTACTACATCGTCAGGTGAAGGAAAATGTGAATAATAACAACAGAATACCACCAGCATACCTCACTATCGTGGAACCTCGTTTCCTGCTTACATTTGTTTACTAATCTCACATTTCACATGGCACAGTAGTTCCAGATTACCTTACAATTTAGATTACGACGCTTTCTACGGAGCTTTCTTATCGTCAGCAAATGTAATGTAAACATTCATTACAATTACGTATTCATTTTTGTGCACTATGGAAGCAGTAAACAATTAATGTAAGCGGTTAATGTTACTACAGCAGCCGTTCTTAAACCGGGGGCGATGGATATAAAGAAGATATAAACTGGAACATGTGTAGGGAATAGATAAGTACTAGTTACCCAGGCTGATTGGCAACCCTAGCGAAGAAATAATGAGGAAGCAACTGAACACTCAGAATTGCGCACTCCTAAGCTGCCCCCAGTTGCTGATCCATTATTTCGTCGCTAGGGTTGCCAATCAGCCTGGGTAACTAGTGCTGATCTATTCCATACACATCTAGTGATAACGGGAAGAATGAAGGGACAGAAGGACAGAGGAAGACAACGAAACAAGATACTTGACCCACTAAAAGAGTGGCATGGAGCACGGTCCAGCACAGATATTATAGAAAGAACAAATGATAGATGGTTGCGGAGATCAGTGACAACCACAGTGGCGGGGGGAGGCAGAGAGATACGTATAATCCAGGAGTGAGACTCGATCTTTGACAGCCTAGAAATCAAGCAGAACCAACCTAGTGACATCTTTTCAAGCCGTTTTGGTATCTATTTTTGGTGATGATGATGGTTTCGAAAGTATGGCGAAGATGGTACGTCGGACATACTGATCGGTCTATGGGGGGAGGGGGAAGGGATGGTATGTAGTTATAAGCAGGTTAAGAACAAACTGTTTTTACTTCATGATGGACAAGATCTTAGCAAGTGGAGATTTTTGCCAAGAAAGACACGAGGTCTGTGATGATTCAGTTACTGGGGTCCGAGAAACGAAGATTATTAAGATCCTTGCCTATTACCCTGATAGAGGCAAACTAAAGTGTTACGTAACTTATACTATTCGTGCTACTTTCTGTGGGAGAGTAATCTAATAAGCTTTGCTATCATGAGAAAAGTCGCCATCGTGTATCCCCCCCCCTCCCCAATCCTCATCCAACATGATGCCTTTATTTTGTATTCTTCATCATAAAGAACCCGTGCAGTGAAGGTATCGACCTGGTTAGTCTTCATTAAAAAAAAGATAATTAAAGATGAGCGTGAAAGAATTGGAAAGAATAGAGAACAGTTTTGTAGGATTAGATCTGGAGAAAATCGTAGACTAAGCACTTTAGTGAGACGTGAGAGAAAGAAAAATCACAAGAGAATTACCTGGGATTCGAACCACGGACTCCGGTGGGACGGGCAGTAGTATTTTAACTATCGTAGTTTTTGTTTTTTTTTTCTTGTTACAGATTAAACTTGTGAACATCAGTAGCAATGACATCGCTGATGGAAACCCTAAACTCACTCTTGGGCTGGTTTGGAGTATCATCCTACACTGGCAGGTGAGTACAGCATGGAGTGCGTGTCGGAAACTCTTTGTGTATATTTTTGACAAGCATGGTCGTGGAACCAGATGCAGTTGCGTCGAGAAAGGGTTAATATGGCGAAAGGTTGTTCAGTGCAAAGTTGTGAGGGCAAAAAAAAAAAAAAAACTTAAGGAAACGCTTTAGGCTTAGAAATTTAGTTCATTGTTTACTCTGGGAAAGTTAGCTACAAAGAAGTAGTTAAGTACGTAGACATGGAAAAATACATACGCAAATAAAAGTAGTTCAGTACTCAGACACGGAAAAATACATACGCAAATAAAAGTAGTTCAGTACTCAGACACGGAAAGATACATACGCAAATAAAAGTAGTTCAGTACGCAGACACGGAGAGATACTTGCGCGAAAAAAAAACAGCCTATACAGGGTAAAACAATAACTTAATGTAATCTGGTGCAAAGGGAATAATAATGGAAAAAAAGTCGTAGGAAAATATAAGGGACAGAATTGCTTTGTTATTAGCAATCATAATAAGTGTTAGTTTTTCGTTTAGTTAACTGGTTTTCACCTTTGTATTTATTTATTTTAAATTCTATATTTGCCGCACGATTCCTATACTTTCACTTATTAATACATTCACGAGGAAAGTAGTGGTACTATACGTATAGCTACACCGTAAATATACTTGAGAAAGGTATTTAAGTGCATACAAGAGTTAATGCAGCTATTATTTCATGTGAAGACGGATGCTTGCAAGGGGAATAATTATCGCCGATAAAGGTAGTATAGACACGAAGATGGATAACTAATATATCGTGAAAAAAACCAGTTATTTCCCTTCCTGCAGTGTTTCTCAGTCTGTGTAGGACAGGGTTTGTGGGTGTAAATAATGGAAATAAAGGGGTGGGGGGGGGTTGTTTGGGTAAATTTTTAACTGGAGTTTACATTTTTACCCCTCAGTGACGAATGTTTCGAACTATGTACGTAGTGGTCTACCTGCTGTCCAGACAGCAGTTATTCTAGAGATCTGGGTCACAGCACTTTCCCATGCAATGATTTCACTCACTCACTCACTCACTCACTCACTCCCTGCTCCAGCTAATTAAAAATGATAAAAAATTCGCCTTTACTTCATAACTCTAATTTTTCCCCTCATTTTTATGCATGGACAAAAAACCCAGTTAATTTAGATGTTGCCTGCCACTCGATCACCGCACACAGTTGTGGCCCTTGAGACCACTGAAGCTGGACGTCCCAGATATATCTTTGTTGCCTTCTTCACGCCATCAGATCCTTGGGGACAGATATTCTGTTACAAATTTTCTGTAGTATACGAGTTCCCTCGCCTGTCTATTCACTATGCAAGTTTAATTTATCCAGTTATCTCCCTCACGGCCTATCTTGTCTTCCTTCTCTTCTTTAGCTTTCATTTTTCCAGGCGATTATCAAGTCTCACTAAAGTGATAAAGCACAGCCTTGTATGGGTCATCATCATCATCATCGTCACATGCCAGTAGACGTTGGCGTCAGTGCTTCTCAACAGATCTCGTTTCTTGGTATTTGTTACCAGCTCCGATGGTGATTTTGTTGTTGTTGTGCTATCGCCTTTGACTGTCGATGCTTTTTTTTTTCTCTTCGTCTTCCCCCGCATCTCTTCCCATTTATATTCCCTGTTGTTATGATGTTTTCAAGGCCCCCCCCCCCTGTTTTCTCATTATATATCCAATGATTGATAATTATTTTCTTATGGATTTAATTATGTTCCTTTCTACATTTGCTTTTGTTAGACATTCCTTGTTCGTCGTCTCAGCTGTCCATGGTATTCTTAATTCTTGTATTGTTAGACTTTGAAAAATCGTAGACAAAGAACTTTAGACCCGAGAGAAGGGAAGGAAAAAAATGACAGAAGACATATTTTTTTTTTTTAAGTGCGAGATAGTGAGGTTGGTTAGTAGTTTGGAGGTTGGTTAGTGCTTTGGAGGTTGGTTAGTGCTTTGGGGGTTGGTTAGTAGTTTGGAGGTTGGTTAGTAGTTTGGAGGTTGGTTAGTAGTTTGGAGGTTGGTTAGTAGTTTGGAGGTTGGTTAGTAGTTTGGAGGTTGGTTAGTGCTTTGGAGGTTGATTAGTAGTTTGGAGGTTGGTTAGTGCCTTGGAGGTTGGTTAGTAGTTTGGAGGTTGATTAGTGCTTTGGAGGTTGGTTAGTGCTTTGGAGGTTGATTAGTGCTTTGGAGGTTGGTTAGTGCTTTGGAAGTTGGTTAGTGCCTTGGAGGTTGGTTAGTGCTTTGGAGGTTGGTATGTAGTTTGGAGGTTGATTAGTGCTTTGGATGTTGGTTAGTAGTTTGGAGGTTGGTTAGTGCTTTGGACTCTGGTGGCTAGAGGCTTTGCTTATTCTGCCGGAGTCCGTGGTTCAAGTCCCAGGAAATTTTCTTGTCAATTTTCCTTCTCTCATGTCTCAAGTGTTTCCTCTACGATATTTTGAAGTCTTAACTATACAGCGCTTTGCTTTGTAACTCTACTGTAGGAAAGCTTCATTCTTCTTGTTCTTCTTCTTGTTCTTGTTCTTATTCTTGTTCTTGTTGTTCTTCTTCTTGTTCTTGTTCTTTTTCTTGTTCTTGTTCTTGTTTTCTTGTTCTTCTTGTTCTTCGTGTTCTTCTTCCTCTTCTTCCTCTTCTTCTTCTTCTTCTTAACGGCTGCCCGAGGATTCTTCGCGCTTTATCCTTGTTAACGGTTTTAATTAAGCCACCGTGTTCTGCAGTATCTCTGCCAGATTCCTTCCTTCGCCTTTATTTAAATCTGTCAAGAATAATTGCAGTGTTCTGCTTCCTTTTTTTTTAAAAAGAATTAATAATCTAGTTTACGTGTATGACGAGGTTTCTAGCCGGAATCTGAAATAAATACTGCGATCTAGACCTCCGGACAAAAATCTTGGGGGAATATATGCTGAGACTTGTGGAAAAATCTGGGGTAAATTCTGAAATCTGGACTTAGGGTAAACCTGAAATAAACCTGTACTGAAAAAGAGGATATCTCACACTGTTATCATTTAGATTATCAGTGAGTGGAGTGTTATCATTTAGATTATCAGTGAGTGGAGTGTTATCATTTAGAAGTTCAGTCAGTGGAGTGTTATCATTTAGATTGTCAGTCAGTGGTGTGTTATCATTTAGATTGTCAGCCAGTAGAGTGTTATCATTTAGAAGTTCAGTCAGTAGAGTGTTATCATTTAGATTGTCAGTCAGTGGTGTGTTATCATTTAGATTGTCAGCCAGTAGAGTGTTATCATTTAGAAGTTCAGTCAGTAGAGTGTTATCATTTAGATTGTCAGCCAGTGCGGTTTTTGGTGGTAGAAGTGAACGAAGAAGAAGAAGAGGAGGTAGGGATGCCAGCACCTGTCCTCCTTGCCCATGTTTTTTCTAGGGAAAGCCTTTGGAAGCTGGGTTGACCCCGGTACAGGTCGGTCCGAAAAAAAAAATTTCCGCCAGAGTGCTAAATCGAACCTAGGACCTTCTGATCGCCAGGCAAGTGCACTGACCTCTACACCACCGCGACAAAAGTTGGAAAACCAGGAGAAATATTAAGACCAGAAGAAGTTACGAAACATAAAATAAGTTACATGACACGGAGAAGTTACAAAGCCATGTGCTGGGTCTGATTAACTTTGCAGAAGACCATTCATTCATTCATTCATTCATTCATTCATTCATTCATTTGCATGTCCCTTGCGGAACTTTGCCTCCCAAACAGCACTCGTGTAGGCCTCTCAGTTGTGAGCAAGATGGCCTGCTGCTGATGCATCCATTTGCAGATAGTCAACGATGTCTTGCAGCCATCTTCGTTTTGGTCTTCCTCTTTTTCTTTTTCCATGATTGCTGTTTGGGTAATGTTGGTTATGGTCACCATTCTATGACGGTAGGCAGATGATCTCAATGTAGGGACAATGGCTACGATCAATGACTAGTACAGTCGCTGCCCGGAAGGAAAGCAATGGTAAACTATCTTCTGGAAATGTACCAAGAAGCCCAAACAGCATGCAGAAGACCAGGGCACAGAATTTCCTCCAAGATCTCCTCCTCTTGATTTACCCTGCTGCAGTCCAACCTTCACCTCATGACACAACCTCTGGGTTTCCAAGTTGATGAGGATTTGCGTGCCCTGATGTTTTTTCTTCCTTGACCAGTAAACATAGAACATAGAACAACAAGAAGCCCATTACATATGGAACCCAGTGAGGGACGTTGATCTGCACCTGCCGGCCAAGCTATGTTGTAGTAAACTAGAAGGCAAGAGACGCATGTTCATACATACCATCTTAACACAGACGTCCTTTGTTGTTTCCTTGGCTGGATATGTCAATTAAAAATACATTAAACCCTCCATTTAACGGACTCCGATATTACGGATTTTCTGTTTAACGGATTGGACAAATAATAATAGTATGGTAATAATAATAATAAAACTTAAACCTCGCATCCCGTGCATCTCCTATCACGTTTGTCTTGTGTAGCATGGAGTAGACTCGCGGTGCTCTGGGTGCAGTCTTCCTCGTGCTCTCGTGAGGTCAGACTGTTTTCTGAAATGTGAGTTCATTTATTAAGTAATGTTTGGTCTGCCTCAGGCTATCCTGGGGTCAGGTTGTTTACATAGTATTTCTGTCTTAGTCCATCTCAAGCTATCATTGGGTCAGGTTGTTTACATATTATTTCTGTCTTAGTCCATCTCAAGCTATCGTTGGGTCAGGTTGTTTACATAGTATTTCTGTCTTAGTCCATCTCAAGCTATCATTGAGTCAGGTTGTTTACATAGTATTTCTGTCTTAGTCCATCTCAAGCTATCGTTGGGTCAGGTTGTTTACATAGTATTTCTGTCTCACTCCACCCCAAGCTATCGTTGGGTCAGGTTGTATACAGAGTATTTCTGTCTCAGTCCACCTCCAGCTATCGTGGAGCCAGGTTGTATGCAGAGTATTTCTGTCTGTCTACCTCCAGCAATCGTGGAGCCGGGTTGTATATAGAGTAATTCTGTCTCAGTCCACCTCCAGCTATCGTGGAGCCAGATTGTATGCAGAGTATTTCTGTCTGTCTACCTCCAGCTATCGTGGAGCCGGGTTGTATATAGAGTAATTCTGTCTCAGTCCACCTCCAGCTATCGTGGAGCCGGGTTGTATATAGAGTATTTCTGTCTGTCTACCTCCAGCTATCGTGGAGCCGGGTTGTATACAGAGTATTTCTGTCTGTCTACCTCCAGCTATCGTGGAGCCGGGTTGTATACAGAGTATTTCTGTCTCAGTCCACCTCCAGCTATCGTGGAGCCAGGTTGTATGCAGAGTATTTCTGTCTGTCTACCTCCAGCTATCGTGGAGCCAGGTTGTATACAGAGTGTTTCTGTCTCAGTCTACCTCCAGCTAACGTGGGGCCAGGTTGTATACAGAGTAATTCTGCATGTCTACCTCAAACTATCGTGGAGCCGGGTTGTATACAGAGTATTTCTGTCTGCCTACCTCCAGCTATCGTGGAGCCGGGTTGTATACAGAGTATATCTGTCTCATATTCCGCCCCAAGCTATAGTTGGGTCATGTTGTATACAGAGTATTTCTGTCTCAGTCTACCTCCAGCTATCGTGGAGCCAGGTTGTATACAGAGTATTTCTGTCTGTCTGCCTCAGCTATCGTGGAGCCAGGTTGTATACAGAGTGTTTCCGTGATTTCTTAATTGTGACTTTATTTATTAAATAAATTTGCAATCCTTGCAATTTAAAATTGCAACACGTGATAGAGGAATTAAAAGAAAAGCCCTTTTAACATTAAAAACAATTGTTATTAAGCGGTTTTAAATGTCCCTCCACCCAGGGTAACTTCGATTTTACGGACTTTCGGTTTTAACAGACCCCCCCCCCCCTTTTTTTTCCAGTTAGTTCGTTAAATTGAGGATTTGTTCTAGTGAAGAAATCAACTGTGAGAGAAACTGCTCAGAGGAATAAGGATAAAAATTCTCAGTAGCTGTTATCTGATTGCCAGATTATTTTATCTGAATTTCCTGGCTTGTTCATCAAACTCTGATACTCAACGCGGGTTTATTCAAAGTCATTGACTGAGCTTGAAGAATTCTTTTGCTTTAGTTCTTCGTTTATAATCTTCCATTTATCTCACTAAGGCAGCATTTCTTATTCAGGTCAAGGACGTGATGAAGAACGTCATGGAAGATCTTGGACAAACGAACTTGGAGAGAACACTGCTCAGCTGGTGCCAGCTGTCTACGCAAGGGTATGTGAGACTCGGGAAATATTCTTTCCTTTCTCATTAAAATCGATACAGCGTCTGATGCACTGACTGGCACTGGGTTGTTGATCAGTCGCCGAAGACCATTTGTTAAATTGGTTTTACTGATTATTGTTGTGATGGCGCCGTGCAGTTACGCTGTTGCATCTTGTGTATTAGGGCGATAGCTGTCGCTGTTTTCCTGGACTACGAAAGTTCAGAATTATAAAACTTAAAGGAAACATACGGAATATTATTATTTATACGCATTATTTTAGTCCTCCTTTGAATGTATCTGAAGTCTTCATTGTTTGCTCTTGTTATATTCTCAGAGTTTAGCTCTTATATTCTCAACTTTACTTCTTATATTCTCAGACTTTAGTTCTTATTTTCTTAGTCTCAGAGTTTTGTTACTCTCATTCTTAGACTCAATTCTTATATTCCCAGACTTTTATTCTTATGTTCTCAGACTTTGGTTCTTATAGTCTCAGACTTTAGTTCTTATATTCTCAGACTTTGGTTCTTGTGTTCTCAGACTTTAGTTCTTATGTTCTCAGACTTTGGTTCTTATAGTCTCAGACTTTAGTTCTTATATTCTCAGACTTTGGTTCTTACATTCTCAGACTTTAGTTCTTATATTCTCAGACTTTGGTTCTTATAGTCTCGAACGTTAGTTTCAGCCTGTCCAAAATCTAGCAGAGTTCCCATTAAATTCACGGCTAGAGCACTCATGAAGTTTTGAACCACTGCTGTGTGGCAGTTTTAACACCACAGTTATGTGACAACTTCAACACCACAGTTATGTAATACTTTCACCACCACAATTATGCAACAGTTTCAGCACCACAATTAGGTGACAGTTTCAGCACAATAGTTAAGTGACAATTTCAACACCATGGTTATATGACAGTTTCAGTGGCACATTTATGTCACAGTTTCAACACCACAGTTATGTGACAATTTTAACACCAGTTATGTGTCATTTTAAAACTCACATTATATGATGGTTTCTCAGCTTTACATTTCAGTGGCAATGTATAATTTAAAAAAAAAAAAAGATAATCATCATCATCAGAAAAAAGCCTCAGTTTCATTTCCCTCTTCAAGTGCCAATTTTATTTTAATAAGACCAATTTTTCATAAAAAGTCTGAAATCAGACTTTGAATGTTTTACCAGAGGTGTAGATAGGACATTTTTTTTCATTGTTCCATGAAAGTTTGTTGGTGCAATTAGTTCAGTTTTGAAATATATTTAATACTGAATTATTCTTGTTTTTTTTTAAATATTGAAATCTTTTCACGTTCTGTTATGGATAATTTTGCTGGAGTCTAAAGTTATTGGAATATTTTCATAAATAATAATTCTTTTATTCCCAGACTTGTAATGTTATATTCTCAGGCTTTGGTTCTTGTGTTCTCAGACTTTAGTTCTTATGTTCTCAGACTTTGGTTCTTATAGTCTCAGACTTTAGTTCTTATATTCTCAGACTTTGGTTCTTACATTCTCAGACTTTAGTTCTTATATTCTCAGACTTTGGTTCTTATAGTCTCGAACGTTAGTTTCAGCCTGTCCAAAATCTAGCAGAGTTCCCATTAAATTCACGGCTAGAGCACTCATGAAGTTTTGAACCACTGCTGTGTGGCAGTTTTAACACCACAGTTATGTGACAACTTCAACACCACAGTTATGTAATACTTTCACCACCACAATTATGCAACAGTTTCAGCACCACAATTAGGTGACAGTTTCAGCACAATAGTTAAGTGACAATTTCAACACCATGGTTATATGACAGTTTCAGTGGCACATTTATGTCACAGTTTCAACACCACAGTTATGTGACAATTTTAACACCAGTTATGTGTCATTTTAAAACTCACATTATATGATGGTTTCTCAGCTTTACATTTCAGTGGCAATGTATAATTTAAAAAAAAAAAAAAGATAATCATCATCATCAGAAAAAAGCCTCAGTTTCATTTCCCTCTTCAAGTGCCAATTTTATTTTAATAAGACCAATTTTTCATAAAAAGTCTGAAATCAGACTTTGAATGTTTTACCAGAGGTGTAGATAGGACATTTTTTTTCATTGTTCCATGAAAGTTTGTTGGTGCAATTAGTTCAGTTTTGAAATATATTTAATACTGAATTATTCTTGTTTTTTTTTAAATATTGAAATCTTTTCACTTTCTGTTATGGATAATTTTGCTGGAGTCTAAAGTTATTGGAATATTTTCATAAATAATAATGATTTCTTTGAAACAGGTGTTTATCCAGTCTGCTTAGGTTTTTTTGTTTTTGCTTTTGTTTTGGTTCTTTTTTTCTAAAGAGGATAGTTTTACATATATTTGTATTTGTTTATGTTTTTCAGATACGAGAGAGTGGACATTGTTAATTTTACCACAAGTTGGAAAGATGGCCTGGCGTTCAATGCTCTCTTACATCACTACAGGTGGAAGATTCTTACTCATTTAGCCAACTTTCAGTAAATTTATTACTGCAGCAGCGAGTCAATTTGTTATATTTGCTTTTATCTGCTAGGGAAAATATCTAGACCAAAATAAAACCAAGAGATGCAGGTAGAAAGAGACTGGGCCTTTCAGCAGAAAAGATGACTTCTTATAACCATGTGATGTTTGTGCTAATAAAATATTGGGATAGTTTGTTTTTTTTTTTTCAGTTTTAAAAGTCTGAAGTTTTTTTTTTAGCAAAGTATTCTCAAGAAGAAGTTATTGATAAATATGACGTCCATAACATGGGATATTTTAACATTTTATTATTTTTTCAGTTTTTAAATTTTATTATTTTCCAGTTTCTGGTACACACTGAAAAAGGCCCCGGGGTTCACCTAGCCTCTAAAAATGGGTACCAGAGAAATCTGGGAAGGTAAAACGGCCAGGCGTGATACTTATCACATCACACTTTCATGTGCCAAAGGTCATGGAAAATATGGGCCTAACACCATATTCACCAATATGTTTTAACGGCATGGAAACGGGAATTTTACCTTTTTTTTTTAAAAATTATTTTCCAGTAGCATGTGAAATTTTAACATTTTATTATTTTCCAGCAACACAGGAAATTTTAACATTTTATTTTTGCTTTGATCTTAACATTTTAACATTGTATCTTTTCATATTACCATGGGAAATTTTAACATTGTATCTTTTCATATTACCATGGGAAATTTTAACATATTATACGAGTTATAAATGAGGGGTGAGAGGGTGTTGAGAATGTGACCTGGGAGAAAAGGGGGTGGCTGCCTGAACAAGTCTGAGAAACACTGGTCTATCATAAGGCATAGAGCAGTTCTCAGATTTTTTTTCAGACTGTGACATGCTTGGCAATGCAAAATTCTGCAGCAGAACATCTTTTGAGAAACACTGGTGTAGTGTTGTTCAGTATGCTTTTTTTTTCTTTATTTATTATTATCATTATTTTTTTTTTCTTTAAAGTGGTGTTTCTCAACCTCCTATAGATCATACCCCATCTCAACGCCTCAAATATTTTTGCCCCTCCTTTCTCTCTCCCCCCCCCTCCCCCAGAGCATAATAGTCAGCAAAATTCTGTAAGTATAAATAACTGATGGGAAATGTCACAACGAAATAAAAAGCAGATGTGCTCAGGCCGCATCAGCATTCCAGACAATGAGACACATCTTGAGCAACAGATCTGTATCAGTGGAAACAAGATTCCGAGTACTTAAATGTTACATCGAGCCAATTTTGTTTTATGGGTGTGAAGCATGGTCCATGAATAAGAGAGTACAGCGAGAAATGGAGGCCATGGAGATGTGGTTTATAAGAAGGATGTCGAAGGTACCATGGACAGCCAAGAAAACCAATGAGGAAGTCTTAAGAGAGGCTGGAGTTAAAAAGCAAATTATAGCAAAGATCAGAAAAAGACAAGCAAGATTTACAGGACATTTCCTGAGAAGAGGAAAATTGGAACACACTGTGGCAACTGGAAAAATTGAGGGAAGAAGAGACAGAGGGAGAAGTTACTGGATGAGGTGTCAGTGTGGATAGGAAGGAAGTCACCGGCGGATCTCATAATCAAGTCTAAATACAGGGAATTGTGGAGAGAAATGATCGCCTATGCCACACGGCATGGCACTTGAATTGAATAAATATATCCTAATTGCTCCACAAAATATTCACATTGGGCCTGTATGGGGCATATGCCCCACATTGGGAAACACTGATTTAAATGTTAAAGAGTTCTAAACATGAAGGTGGATTTTTTCAGATTAAAAAGTCCCAAGAAGTTATTTACTAGCTTCTGTCTTCTGTGTTACATCAGGCATTTTTTATCTGGTTCAGTAACCGTGTGGTTTCCTTCTTTGGCAGGCCTGATCTGTTCAACTATAAACATCTACTGGGTAAAGACAGCCTGCACAACCTCAACCATGCCTTCCATGTTGCCAGCGATAAGCTGGGCATTGACAGGTTGCTGGATGCTGAAGGTATGGTTGTCCTCATAAAAGGGTTCTCTGTTTCATGCCATTCAGGTACATATGGGATGTAGTGTTAGTGCTCGTATTTCTGTTCACCTGGTAATACTCAAGTAGAAGTACTAAAAGTAAAATGGGGTCCTTGGAACCCTAGGGGTCAAGAAAAGGGTAGGTTTTAGAAAAAAAGCCTAGATTATAACACAAGAGTAACAACTCACAAGACCTCTGGGAGTCATGACCCAGAGGGGCCCACCCCCCCCCCCCCCAGAGTGTCAGGAGGATAATGGGGCCGAAACACTTGTCTGAGGGGGGGTACTTCCTCTGATGATCTGAAGGAGTTGTGTTGTTGTTCCGCTCCCTACGGTAGAGAGTTTCCTGCATACATAAGCCATTTTGATATGGTAAATGTAGTGCTTCTTGCACATTATAAAAAAAAAAAAACAGAAGTTGTAAGAATCAGTCATACATAGTGCTGGAGTGTCCATCTTTTTATCCAGCAAAGTTTTTTAAGATATTATTTTTCTTAATTAAAGGATGACTTTATCATCGCCCTGTACAGTAATATATGTGAATATTTCGGAGGAGGGTGTGTAGAGTGGCATGTAGGGAGTGTAGACTTCCCTGGAGGAAGTGATTGAGTGACTGCTACCTATTGTTATTGGCTGTAGATGTGCGTGACCTGACAAAGTTTTATTGATCTGTTGTATTTGAGTTATCGTTGTGCTTTGAAAGGAAAGATAATCATTTTCATACAACTAATGAATTTTTTTCGGTTACGTCCCTGGATTCTCCCCCCCTCCCCCCACTAGTCTTTCATGGCCTTGCTACTGTCGCAGACAGCATCAATACAGGTGCAAATGATACATCATGAAGCAATGCAGCTTTTTCTTTTATAATCAGGACATTCTGTGGAGTCATTTATACTATTGAACAGAAGGAAATAAGGGAACAGATAGGTTCTGCTGAAACTAATGGGATATAAGAAAACTGAAGCCAGGCCACGGTAGAAATAGCATTTATAACATGAGCATAAATGACAGGGCATTCGGTATAGTTACTCTTTACAAAGCAGATTATATCACACGGTAGCACTATTCTGGCTTTAATCACAAGAATTATATCACACGGTGACACTATATTCTGGCTTTAATCACAAGAATTATATCACACAGTGACACTATATTCTGGCTTTAATCACAAGAATTATATCACACGGTGACACTATATTCTGGCTTTAATCACAAGAATTATATCACACGGTGACACTATATTCTGGCTTTAATCACAAGAATTATATCACACGGTGACACTATATTCTGGCTTTAATCACAAGAATTATATCACACGGTAACACTATATTCTGTGTTACATCAGGCATTTTTTATCTGGTTCAGTAACCGTGTGGTTTCCTTCTTTGGCAGGCCTGATCTGTTCAACTATAAACATCTACTGGGTAAAGACAGCCTGCACAACCTCAACCATGCCTTCCATGTTGCCAGCGATAAGCTGGGCATTGACAGGTTGCTGGATGCTGAAGGTATGGTTGTCCTCATAAAAGGGTTCTCTGTTTCATGCCATTCAGGTACATATGGGATGTAGTGTTAGTGCTCGTATTTCTGTTCACCTGGTAATACTCAAGTAGAAGTACTAAAAGTAAAATGGGGTCCTTGGAACCCTAGGGGTCAAGAAAAGGGCAGGTTTCAGAAAAAAAGCCTAGATTATAACACAAGAGTAACAACTCACAAGACCTCTGGGAGTCATGACCCAGAGGAGCCCACCCCCCCCCTCCCCCTTAGAGTGTCAGGATTATAATGGGGCCGAAACACTTGTCTGAGGGGGGGTACTTCCTCTGATGATCTGAAGGAGTTGTGTTGTTGTTCCGCTCTCTACGGTAGAGAGTTTCCTGCATACATAAGCCATTTTGATATGGTAAATGTAGTGCTTCTTGCACATTATATAAAAAAAAAAACAGAAGTTGTAAGAATCAGTCATACATAGTGCTGGAGTGTCCATCTTTTTATCCAGCAAAGTTTTTTAAGATATTATTTTTCTTAATCAAAGGATGACTTTATCATCGCCCTGTACAGTAATATATGTGAATATTTCGGAGGAGGGTGTGTAGAGTGGCCTGTAGGGAGTGTAGACTTCCCTGGAGGAAGTGATTGAGTGACTGCTACCTATTGTTATTGGCTGTAGATGTCCGTGACCTGACAAAGTTTTATTGATCTGTTGTATTTGAGTTATCGTTGTGCTTTGAAAGGAAAGATAATCATTTTCATACAACTAATGAATTTTTTTCGGTTACGTCCCTGGATTCTCCCCCCCTCCCCCCACTAGTCTTTCATGGCCTTGCTACTGTCGCAGACAGCATCAATACAGGTGCAAATGATACATCATGAAGCAATGCAGCTTTTTCTTTTATAATCAGGACATTCTGTGGAGTCATTTATACTATTGAACAGAAGGAAATAAGGGAACAGATAGGTTCTGCTGAAACTAATGGGATATAAGAAAACTGAAGCCAGGCCACGGTAGAAATAGCATTTATAACATGAGCATAAATGACAGGGCATTCGGTATAGTTACTCTTTACAAAGCAGATTATATCACACGGTAGCACTATTCTGGCTTTAATCACAAGAATTATATCACACGGTGACACTATATTCTGGCTTTAATCACAAGAATTATATCACACAGTGACACTATATTCTGGCTTTAATCACAAGAATTATATCACACGGTGACACTATATTCTGGCTTTAATCACAAGAATTATATCACACGGTGACACTATATTCTGGCTTTAATCACAAGAATTATATCACACGGTGACACTATATTCTGGCTTTAATCACAAGAATTATATCACACGGTAACACTATATTCTGGCTTTAATCACAATAATTATATCACACGGTAACACTATATTCTGGCTTTAATCACAAGAATTATATCACACGGTAACACTATATTCTAGTTGTAATCGCAAGACTAGTGTTAGTGAAAGCCTCTAGCATATGAATAAACCAATCAGTCAGTGAAGGATGCAGTCAAGAATTCAATCTTATGCCAATAGATGACATTTCTTAAGAGATAGAGGGAGAGAGAAAGAGAGGATAGAGAGAGAGAGAGAGAGATAGGAGGGAGTGGAGTTATAATTCTTATGTATAGCATGTAAGATCAACAGCTTAGCAACAGTTTTTTACAGTGTTGTATGACTATAGCAACTGTTTTGTTAGCATTGTTTAGCAACTGTTTTGTTAGCATTGTTTAGCAACTGTTTTGTTAGCATTGTTTAGCAACTGTTTTGTTAGCATTGTACCACCTTAGTAAGAGTTATCTGTTTCTTATTTTTTTTAGAGTTGTATTATGTTTGTTGTGCCATGGTGGTCTAGTGGTTAGTTCACTTGCCTGTTGACCAGAAGGTCTCTTGTTTGGTTACGAATTGAGGCAGAAATTTTTACCTCCGGTAACACCCATCTGTCCCACCTTTCCATTGGTACCCTCCCTCCCCCCGGTAACAGGCCTAGCCTCGTGACCCAGCTGTCTCACCCCCGGTAACAGGCCTAGCCTCAAGACCCAGCTGTCTCACCCCCGGTAACAGGCCTAGCCTCAAGACCCAGCTGTCTCACCCCCGGTAACAGGCCTAGCCTCAAGACCAAGCTGTCTCACCCCCGGTAACAGGCCTAGCCTCAAGACCCAGCTGTCTCACCCCCCGGTAACAGGATGAGGGAAGTAGAAGAAGAAGAGGATGAGGGAAGTAGAAGAAGAAGAGGATGAGGGAAGTAGAAGAAGAAGAGGTTGAGGGAAGTAAAAGAAGAAGAGGATGAGGGAAGTAGAAGAAGAAGAGGTTGAGGGAAGTAAAAGAAGAAGAGGATGAGAGAAGTAAAAGAAGAAGAGGATGAGGGAAGTAGAAGAGGATGAGGGAAGTAGAAGAAGAAGAGGATGAGGGAAGTAGAAGAAGAAGAGGATGAAGTAGTAGTAACAGTTTGGGCTATTTTCTGGGATTCACTGAATGGTAAATACTAAATGATTGCCCTTTCAAAACTTATAAAAAATGTTTTTTGTCGGGAATAAATAAAAAAAAAAGTTTGTTAAAGACCTGCTTATTGAAGGAAATTTGACACAGATAACCCACCTGTCTCGCTTATGTATGAAATCTTTGAGAAAAAAATTTTAAAATGGTTATGAACTTGTAGTATTGATTCATTCACAGATTAAGAAATGGTTATGAAGTTGTATTATTGATTCACTCACAAATTAAGAAAGGTTATGAACTTGTATTATTGATTCACTCATAAATTAAGAAATGGTTATGAACTTGTATTATTGATTCACTCATAAATTAAGAAATGGTTATGAACTTGTATTATTGATTCACTCACAATTAAGAAAATGATTATGAACTTGTAGTATTGATTCATTCACAAATTAAGAAATGGTTATGAAGTTGTATTTGATTCGTTCATAAATGAAGAAGTAACATAAAATGAACAGCAATGTTACATCTCAGTAACTGCCATGGGATAACTAATCTGCAGACATGAATGTGGATATGCCAGATAAGAAGTCTGTGATGACCTACCTCATGTGCTTGTTCCAAGTTTTGCCACACTCCAACCTGTCATCCCAGAATGGCAACAACATGGACGTTTCTGGGACAGTTTTTTCGCCTTCAACAGCCAGAAAAGTTTCTGCCGAAGTGGATATCGGCCAAATTAACTTGAGAGAAAAAGGCATGGATGTTTCAGACGTGAGTAAACCATTTTAATCTTACATCTTACATCCTTCCCGTGGCGTTAAAAGTCGCGTAGGGCTCGCATGGTAGTTAAGTTGTCCTGTTTTCGGCGAGTTTTTCAACCTCGTCAAGGAATTTTATGCATACTAATTTGGCCTCTCTCAGCAGTGTTATCTTTAGAGTGTTACGTGGTCGACCTTTTTCTTCGTCCTGTTGTGACCCATTTGATAGCTTGTTTTTAGATTCTCTAATTGTTTCTTCTCATCACGTGGCCGATATATCACTCACGAGACAGGTTGTTGTGTGCTCATCTTCCTGTTTCTGCGTTGGTCTTGAATTCGTTCAATTGTATGCACAGTATTTTTCGTAGTTGTTTTCAAATGTTTTCTATTTCTTGAGTTGTTTTCCAGCTTTCGGACGCATAAACAAGAGTGGGTATTACATATTATAATTCTTCAACTTTTGCAAATAAAGTTCAGTTTGTCCGTATGTCTGTGTGTCTGTCTCTAAGAATACATGCTTTCTCTTTCCCAAACTCTCTCTCTCTCTCTCTCTCTCCATTCCCAGGCTAAAAATAAAACCATACAAAACTCTCTTATTCAGAATAAAACATCACATTCTCCCTCCCTCTCTCTCTTCTCTATCTCTCTCTCTCTCTCTCTCTCTCTCTCTCTCTCTCTGTCTCACACATAAGGGCAGAATGTTAGACGAGCGTGCCTGCCCAATCCTTAACCTTTTGAAAATAAAGTATGTTCGTTCGTTCGTTCTCTCTCTCTCTCTCTCTCTCTCTCTCAGAATATATCCTTTCTCTCACCCAGACTCCCAATCCGTAACCTTTTGAAAATAAAGTATGTTCGTTCGTTCGTTCTCTCTCTCTAGAGAAGAGGATGAGGAAGTAGAAGAAGAAGAGGATGAGGGAAGTAGAAGAAGAAGAGGATGAGGGAAGTAGAAGAAGAAGAGGATGAGGGAAGTAGAAGAAGAAGAGGATGAGGGAAGTAGAAGAAGAAGAGGATGAGGGAAGTAGAAGAAGAAGAGGATGAGGGAAGTAGAAGAAGAAGAGGATGAGGGAAGTAAAGAAGAAGAGGATGAGAGAAGTAAAGAAGAAGAGGATGAGGGAAGTAGAAGAAGAAGAGGATGAGGGAAGTAGAAGAAGAAGAGGATGAGGGAAGTAGAAGAAGAAGAGGATGAAGTAGTAGTAACAGTTTGGGCTATTTTCTGGATTCACTGAATGGTAAATACTAAATGATAGCCCTTTCAAAACTTATAAAAAATGTTTTTTGTCGGGAATAAATAAAAAAAAAGTTTGTTAAAGACCTGCTTATTGAAGGAAATTTGACACAGATAACCCACCTGTCTCGCTTATGTATGAAATCTTTGAGAAAAAAAATTTTAAAATGGTTATGAACTTGTAGTATTGATTCATTCACAGATTAAGAAATGGTTATGAAGTTGTATTATTGATTCACTCACAAATTAAGAAATGGTTATGAACTTGTATTATTGATTCACTCATAAATTAAGAAATGGTTATGAACTTGTATTATTGATTCACTCATAAATTAAGAAATGGTTATGAACTTGTATTATTGATTCACTCACAAATTAAGAAAATGATTATGAACTTGTAGTATTGATTCATTCACAAATTAAGAAATGGTTATGAAGTTGTATTTGATTCGTTCATAAATGAAGAAGTAACATAAAATGAACAGCAATGTTACATCTCAGTAACTGCCATGGGATAACTAATCTGCAGACATGAATGTGGATATGCCAGATAAGAAGTCTGTGATGACCTACCTCATGTGCTTGTTCCAAGTTTTGCCACACTCCAACCTGTCATCCCAGAATGGCAACAACATGGACGTTTCTGGGACAGTTTTTTCGCCTTCAACAGCCAGAAAAGTTTCTGCCGAAGTGGATATCGGCCAAATTAACTTGAGAGAAAAAGGCATGATGTTTCAGACGTGAGTAAACCATTTTAATCTTACATCCTTCCCGTGGCGTTAAAAGTCGCGTAGGGCTCGCATGGTAGTTCGCCAAGTTGTCCTGTTTTCGGCGAGTTTTTCAACCTCGTCAAGGAATTTTATGCATACTAATTTGGCCTCTCTCAGCAGTGTTATCTTAGAGTGTTACGTGGTCGACCTTTTTCTTCGTCCTGTTGTGACCCATTTGATAGCTGTTTTTAGATTCTCTAATTGTTTCTTCTCATCACGTGGCCGATATATCACTCACGAGACAGGTTGTTGTGTGCTCATCTTCCTGTTTCTGCGTTGGTCTTGAATTCGTTCAATTGTATGCACAGTATTTTTCGTAGTTGTTTTCAAATGTTTTCTATTTCTTGAGTTGTTTTCCAGCTTTCGGACGCATAAACAAGAGTGGGTATTACATATTATAATTCTTCAACTTTTGCAAATAAAGTTCAGTTTGTCCGTATGTCTGTGTGTCTGTCTCTAAGAATACATGCTTTCTCTTTCCCAAACTCTCTCTCTCTCTCTCTCTCTCTCCATTCCCAGGCTAAAAATAAAACCATACAAAACTCTCTTATTCAGAATAAAACATCACATTCTCCCTCCCTCTCTCTCTTCTCTTCTCTCGCTCTCTCTCTCTCTCTCTCTCTGTCTCACACATAAGGGCAGAATGTTAGACGAGCGTGCCTGCCCAATCCTTAACCTTTTGAAAATAAAGTATGTTCGTTCGTTCGTTCTCTCTCTCTCTCTCTCTCTCTCTCTCAGAATATATCCTTTCTCTCACCCAGACTCCCAATCCGTAACCTTTTGAAAATAAAGTGTTCTTTCTCTCTCTCTCTCTCTCTCTCTCTCTCTGAATATATCCTTTCTCTCTCCCAGACTATCTCTCCTCTCCCAGGCTAAAAATAAAATTATACAAAACTCTCTCACCCCTCTCCTCCGCACACACGCGCACTCACGCACGTGCGCTCGCACACAGACAACTTCCTCACCACAAACTCAAGATAAAGATAAACCTCACAAAACTTCCTCTCTCCGTCCCTTTCTCTCTGAATTACCTTTTGGGACAAACTTACACACGCGATCCCACATATGTCTACATTTAACGGCCGGCATACGTGAACTATCTGTCCATTCACATAGACCCAGTTACGTATCTCTTTTGTTTACTGTTTCCCACAATTACATCTGTTAAAAATAGCCAGGAAGAGACGCTTCCTCGAATTTCTAGACCTTTCTTTCTCCATACTCTCCCCCCTCCTCCTCCTCCTTTCTCTCTCTCACTCACTCACTCTCTGCTTCTAACTTAAATAACTTTGATCGCCATATCCAGAATATTTATATCCCTGTCACATCCATGTAGAAGATTAGTAAATGTAGTTATTTCCCTTTCGTTACCGTAGTTAACTACGACGAAAGTTTTTTTTCTTTCTTTCTTTCTTTCATTCTTTCTTTCTTTGAGGAATACTTCTTATCTGATGTCGTGTAAACAAAACCAAACAAAAAAATCCATTCATAATATAGCGTGCCAGCAAGCATTAGAGGTTATGTTCTTTCATTCTCATTACAAGCACAAAAAAAAAAAATGAGAGGAAAAAAAAAGGAGACAAAATATTACTCGTGAGCTGGTTGTTTCTGTGAAAGTGTTGCTGGCTTTTCTCGTTGTTATGTCACATTTGATGAAGTCTGTGGTTTGAAAAGAAAGGTGGGGGGGGGGGGGGTGAAATAACACAAATAGAATGTGGAGTTTAATTACATATTTCTTACACTGAAAGGTATGAAAGCTTTATGAAACAAGGGTTCTCAAGCTGTTAGGGGTTCTTCTATCCGCACCCCCCTGGGATTGTCAGGGTTTGGACAAAAAGGGGGAGGGGGAAGTGGAGAAAAGAGGGGGGGAGTTGGGATAGCGGGTTGACAGACTCAGAGTGTCGGAATATTATACGTATTTGAATGGTGGGGTAGAGGGAATTGAAATCTGATATATGGTGAAAAGGGTCCATAGGATAAAAAGTTGAGGACCACTGCTTTAATATATATATATATATATATATATATTATATATATATATATATATATATATATTGTGACATGATGGATGTACTAGAAACTGCAGTACTGTAAATACAATATCAGTCGTGATTTTCAGTCTGTCGTTCTTAGTTAATCTCTCTCTCTCTTTTCCTCTCACTCTCTCTCTCTCTCTCTCTCTCTCACAGTGTTAAAATTACGTAATTAAAACAAAGGTAAGAATGTCTTTATTAGTTAACGAGCACACAGTTTTAACGTTTTGTTAACGCAGCTTTACTATATTGTGTATATTTAAACATTGTTTTATACATACTCATACCTGAAAACTATTCGTGAGTGTCTCACACGTAAACTCTCTTTTTCGCTTTCTCTCTCTCTCTCTCTGTTTCTCTTTCTGTCTGTCTCTCTTTACTCTTCGGCCACTTTTATCTTCTGTCTGCTCTCCCGCCACTTTTCTCTCTCTCTCTCTCTCTCTCTCTCTCAGAATATATCCTTTCTCTCACCCAGACTCCCAATCCGTAACCTTTTGAAAATAAAGTGTTCTTTCTCTCTCTCTCTCTCTCTCTCTCTCTCTCTGAATATATCCTTTCTCTCTCCCAGACTATCTCTCCTCTCCCAGGCTAAAAATAAAATTATACAAAACTCTCTCACCCCTCTCCTCCGCACACACGCGCACTCACGCACGTGCGCTCGCACACAGACAACTTCCTCACCACAAACTCAAGATAAAGATAAACCTCACAAAACTTCCTCTCTCCGTCCCTTTCTCTCTGAATTACCTTTTGGGACAAACTTACACACGCGATCCCACATATGTCTACATTTAACGGCCGGCATACGTGAACTATCTGTCCATTCACATAGACCCAGTTACGTATCTCTTTTGTTTACTGTTTCCCACAATTACATCTGTTAAAAATAGCCAGGAAGAGACGCTTCCTCGAATTTCTAGACCTTTCTTTCTCCATACTCTCCCCCCTCCTCCTCCTCCTTTCTCTCTCTCACTCACTCACTCTCTGCTTCTAACTTAAATAACTTTGATCGCCATATCCAGAATATTATATCCCTGTCACATCCATGTAGAAGATTAGTAAATGTAGTTATTTCCCTTTCGTTACCGTAGTTAACTACGACGAAAGTTTTTTTTCTTTCTTTCTTTCTTTCATTCTTTCTTTCTTTGAGGAATACTTCTTATCTGATGTCGTGTAAACAAAACCAAACAAAAAAAATCCATTCATAATATAGCGTGCCAGCAAGCATTAGAGGTTATGTTCTTTCATTCTCATTACAAGCACAAAAAAAAAAAATGAGAGGAAAAAAAAAGGAGACAAAATATTACTCGTGAGCTGGTTGTTTCTGTGAAAGTGTTGCTGGCTTTTCTCGTTGTTATGTCACATTTGATGAAGTCTGTGGTTTGAAAAGAAAGGTGGGGGGGGGGGGTGAAATAACACAAATAGAATGTGGAGTTTAATTACATATTTCTTACACTGAAAGGTATGAAAGCTTTATGAAACAAGGGTTCTCAAGCTGTTAGGGGTTCTTCTATCCGCACCCCCCTGGGATTGTCAGGGTTTGGACAAAAAGGGGGAGGGGGAAGTGGAGAAAAGAGGGGGGGAGTTGGGATAGCGGGTTGACAGACTCAGAGTGTCGGAATATTATACGTATTTGAATGGTGGGGTAGAGGGAATTGAAATCTGATATATGGTGAAAAGGGTCCATAGGATAAAAAGTTGAGGACCACTGCTTTAATATATATATATATATATATATATATATATATATATATATTGTGACATGATGGATGTACTAGAAACTGCAGTACTGTAAATACAATATCAGTCGTGATTTTCAGTCTGTCGTTCTTAGTTAATCTCTCTCTCTCTTTTCCTCTCACTCTCTCTCTCTCTCTCTCTCTCACAGTGTTAAAATTACGTAATTAAAACAAAGGTAAGAATGTCTTTATTAGTTAACGAGCACACAGTTTTAACGTTTTGTTAACGCAGCTTTACTATATTGTGTATATTTAAACATTGTTTTATACATACTCATACCTGAAAACTATTCGTGAGTGTCTCACACGTAAACTCTCTTTTTCGCTTTCTCTCTCTCTCTCTCTGTTTCTCTTTCTGTCTGTCTCTCTTTACTCTTCGGCCACTTTTATCTTCTGTCTGCTCTCCCGCCACTTTTCTCTCTCTCTCTCTCTCTCTCTCTCTCTCTCTCTCTCCTCTCTCTCTCTCCCGCCACTTTTCTCTCTCTCTCTCTCTCTCTCTCTCAGTCTCCGTCTACTCTCCCGCCACTTTTCTCTCTCTGTCTCTGTCTACTCTCCCACCACATTTCTCTTCTCTCTCCACTCTCCTGCCACTTTTCTTTTCTCTCTCTACCTTCCCGTCACTTTTTTCTTCTCTCTCTACTCTCCCGCCTATTTCTCTCTCTCTCTCAACTCTCCCGCTACTTTTCTCTCTGTCTGTCTCTGTCAACTCTCCCGCCACGTTTCTCTCTCTATCAACTCTCCCGCCACTTTTCTCTCTCTCTCTCTGTCAACTATCCCGCCACTTTTCTTTCTCTCTGTCTCTGTCTCTGTCAACTCTCCCGCCACTTTTCTCTCTCTCTCTGTCTCTGTCAACTCTCCAGCCACTTTTCTCTCTCTGTCAACTCTCCCGCCACCTTTCTGTCTGTCTCTGTCCACTCTCCCGCCACTTTTCTCTGTCTTTCTCTCTGTCTTTGTCAACTCTCCCGCCACTTTTCTCTCTCTCTCTCTCTCTCTCCTCTCTGTCTCTGTCAACTCTCCAGCCAGTTTTCTCTCTCTCTGTCTCTGTCAACTCTCCAGCCACTTTTCTCTCTCTGTCTGTCTCTGTCAACTCTCCAGCCACTTTTCTCTCTCTGTCAACTCAACCGCCACTTTTCTGTCTGTCTCTGCCAACTCTCCCGCCACTTTTCTGTCTGTCTCTGTCAACTCTTCCGCCACTTTTCTCTATCTTTCTCTCTGTCTCTGTCAACTCTCCAGCCACTTTTCTCTCTCTGTCAACTCTACCGCCACTTTTCTGTCTGTCTCCTCTCCCGCCACCTTTCTCTCTGTCTCTGTCAACTCTCCCGCCACTTTTCTCTGTCTTTCTCTCTGTCTCTGTCAACTCTCCCGCCACTTTTCTCTATCTTTCTCTCTCTCTCTCTCTGTCAACTCTCCCGCCACTTTTCTTTCTCTCTCTCTGTCACTGTCCACTCTCCCGCCACTTTTCTGTCTGTCTCTGTCCACTCTCCCTACACTTTCCTTTCTCTGTATGTCTACTGTCCATCCACTTTTCTCTTTCTGTCTCTGTCTACTCTCCCTACACTTTTCTCTCTTTCTCTATCTGTCTACTCTTCCTCCAAATTTCTCTCTCTGTGTCTGTCAACTCTCCCTACACTTTTCTCTCTCTGTGTCTGTCAACTCTCCCTACACTTTTCTCTCTCTCTCTGTCTAGTCTCCCTACACTTTTCTCTCTTTCTGTCCGTGTCTACTCTCCCGCCACTTTTCTGTCTACTCTCCCTACACATTCCCCTTCCTTTCTCTGTCTGCTCTCCCGCTAGTTTTCTCTCTCTGTCTACTCTCTCGCCACGTTTCTTTCTCTGTCTACTCTACCTACATTTCTCTCTCTCTCTCTCTACTCTCCCGGCACTTCTCTCTCTCTCTAATCTCCCGTCGCTTTTCTCTCTCTTTCTACTCTCCCACCATTTTTTTCTCTCTCTCTGTTCTCCCACCATTTTTCTCTCTCTCTATTCTCCCGCCACTATTCTCCCTCTCTACTCTCCTGTCGCTTTTTCTCTCTCTCTCTCTCTCTCTGTCTACCCTACTCCCACGCCACTTTTCTCTCTCTCTACTCTCCGTCCACTTTTTTCTCTACTCTACTCCCACGCCACTTTTCTCTCTCTCTACTCTTCCGCCACTTTTCTTTCTCTCTACTCTCCCGCCACTTTTCTCTCTCTCTACTCTCCTGCCACTTTTCTCTCTCTCTCCTCTCCCGCCACATTTCTCTCTCTCTCTGTCAACTCTCCCGCCACTTTTCTCTGTCTTTCTCTCTGTCTCTGTCAACTCTCCGCCACTTTTCTCTATCTTTCTCTCTCTCTCTCTGTCAACTCTCCCGCCACTTTTCTTTCTCTCTCTCTGTCACTGTCCACTCTCCCGCCACTTTTCTGTCTGTCTCTGTCCACTCTCCCTACACTTTCCTTTCTCTGTATGTCTACTGTCCATCCACTTTTCTCTTTCTGTCTCTGTCTACTCTCCCTACACTTTTCTCTCTTTCTCTATCTGTCTACTCTTCCTCCAAATTTCTCTCTCTGTGTCTGTCAACTCTCCCTACACTTTTCTCTCTCTGTGTCTGTCAACTCTCCCTACACTTTTCTCTCTCTCTCTGTCTAGTCTCCCTACACTTTTCTCTCTTTCTGTCCGTGTCTACTCTCCCGCCACTTTTCTGTCTACTCTCCCTACACATTCCCCTTCCTTTCTCTGTCTGCTCTCCCGCTAGTTTTCTCTCTCTGTCTACTCTCCCGCCACGTTTCTTTCTCTTTCTCTGTCTACTCTACCTACATTCTCTCTCTCTCTCTACTCTCCCGGCACTTCTCTCTCTAATCTCCCGTCGCTTTTCTCTCTCTTTCTACTCTCCCACCATTTTTTTCTCTCTCTCTGTTCTCCCACCATTTTTCTCTCTCTCTATTCTCCCGCCACTATTCTCCCTCTCTACTCTTCTGTCGCTTTTTGTTTTCTCTCTCTCTGTCTACTCTACTCCCACGCCACTTTTCTCTCTCTCTACTCTCCGTCCACTTTTTTCTCTACTCTACTCCCACGCCACTTTTCTCTCTCTCTACTCTCCCGCCACTTTTCTCTCTCTCTACTCTCTCGCCACTTTTCTCTCTCTCTCTACTCTCCCACCACTTTTCTCTCTCTCTACTCTCTCGCCACTTTTCTCTCTCTCTCTACTCTCCCGCCACTTTTCTCTCTCTCTACTCTCCCGCCACTTTTCTCTCTCTCTACTCTCCCGCCACTTTTCTCTCTCCTCTACTCTCCCGCCACTTTTTCTCTCTCTCTCCCGCCACTTTTCTCTCTCTCTACTCTCTCGCCACTTTTCTCTCTCTCTACTCTTCCGCCACTTTTCTCTCTCTCTACTCTCCTGCCACTTTTCTCTCTCTCCTCTCCCGCCACATTTCTCTCTCTTTCCACTCTCCCGCCACTTTTATCTCTCTCTCTACTCTCCCGCCACTTTTATCTCTCTCTCTAGTCTCCCGCCACTCTTCTCTCTTTCTCTTTACTCTCCCGCAGTTGTCTCTCTCTTTGTCTCTGTCAACTCTCTCGCCACATTTCTCTCTCTGTCTCTGTCACCTCTCCCGCCACTTTTCTCTCTCTCTCTCTACTCTCCTGCCAGTTTTTCTTCTTTCTCTTCTCTCCTGTCTCTTTTCTCTCTCTCTACTCTCCTGCCACTTTTCTCTCTCTCTCTTTCAGTGTCAACTCTCCTGCCACTTTTCTCTCTCTCTCTCTCTCTCTATTTGTATCAACTCTCCTGCCACTTTCTCTTTCTCAGTCTCAACTCTCCCCCTCATCTTCCTCTCTCTCTCTCTGTCAACTCTTCTGCCACTTTTCTTTCACTCTCTGTCTCTCTCTAATCTCCCGCCACTTTTCTCTCTCTCTCTCTCTCTGTCAACTCTCCTGCCACTTTTCTTTTTTCTCTCTGCTCTCCTGCCTCTTTTCTTTCTCTCTACTCTCCCGCCACTTTTCCTTCTCTCTGTCTCTGTGAACTCTCCCGCTACTTTTCTCTCTCTCAACTCTCCCGCCACTTTTCTCTCTCTCTCTCAGTTCTCCTGTCACTTTTCTCCTATCCCTCTTCTCTTCCTCTAGTTTTCTCTCTCTCTCTGTCAACTCTCCCAACACTTTTTTCTCACACTATGTCATCTCTCTCGCCAATTGTCTCTCTCTCAACTCTCCCAACACTTTTCTCTCACTCTGTGTCATCTCTCCCGCCAATTATCTCTCTCTCTCTATCTCTCTCAACTCTCCTAACACTTTTCTCTCTCTCTCAACTCTCCTGCCACTTTTCTCTCTCTCTTTCTGTCAACTCTTCCGGCACATTTTCTCTCTCTCTGTGTTATCTCTTCCGCCACTTTTGTCTCTCTCTGTCATCTCTCCCGCCACTTTTCTCTCTCTCTGTGTCATCTCTCCCGCCACTTTTCTCTCTCTCTCTCTGTCAACTCTCCCGCCACTTTTCTCTCTCTCTGTGTCATCTCTCCCGCCACTTTTCTCTCTCTCTCTCTCTGTGTCATCTCTCCCGCCACTTTTCTCTCTCTCTATGTTATCTCTTCCGCCACTTTTCTCTCTCTCTCTCTCAACTCTCCTGCCACTTTTCTCTCTCACTCTCCCGACACGTTTCTCTTCACTCTCTACTCTCCCGCCACTTTTCTCTTTTCTCCCTACTCTCCCGCCACTTTTCTCTTTTCTCTCTACTCTCCCGCCACATCTCTCTCTCTCTCTACCCCCTCCCCCCGGCAACTTTTCTCTCTCTCTCTCTCTGTCAACTCTCCTGGATCTTTTCTCTTCTCTCTGCTCTACCGCCAGCTTTGTCTCTTTCAGTCTCTGTCAACTCTCCCGCCACTTTTCTCTCTGTCTGTCACTCTCTACTCTCACGTCACGTTTCTCTCTGTCTGTCACTCTCTACTCTCCCACCACTTTTTTCTCTGTCTATCATTCTCTACTCTCCTTCCACTTTTTTCTCTGTTTACTCTCCCGCCAGTTTTCTATCTGTCTCTGTCTACTCTCCCGCCAGTTTTCTATCTGTCTGCCTCTGTTTACTCCACTTTTCTCTTCTCTCTCTCTCCTTTTCCGCCACTTTTCTTCTCTCTCTTTCTCACTCTTTCTCTGTACTCTTCAGCCACTTGTCTTCTGTCTCTCTTTCACTCTTTCTCTGTTTGTCTGTCTCTACTCTTCCGCCACTTTTCTTCTCTCTCTCTCACTCACTCTTTCTCTGTCTGTCCGTCTCTACTTTTCCGCCACTTTTCTCCTCTCTCTCTCTCTCACTCACTCTTTCTCTGTCTGTCTCTCTCTACTCTTTCGCCACTTTTCTTCTCTCTCTCTCTCTCTCACTTACTCTTTCTCTGTCTGTCTCTCTCTACTCTTCCGCCACTTTTCTTCTCTCTCTGTCTCTCTCTACTCTTCCGCCACTTTTCTCTTCAAACAAAATCTCAGCATTAAACCTTCCATTACTCCCTTTCTTTCACGCCCTGCTCTGTCTGCTGTGACTCACCTATTATTTTGCTCACCTGCCTGTCATCAGGTCCTGTATATCCCCTGGTTCTCCTGCACTGTTTATCCTAACTTCCGCTCTTGACATCTATTCGACAGTTCTTGTTGTTATATTTGTTTTACACCACAGACCTCACATGTATGTTTTAAATATCTACTATATTTCTCAACAAAGAACACTTTATGCCCCCCCCCCTTTTCGTTTCGTTTCCCTTCCCTGTCCCTCTAATTAATGGTTACCTTCCCTCAGCACAATAATGGTTATTGATGTCTCTCAATTAATGGCTTTTCCCCCCTCCTCACGTCGATTGTCTGTCCCATCTCACATTAATGGTGATTCCCGTCTCTTAATTAATTGATTCTTTCCCTCCCAGATCGAAAATCTATCTCATCTCACATTAATTGTTATTCTCGTCACTTAATTAATGACTATTTCCCATCCCCCACATCGGTGGCCAGTCCTAGCTCACATTAATGGTTATTTACTGTCCCTTAATTAATGACTATTTCCTTCCCCATATGTACAGTTCTTTTTATCTATGCTTTTCTCTGTCCCCAAATTAATTGTCCCCCCCTCCCCGCATTAACTCTTCCCTGTGTTCTGTAATTATTGCATCTTATCCTCTTCACACTTGTATACTGAAAATATAATGAGGAATGTTAGAGAAGATGTAGACAAAGAATATTACAATGCCATAACAAATGGAGGTTATGAAATACCAGAGATTAGATATGCTGATGACACAGTATTACTGTCCACAACACAAAAGGAATGGAAAAACTAATAATATCAGTCCTTAAGAACAGTGAAGAGCAAAACTTTTATCTTAATGCGAAGAAAACTAAATTGATGACAACTGACAAAACAAATAAGGAGCTGAAATATGTATCAATGAGGAAAATTGGAAGAAGTGGAGAGTTTTGAATATCTTGGATCATTACTAACTAATAATGGAGATACAATGAGGGATATTAAAAGAAGGGCATCTATCGCTCTTTAAAAAACTCCCGCCACTTTTCTCTCTCTCTACTCTCCCGCCACTTTTCTCTCTCTCTACTCTCCCGCCACTTTTCTCTCTACTCTCCCGCCACTTTTCTCACTCTCAACTCTCCTGCCACTTTTCTCTCTCAACTCTCCCGACACGTTTCTCTTCACTCTCTACTCTCCCGCCACTTTTCTCTTTTCTCCCTACTCTCCCGCCACTTTTCTCTTTTCTCTCTACTCTCCCGCCACATCTCTCTCTCTCTCTACCCCCTCCCCCCGGCAACTTTTCTCTCTCTCTCTCTCTGTCAACTCTCCTGGATCTTTTCTCTTCTCTCTGCTCTACCGCCAGCTTTGTCTCTTTCAGTCTCTGTCAACTCTCCCGCCACTTTTCTCTCTGTCTGTCACTCTCTACTCTCACGTCACGTTTCTCTCTGTCTGTCACTCTCTACTCTCCCACCACTTTTTTCTCTGTCTATCATTCTCTACTCTCCTTCCACTTTTTTCTCTGTTTACTCTCCCGCCAGTTTTCTATCTGTCTCTGTCTACTCTCCCGCCAGTTTTCTATCTGTCTGCCTCTGTTTACTCCACTTTTCTCTTCTCTCTCTCTCCTTTTCCGCCACTTTTCTTCTCTCTCTTTCTCACTCTTTCTCTGTACTCTTCAGCCACTTGTCTTCTGTCTCTCTTTCACTCTTCTCTGTTTGTCTGTCTCTACTCTTCCGCCACTTTTCTTCTCTCTCTCTCACTCACTCTTTCTCTGTCTGTCCGTCTCTACTTTTCCGCCACTTTTCTCCTCTCTCTCTCTCTCACTCACTCTTTCTCTGTCTGTCTCTCTCTACTCTTTCGCCACTTTTCTTCTCTCTCTCTCTCTCACTTACTCTTTCTCTGTCTGTCTCTCTCTACTCTTCCGCCACTTTTCTTCTCTCTCTGTCTCTCTCTACTCTTCCGCCACTTTTCTCTTCAAACAAAATCTCAGCATTAAACCTTCCATTACTCCCTTTCTTTCACGCCCTGCTCTGTCTGCTGTGACTCACCTATTATTTTGCTCACCTGCCTGTCATCAGGTCCTGTATATCCCCTGGTTCTCCTGCACTGTTTATCCTAACTTCCGCTCTTGACATCTATTCGACAGTTCTTGTTGTTATATTTGTTTTACACCACAGACCTCACATGTATGTTTTAAATATCTACTATATTTCTCAACAAAGAACACTTTATGCCCCCCCCCCTTTTCGTTTCGTTTCCCTTCCCTGTCCCTCTAATTAATGGTTACCTTCCCTCAGCACAATAATGGTTATTGATGTCTCTCAATTAATGGCTTTTCCCCCTCCTCACGTCGATTGTCTGTCCCATCTCACATTAATGGTGATTCCCGTCTCTTAATTAATTGATTCTTTCCCTCCCAGATCGAAAATCTATCTCATCTCACATTAATTGTTATTCTCGTCACTTAATTAATGACTATTTCCCATCCCCCACATCGGTGGCCAGTCCTAGCTCACATTAATGGTTATTTACTGTCCCTTAATTAATGACTATTTCCTTCCCCATATGTACAGTTCTTTTTATCTATGCTTTTCTCTGTCCCCAAATTAATTGTCCCCCCCTCCCCGCATTAACTCTTCCCTGTGTTCTGTAATTATTGCATCTTATCCTCTTCACACTTGTATACTGAAAATATAATGAGGAATGTTAGAGAAGATGTAGACAAAGAATATTACAATGCCATAACAAATGGAGGTTATGAAATACCAGAGATTAGATATGCTGATGACACAGTATTACTGTCCACAACACAAAAAGGAATGGAAAAACTAATAATATCAGTCCTTAAGAACAGTGAAGAGCAAAACTTTTATCTTAATGCGAAGAAAACTAAATTGATGACAACTGACAAAACAAATAAGGAGCTGAAATATGTATCAATGAGGAAAAATTGGAAGAAGTGGAGAGTTTTGAATATCTTGGATCATTACTAACTAATAATGGAGATACAATGAGGGATATTAAAAGAAGGGCATCTATCGCTCTTTAAAAAAAATCAGACTAAAGAGGCTTTGGAGAGGAACAGACAGATCTACAAAAATAAGATTTTTAAGGGCATGTATCTTTCCCATTGCAACATATGCCTGTGAGACCTGGACACTTAACAAATCAGCTGTGAAACACATAAATGCCTTTGAATGTAAATGCTACAGAAGAGTCCTTCAAATATCAATGACACACACAAAAAAAAAGAACAAATATATCTATACTACAAGAGCTTAATATTGAAGAAGGCTGGCTAGTAAAGAGGATTAACGAGAGAAAACTTAAATATTTTGGACAAGTTAAACGTCACGATAATTTAATGAAGTCCGTCTTGGAAGGGTACATAATGGGAAAAAGAAAGAGAGGAAGACCAAGGCGAAGGTGGCTGCAAGACATCCGTTGATGATCTGCGAATGGATGCATCAGCAGTAGAGCATCTTGCTTACAAGCGAGAGGCCTACAGGAGAGCTGTTAGGGAGGCAAAGTTCCGCAAGGGACATGCAAATGACTGACTAACCCACCCGACATTAGTTTTTTGGGGTTTTTTTTGTGTGCATTTCATACGTAATGGTTTTTCCCCTCCTCATATTAATGATTCTTTAATTTCTCGAAAACCCACTCCCGTCCCTTTTTCTCCGTTCTAAAACAGACGAAACGAAGAACACCACTTTCCTAGCTCTAGTTAAGTACCTTGCGTTTTATATTAGATTTGATAACTGAAACAACCAGTTAGATCTAACTGTAATAGTTCATAATAAAAAAAAATTAGTTCCACTAATTATTTATTCTTCTTCAACTTTAACCTCCCACTACAACTTTTTTGTGTGATTGTCCCAGTTGATGGTGTCTGCTCCTGATTTCTTTGTTACAGACTAGAACAATGAACTCTCCCTTACCGCTTTAAAAAAAATGTGACCCTCCTCAAAGAAAAGAAACTTTCTCCTCCGGGAGGAAAAAAAATATGCAGGGAGGTAACCATCTTGAGGATCCTGGTTTTCTGGGTCAGAAGCACCCCCCTCCCCCGCCTTTTTTTTTTCTCATTTTTTTCTTTCTTTCGTGTCTCTGTCGATTACGCTTTTTTAAAGTTTTAGAAATGGTTGCCATTGTCTTTCGGAGGTACCGGTTTTATTGAAATAAATGTTTTGTGTGCGTCGTAGAATTTGTTACTGATTTTTGTAGCAGTTTTTTTTTTCTGACTAAGGAAACTATTTCATCAGTTTAAAAATGTATGTATGTATTTATTTTTATGTATTTTTCTGTTAAAAAAGCCATATTTCCTTGCTGGATAGCTGTACTTTCCCTGATAGAATGTTAGGATCATATGGCTTTCATTACAACAGTTGTCATACATTTGTTTCATAGTCATTTATATGAGCACTAATAATCACTTCTGTTCAGCTATCCTGTTTCCATTTCATATTTTCTCATAGTGTTTTTAATGCACTGTTGCTATCGACATGCAATGTTTAAAAAAAAACAACAGGTTTTCCCCCATCCATGTTAGTTGTGTTTATCAGAAACTATACGGTAAACGCGGCCAAAACGTAAATACGGCAGGAGAATCTCGTGTGGAAGATCGGCACAGGCGAAGCCACGGAGAAACAACCTGGGATTACCCTGGCTCAGACCACAGCTGCCCCAATCAAGTTTCAGTTATCGAGGGGAAGGAAAGCTGCGTGCTCTGTTCTTTGCATGCATGTGTGCTAATGTGTGTGTGTGTGTGTTCTTTCTTTGGAAACGGCACAAAATGTGTGGCCATCTACTCCGTGTTACGACGGATTGACAGATGTTACCGGTGCATACAGAAGGGGCATATGTCTTTTAAGTATGTTTTATGGAGTGTTAGTTAACTCTTTCCGACTCGTGTCTGTGAATTGAACAAACTAGAGAGTTTGATTAGGTTTTTGTCACTAGTTAAGGGAGAGGCGGTGAACGTGTTGTATAATCTTTGACTTTTCTCATAAAGGGGTGGAATGTGTTCTAATCTTTGACCGTTACAGAATGAAAGGTGAACGTGTTTTAATCACAGAAGACGCACCAATAAGGATTGAGTGTTTTAATATCAGAAGGCTTTACGTAAATGAAGAAAGTATTTTAACCGTAAACGACTGGATAATAAAGAGCTGAATAATAAAGCTGTTCCTACTTTTTTTTTCCTAGTTTATACATTTTGTTATCACGGCTTTACTGGAGTCGCTTCGTGTGTAGTTATATACTTATGCTTTATATACTTAGTTTTATATACTTATACACTAATTATTCGTGTATAGTAAAGAGCGAACGTTTGTGTTTTAATCTTAACAGTTCAACCATCAAAGGGGTGAATACGTTTTAAATAAAGACGACTGCAAAATATAGGATGAATATGTTTTAATTGTAGAAGACTTATGGTAAAGGATGAACATGTTTTAATCTTAGACGACTTTATCATGAAAGGTGAATGTGCTTTAGTCATAGACGACTTCAACAATAAAGAATGTTGTTTTAATCTCAGACGACTTTACCCTAAAGGATGAGCTTGTTTTAATCATAGACGATTTTACCATAAGGCTTGAAGGTGTTTTACCACAACAGGTGAACATGCTTTAATTTTAGAGGACTTTACAATAGAAGTTAAAGGTGTTTTAATCTTTGACGACTTTACCACAAAGGGTGAGCGTGTTTTAATCTTAGACGACTTTAAAGGATGAAGGCGTTTTGTTCTTAGACGACTTTGCAATAAAAGGTGGTGTTTTAATCTTAGACGACTTTGCAATAGAAGATGGTGTTTTAATCTTAGACGACTTTACCATAAAGGGTGAAAGTATTTAATCATTTAGAGAAATGCATTTAGAGGTTCGTACTGAGCTTGCTTTAATCTCCAAAAACACTCTTCCATAAAAAGCTAAACGTGCTGTGATGTTAGAACACCATCTATCAGAACTAGAGAGCGTGTTTTAATCTTTCGAGGCTTACGTGTTCATGCACGTCGGCGTAAGATTACAAACCTACCTGAGCCGTTTTTTCGCTGACGTTATGGAAACACGACAAATAAATTGTACTTAACTTTTGCATCAGAAAATCGTTGGTATAATTGGATAATGCCTTCCTTCCACGTGTGAGTATAAGATGTCAATGAGAAAAGCTGTTGAGAAGCGTGTTGAGTGTACACAGATTGTGTGTAAAAGCTGTGTACGTGGTTATCTGTGGGATTGATGTGTTAGAGAAATGTACGTCTTCCCGCTTTTCTGACTATTTTGTTTGTTCGCTCGTTCGTTCGTTCGTTTGTTTGTTTGTTTTAAAATTAAATAGTTTTGATGACATGAAGTATGCACGTAGTAGGTAGGCACACTAAAAGAGACTTCTTCTTCTTTTAATACTTCTTCTGTCATTCTGTATACTTCTAAAGCAGTGTTTCCCAAAGTGTACAATAGCGCCCTCCCCCGTGGGCGTTGGAAAGGACCTGGGGGTTGGGGGGGGGCGGTGAAAGAAAAAGGATCAGTGGAAGACACGGGGGAGGGGGGGGATGGAGTAGTTGAAGGAAAACGAAGCAGCGGACAGGAGCAGTAATATCTTCCGTCATAGCACTTTTAAAGCAGATACTGAGAGATTTGTGTACCTGCATACAACTCATCTGTCACATTAAAGGTTGCGGGAGAAAAATGCAGTAGGTGAGTTATAAATAAATGTACGCCTTCATACTGTTAAATAAACTGGTTTGCTAGCTGAAGGTTTTAGTTGTGTAGTGCATATCCTAGTTTAATAGGTCCTTATACGAGTAGTACATGGGGTTTGAAGGGTGGGGGGGGGGAGGGAGGGCTGAGGATGTGATCTGGGAGAAAAGAAGGCGACAGCCCGAACAAGCGTGGGGAAACACTGTTCTGAGTTAACCAGTGGTCAGCAGGACTTGGTGTACATCCCCATATGGCTTCTATTGAACTGATATAGGTGTTGGCCACGTCTCTCTTCTCTTCACCTCATGTGTTGGGGCACTCCTTTTAATAAGTGGTAAGGTTTCGAACCCCAACCCCTCCCACCAGACACTCATACTTTGAAGGATTATATCACAGAATCAACACACATTCTTTAAAGAACAGTTGCCAAGGTCGTATAGACTCAGGGAAAACGGGCCTGCGTACAGTTCACCTGAACAACCTGAAAACTGCGATGTCTGTTGTTTTGCTTACCTCATTCTATGATTCAGTCTTGCGGTGTCTTTTGAAATGTTTGAGGCATTACGTAATTAGAATGATCCGTTCAGGGCAGATTACTAATTAGAACAATACATGGCATTGTACCCAAGTAAAGCAGTTCGGATAGGGCATCTCACGTCATTAGAGCAGTTCAGATAGGACATCTCACGTAATTAGAGCAGTTCAGATAGGACATCTCGCGTAATTAGAGCAGTTCAAATAATCTTGCGTAATTATAGCAGTTCAGATAGGACATCTCACGTCATTAGAGCAGTTCAGATAGGACATCTCACGTAATTAGAGCAGTTCAGATAGGACATCTCACGTAATTAGAGCAGTTCAGATAGGACATCTCACGTAATTAGAGCAGTTCAGATAGGACATCTAACGTAATTAGAGCAGTTCAGATAGGACATCTCACGTAATTAGAGCAGTTCAGATAGACATCTTGTGTAATTAGAGCAGTTCAGATAGGACATCTCACGTAATTAGAGCAGTTCAAATAAACATCTTGTGTAATTAGAGCACTTCAGATAGGACATCTCACGTAATTAGAACAGTTCAAATAGATATCTTGCGTAATTAGAGAAGTTCAGATAGGACATCTTGCGTAATTAGAGGAGTTCAGATAGGTCATCTTGCATAATTAGAGCAGTTCAAATAGACATCCTGCATAATTAAAGGAGTTCAGATAGGTCATCTTGCATAATTAGAGCAGTTCAGATAGGACATCTTGTGTAATTAGAGCAGTTCACATAGGAATCTAGCACAGAGTATTTCACATTGAACGTCTTGATCATTATATGCCTGACCGACATCCGTGGACGATCATGCCTACCCACAGATCTCTCTGTCATGTTTGATGCTTTTCGTCAGCTCCGTTGTTGCCTTCCTATCTTGCCATCCAAGTAGGGATTGACCACTTCTTCTTCCTCTGCTCTTACTATCTTTCCTTTGTTATGGTGATTTCATGGTCCTCCGTATAGTCCTCCCATATAATCAGTACATGTGAAATGAATATTCTTTCTAAGAAGCTTTAGTTCAGTTCTCTGTTCTTCATGAGTTTTGTCCAATGCTCCTTCAGAGCCATCTTAGTCATCCAAATAACAAATGAGGTTTTGCATTCATCTGATAAATAAAATTTTCTCATTGCTTTGGGTATATTTACTGTCTGTATTTGATCTTTGTATTTGTGTTTTTATTGTCAGTATTCACTATTTCAGCTGATATGTTTATTGTCCACATTCAGTCTTTGAACTGATATGTTTATTGTCCACATTCAGTCTTTGAACCGATATGTTTATTGTGCATATTTAATTTTTGTATTTGTGTGTTTCTTGTCATGTTTAATGTGTATGTATATTGACATGTTTATTGTCCATAATTGATTATTACATTGGTGTGTTTACTGTTCATATTTTATCATTGCAATGGTGTGTTTATTGTCCATATTTCATCATTGAATAATATTCATCATCAAATAATATTGTCCATATTAATATGTATATTGAAATGTTTATTTTCATGTTTGATCATTAGATGGTGTGTTTATTGTCCATATTGATATGTGTAATTGAAATATTTGTTGTCCGCATCTTATTATTGTGTTGGTTTTTGATCATTACATTGGTGTGACTATTGTCTACATTTCATCATTGCAATGCTGTGGTAATTGCCCATATTTGATTTTTCAGTTGTTGTGTTTATTGTCTGTATTTGATCTTTGCACTGGGGTGTACGAAGAAAGTAAAGAACTTCTTTGTCTGGCAGTGTTTTGTTTGTTACAGTTTTCCTTTTTATCAGTTACTCCATAATGGTGGATTGATTTATTTACTTATCCAGCGGTAATCAAGCTAGAATTTCTTTCTTTCTTTCTTTTTCCCCAATATTCCAGTTGTACCTGGAATGTGTCCTGAACATTGCCTGAACTACTTTAAAAAACCGGTTTTCTCAACATTAAATACCTTATACTTGTGTGTGTGTATGTGTGTGTGTGTGTGTGTGGTGTAGTGTGGTGTGTGATATTAACCAAGCTGTCAAGTGGAACACAACAGGCCAAAAAAAAATATATAGGTCGAACACGTAAAACTCTAAAGAGGAGACATTGTTAAGAAAAGCCAATTTTAGTAGGCATAAAATCCATTGATGAGGTTGATAAGCTCGCCGAAAACAGGAACACTTGGCAAACTACCATGCGAGCCCTGTGTGACGTTCAGCGATATGGGAAGGATGTAAGATTGTAAGAATATTAACCACACTTCACAAACATCACCGGGAGTTACGTGCTCGTGTGAACTAGTTTTATTACCGCATCTGCGGCGAGATAAATGTTTACAAAAAATTACCCAAAGAGTAAATGAAGCCCAAAGTAAAAAACTGGCAGATTCTCATCCATGCAAATTATTGGCCTGATTCTCTTCCATGCAAGTTTAAGCGTCATTATCCTATTGGCCTGATTCTCCTCCATGCAAGTTAAGCGTCATCATCCTGTTGGCCTGATTCTCCTCCATGCAGGTTAAGCGTCATCATCCTATTGGCATGATTATTCTTTCTAAGAAGCTTTAGTTCAGTTCTCTGTTCTTCATGAGTTTTGTCCAATGCTCCTTCAGAGCCATCTTAGTCATCCAAATAACAAATGAGGTTTTGCATTCATCTGATAAATAAAATTTTCTCATTGCTTTGGGTATATTTACTGTCTGTATTTGATCTTTGTATTTGTGTTTTTATTGTCAGTATTCACTATTTCAACTGATATGTTTATTGTCCACATTCAGTCTTTGAACTGATATGTTTATTGTCCACATTCAGTCTTTGAACCGATATGTTTATTGTGCATATTTAATTTTTGTATTTGTGTGTTTCTTGTCATGTTTAATGTGTATGTATATTGACATGTTTATTGTCCATAATTGATTATTACATTGGTGTGTTTACTGTTCATATTTTATCATTGCAATGGTGTGTTTATTGTCCATATTTCATCATTGAATAATATTCATCATCAAATAATATTGTCCATATTAATATGTATATTGAAATGTTTATTTTCATGTTTGATCATTAGATGGTGTGTTTATTGTCCATATTGATATGTGTAATTGAAATATTTGTTGTCCGCATCTTATTATTGTGTTGGTTTTTGATCATTACATTGGTGTGACTATTGTCTACATTTCATCATTGCAATGCTGTGGTAATTGCCCATATTTGATTTTTCAGTTGTTGTGTTTATTGTCTGTATTTGATCTTTGCACTGGGGTGTATGAAGAAAGTAAAGAACTTCTTTGTCTGGCAGTGTTTTGTTTGTTACAGTTTTCCTTTTTATCAGTTACTCCATAATGGTGGATTGATTTATTTACTTATCCAGCGGTAATCAAGCTAGAATTTCTTTCTTTCTTTCTTTTTCCCCAATATTCCAGTTGTACCTGGAATGTGTCCTGAACATTGCCTGAACTACTTTAAAAAACCGGTTTTCTCAACATTAAATACCTTATACTTGTGTGTGTGTATGTGTGTGTGTGTGTGTGTGGTGTAGTGTGGTGTGTGATATTAACCAAGCTGTCAAGTGGAACACAACAGGCCAAAAAAAAAAAAAATATAGGTCGAACACGTAAAACTCTAAAGAGGAGACATTGTTAAGAAAAGCCAATTTTAGTAGGCATAAAATCCATTGATGAGGTTGATAAGCTCGCCGAAAACAGGAACACTTGGCAAACTACCATGCGAGCCCTGTGTGACGTTCAGCGATATGGGAAGGATGTAAGATTGTAAGAATATTAACCACACTTCACAAACATCACCGGGAGTTACGTGCTCGTGTGAACTAGTTTTATTACCGCATCTGCGGCGAGATAAATGTTTACAAAAAATTACCCAAAGAGTAAATGAAGCCCAAAGTAAAAAACTGGCAGATTCTCATCCATGCAAATTATTGGCCTGATTCTCTTCCATGCAAGTTTAAGCGTCATTATCCTATTGGCCTGATTCTCCTCCATGCAAGTTAAGCGTCATCATCCTGTTGGCCTGATTCTCCTCCATGCAGGTTAAGCGTCATCATCCTATTGGCATGATTATCCTCCATGCAAGTTAAGCGTCATCATCCTATTGGCCTGATTCTCCTCCATGCAGGTTAAGCGTCATCATCCTATTGGCCTTATTCTCCTCCATTCAAGTTAAGCGTCATCATCCTGTTGGCCTGATTCTCCTCCATTCAAGTTAAGCGTCATCATCCTATTGGCTTGATTCTTCTCCATGCAAGTTAAGTGTCATCATCCTATTGGGTTGATTCTCCTCCGTGCAAGTTAAGCGTCATCATCCTATTGGCTTGATTCTCCTCCATGCAAGTTAAGCGTCATCATCCTATTGGCTTGATTCTCCTCCATGCAAGTTAAGCGTCATCATCCTATTGGCCTGATTCTCCTCCTTGCAAGTTAAGCTTCATCATCCTATTGGTCTGATTCTCCTCCATGCACGTTAAGCGTCATCATCCTATCGGCCTGATTCTCCTCCATGCAGGTTAAGCGTCATCATCCTATTGGCCTTATTCTCCTCCATGCAAGTTAAGCGTCATCTTCCTATTGGCCTGATTCTCCTCCATGCAGGTTAAGCGTCATCATCCTATTGGCCTGATTCTCCTCCATCCAAGTTAAGTTAAGCGTCATCATCCTATTGACCTTATTCTCCTCCATGCAAGTTAAGCATCATCATCCTATTGGCCTGATTCTCCTCCATCCAAGTTAAGTTAAGCGTCATCATCCTATTGACCTTATTCTCCTCCATGCAAGTTAAGCATCATCATCCTATTGGCCTGATTCTCCTCCATTCAAGTTAAGCGTCATCATCCTTTTGGCCTGATTCTGCTCCAAGCAAGTTAAGCATCATCATCCTGTTGGCCCGATTCTCCATGCAAGTTAAGCGTCATCATCCTATTGGCCTTATTCTCCTCCATTCAATTTAAGCGTCATCATCCTATTGGCCTGATTCTCCTCCATTCAAGTTAAGCGTCATCATCCTATTGGTTGGTTCTTACTAGGTTTTTTATAATATAAACTGGTTACAGTAACCGACGAACTCCAAAAGTTTCGCTTTGTCTCGTTTTTTTTGTTTGTTTTTGTTTTTTTTAAATCGGTAATGTACCACTAAACGCCGATATAGGCGACTTCTGGTTATCGTAATCAAGGAAACCAGTGTTTAGTAAAACATTTGCTCAAGAACTTCTAAGCCGTAAGTCTCTGCTGTGTTAAAGGTTTGCGTACTTGCTGCAGTAACTTGTCATCCAGAGATCATCGTTGTGTACCATCAGTGGGGTACCTGTGGGTGATATAAGTGCCATCAGTGGATAGCTGTGGGTGATTGTACCATTTCATCCGTGCTTTGATGGGACGTTGCTGTAGTTGTTAAGTGCCGCAGTTAACTTCAGTCGTGTGTGCGATTAGGAGGCACTTAAAAGTGCTTCAGATAGAGCTGGTATTCTTAAAGTGCGCAACAGCCAAACCATCCCCTCTCCTGTTGGAGAAGAAGGGAATGAGTGAGGAGTAGGAAAGATTAAAGGGAGCGGCTGTACATCGGGGGGGGGGGGGGGGGCACGTTAGGGGTGTTAACCTGGGAGGCAGGGGAGCGGGGGGAGGTGGGGGGGGGCGCCCGTAAAAAAAAAGCTGAGGGAACCGCTGAAATAGACCGAGGTACGTTGGCACTCAGTGCTTAGCTCGTAACTATAAAACAACGTCTGGAGCGTGCCAGAAGAACAAAACAAATAAATTAGAAATACTTTCTGCGCATGCTCGCAATGGCGCAGTGCCTGAAACAAAAACAAAATAGTCAAACAAGGGAAAGAGAAGAAATTTCAGGGCATGAAATAGCAGTGTATGGAAGAATAGATTGTTTCTCTGTTATATCTGTAAGGTGGGGGGGAAGAGAAAAACTGTCGTAGAGAAGGTGTAGTAGAAAAAGGAAAAAAAAACTGGACGATCTTGACTGAATATGAAGCACAACGATGATGACATACCAAAGATCGCAACAAAATAGTGGAGGTGCGATAGCCAGTGCACTTTGGTAGAGGTCCCTGCTAATGAGTCCGCCGAGAAGGATTGGATTTATGAAGTTAGTACATTTAAAAAAAAAGAACGAACCGAAATGCATTTCAGCTTCTCTCTTCTCTGATTAACTCTTTGATTACCAGACAATATTTTTTTATATAATAAAAACCGCCACATTCTGTTGTTGTTGTTTCTGTTTTGTTTTTGTTTTTTTTAAATCGGTAATGTACCACTAAACGCCGATATAGGCGACTTCTGGTTATCGTAATCAAGGAAACCAGTGTTTAGTAAAACATTTGCTCAAGAACTTCTAAGCCGTAAGTCTCTGCTGTGTTAAAGGTTTGCGTACTTGCTGCAGTAACTTGTCATCCAGAGATCATCGTTGTGTACCATCAGTGGGGTACCTGTGGGTGATATAAGTGCCATCAGTGGATAGCTGTGGGTGATTGTACCATTTCATCCGTGCTTTGATGGGACGTTGCTGTAGTTGTTAAGTGCCGCAGTTAACTTCAGTCGTGTGTGCGATTAGGAGGCACTTAAAAGTGCTTCAGATAGAGCTGGTATTCTTAAAGTGCGCAACAGCCAAACCATCCCCTCTCCTGTTGGAGAAGAAGGGAATGAGTGAGGAGTAGGAAAGATTAAAGGGAGCGGCTGTACATCGGGGGGGGGGGGGGGGGCACGTTAGGGGTGTTAACCTGGGAGGCAGGGGAGCGGGGGGAGGTGGGGGGGGGGGGGCGCCCGTAAAAAAAAAGCTGAGGGAACCGCTGAAATAGACCGAGGTACGTTGGCACTCAGTGCTTAGCTCGTAACTATAAAACAACGTCTGGAGCGTGCCAGAAGAACAAAACAAATAAATTAGAAATACTTTCTGCGCATGCTCGCAATGGCGCAGTGCCTGAAACAAAAACAAAATAGTCAAACAAGGGAAAGAGAAGAAATTTCAGGGCATGAAATAGCAGTGTATGGAAGAATAGATTGTTTCTCTGTTATATCTGTAAGGTGGGGGGGAAGAGAAAAACTGTCGTAGAGAAGGTGTAGTAGAAAAAGGAAAAAAAAACTGGACGATCTTGACTGAATATGAAGCACAACGATGATGACATACCAAAGATCGCAACAAAATAGTGGAGGTGCGATAGCCAGTGCACTTTGGTAGAGGTCCCTGCTAATGAGTCCGCCGAGAAGGATTGGATTTATGAAGTTAGTACATTTAAAAAAAAAGAACGAACCGAAATGCATTTCAGCTTCTCTCTTCTCTGATTAACTCTTTGATTACCAGACAATATTTTTTTATATAATAAAAACCGCCACATTCTGTTGTTGTTGTTTCTGTTAGAAATTGATTGGATACATATTTCTAGCCAGTATTACAAAGACAACACTAAGGAGAATAATAACCACAAGACTGAAGATGCGGAACTGAAATAAGGAGCAGAATAGCCCAGGCCAAGTCAGTAATTTATGAAAATGAAAAACACCGCAATAAAGCTCTGTCGATGAACAGCAGAAAGAGAGCTATTCAGTGTTACATGGAACCCGTGTTGTTACATCGAACCCGTGTTGTTAAATGGAAATCCTGTTGTTACATCGAACCTGTGTTGTTACATGGAACCCGTGTTGTTACATCGAACCCGTGTTGTTACATGGAACCCGTGTTGTTACATCGAACCCGTGTTGTTAAATGGAAATCCTGTTGTTACATCGAACCCGTGTTGTTACATGGAACCCGTGTTGTTACATCGAACCCGTGTTGTTACATGGAACCCGTGTTGTTACATGGAACCCATGTTGTTACATGGAACCCGTGTTGTTACACGGATGCGAAGCCTGGACGATAACCAAGAGCACTCAACATCTGTTGGATGCAGCGGAGATGTAGTTCTTAGAAAGAATGATGAGAGTGCCATGGACAGCCAAGAAAACAGATGAAGAGGTTCTAACGGAGGCTGGACAAAAGAGTGAAATTAATGGCAAAATTCAAAAGTCCAGATTTGTAGGGCATGTTTAAGAAGAAGCAAACCGGAACACCTAGTGACAACAGGAAAACCAGAGGGACAGAGGGACAGAAGAAGACAAAGAAACAAGATACTTGACCGTCTGAAAGTGTGTCACAGAGTACGATACAAAGCACAGCTTATAGAAAGAGCAAAGGATAGATGATTGTGGAAATCATTGACGACCACCGCCTGACTGGCATGGACCAGAGAGAGAGAGAGAGAGAGAGAGGCGAATGAATGAATCTTTATTTTTAAAGGGTAAAGAATTGGGCACGCAGACCCGTCTTACATTCTGCCCTTCATCACTCCATCTTTCATTCTTCCCACACACTCGATTTAATACAAGTATACAAATTACATTAGGAAAAAAAACTTATCAAAAGAGTTTAAGATTAAGCTATTACATTCAAAACAAAAGAGAAGAAGTAATTAACCTAATAAAACAACACTCACACACATACACTCACACACACAGACATATACATAATCAAAAATAAATTGTCAGTACAGATCTTCTAACATGTTTTTTTAAACAAACATTAGAATAATTTCTAACAATATCTGACAAGTTACTTTTCGAACGATGTCATTTTAGTATTTGATGGCTGAGAGATTTGCTGGTTAATCTATGGAGGCATATAATTACAAGCAAGTAAATAATGAAACAGGTTTGAGTTAAAGGATGAAGCATTACTAATGGATTTTAAATGGCAGGGGAGGGAGTTCCAGAGCTGTACTGCAGAGTATGCAAGGCTTTTCTTGTACAGATCAAGCCTGTGTTTAGGAAGAAGGCAGTTTTTTAAACGCGGGCTATGTCTAGTGTTATACGTAAACAGTGACCACAAGTAAGGCGGAGCATTGTGCGACAGAATTCTGTGAACAAACTTAACTTTGTTAAAAATGACTCTGTATTTGAGGGGTAGAATTTTGAGTTGTTTGTGCTGATCTACAGTCTGTATTGGGTGTTTATCACAAATTTAATGCTCGTTTGTGAAGTGAGTGGAGCTGTTTTGTGTTTGAGACTGAGCATCTACCCCAGATTGTGAAACAGTAATCTAAGTGTGTTTGTATGTGTGATATGTAGTATATCTTTCTTGTGTCTTTGTCGATAAAGTGTTTAATTTTGGCTAGTTGGTAAACTCTCTGTGCAATCAAGTTTGTTAGGTTATGTACGTGAGAATTCCAAGTTAAATGCTGATCAATGATGAGTCCTAGAGTTTTATGTTCATGAACATTTTCTATTGCCTTAGTCCCAGCACAAAGCTGTAGTGAAGTTTTTGTTGCATTCTGTGTTTCTGTCTTGTGGTGATGAGCATGGATTTTGTTTTGTTGGTGTTTATCAACATACCATTTTTATTACTCCATTTAACCAAACTGCTTATATCATTTTGGAGCGTTGCCAGTAGGTTATTGATGTCATAGTCGTTTTTGTAAACAGTACAGTCATCAGCAAAAAGATCACACGAGGAGTGCTTTAAATGTAGTGTTAAGTCGCTAATGTAGATAGCAAAAAGAGGACCAAGAATGGAGCCTTGAGGAATACCAGTATCAACCACAGAAGAGTCAGATATTTTGTTTCTAAAGCAAGCTGCTTGTTTTCTACATGATAGAAAAAGATATGATAAATTTTGTTAGAGAGAGAGAGAGAGAGAGAGAGAGAGAGAGAGAGAGCATTTGAGGCAGTTTAAAATTATGAATTCGAGACCACAGAACAAAACAATATGACTGGTGATTTTGTTTTTCAGTTTACTGACGACCCCCCCCCCCCCTTTTTTTTTTGTTGAAACCGTCAAAGGGTTAAAGAAATAAAAACGCGACACTTTCCAGCCCTACGCTGTGTTGATAACATTCTCTAGTTCACGGGGATTTCCCAGTATTTAGAAAAGTTGCCGGTTATGATAAAGGACACACATCTTGCGCCCTAGACTGCAATCTGCACTGTCTGAATACGAGGCTGATTTTTTTTCATATTTGATATTGGCGTGTGTGGGTGATCGATTACGTTGAGGTCTGGGAAGATTTGTAGCGCAGAGGTCTGGATATTTAATCGATTGGGAGGTTTGCAAGAGTTAGCGTTACTGAGAATCATCATCATCATCATCATCCCACAGGTGGGAGGTTTCGCTGGAGTGGATCTCCGCTTTGACGTGCGTTTTTTCTTTCTAGATGCACTCCGATAATGTGATTCGTGTTTTGTGTGTTTTCTGTTGTTGCTATCTATCAGCGTTGTCGTCGTTCATCTTTGTTGGTGTCATTTCAGCGTCCCGCTTTGAAATATGGTTTTGAGTATAAGGTTTTCTTATATTTTTTCTGATAATATTTTCTTATAGTAATATTTTGTTGTGATACTATTTTCATATGATTGGCGGTGAAGATGTTGTCCGCAACCCATAGTTGACATGCTAGAGTCAGGGTTGGCGAACAGTAGCTGATCAAGACCCTGTCCCACCTCTCCGTTGGTACCTGCAGTAACAGGCCTAATCTGGCTAATGGGGCATGCGTCATCTTAGTCCCCATGGCGATGGAGTCTGCTAAAGAAGTATTGCACGCTCTCTGCTTTTTTTTTGTTTTTGGCTGCACACATTTACTGATAAATTAGTCGTTATAACTCGCTGAGTATCAGCACAGATGCTGTGTCTCAGCACAGATGCTGTGTCTCAACACAGATGCCGTGTCTCAACATCCCCACAGCATCTCTTGCAAAGAACACCAGGGAGACTGAAGAAGAAGAAAAAAAAAGAATAAGAAGAAATGATAACATTTATTATGATGATTACATGTTATAATATTTTACATACGGTAATATCTTCGCACTGAAAATATTCTCTTATTTTGTCATACTTTCAGCATTCATTCATTGTGTCTCGAGCGGGACAAAGTTGGCGATCACGTTTCCCTATGCTGTGCTGTCCCTGGTGTTTCCAGTCAGTTCAGTTGCTTTTATTTATTTATTTTTCTTTTTTTTCCATGAAACTTGATCAGCCCATTGCGGTAGTTTTCTCATGAGTTTGCAGTCTTTCTCCCCCCCCCCCCCCCCTTTGTCTTTCTCAGTCATGTTCTCTAACTTCTGTTTCCTCAGTGAAGTTCATTAACTTTTGTTTCCTCAGTGAAGTTCTCTAACTTCTGTCTCCTCAGTGAAGTTCTCTAACTTATGTCTCCTCAGTGAAGTTCTCTAACTTCTGTCTCCTCAGTGAAGTTCTCTAACGTCTGTTTCCTCAGTGAAGTTCTTTAACTTTTGTTTCCTCAGTGAAGTTCTCTAACTTCTGTCTCCTCAGTGAAGTTCTCTAACTTCTGTCTCCTCAGTGAAGTTCTCTAACTTCTGTCTCCTCAGTGAAGTTCTCTAACTTCTGTTTCCTCAGTGAAGTTCTTTAACTTTTGTTTCCTCAGTGAAGTTCTCTAACTTCTGTCTCCTCAGTGAAGTTCTCTAACTTCTGTTTCCTCAGTGAAGTTCTTTAACTTTTGTTTCCTCAATGAAGTTCTCTAACTTCTGTCTCCTCAGTGAAGTTCTCTAACTTCTGTCTCCTCAGTCATTTTCTCTAAGTCCTGTCTCCTCAGTGAAGTTCTCTAACTTCTGTCTCCTCAGTGAAGTTCTTTAACTTCTGTCTCCTCAGTGAAGTTCTCTAACTTCTGTCTCCTCAGTGAAATTCTCTAACTTCTATTTCCTCAGTCAATTTCTCTAACTTCTGTCTCTTCAGTCAATTTCTCTAACTTCTGTCTCCTCAGTCAGTTTCTCTAACTTCTGTCTCCTCAGTCAATTTCTCTGTCTCCTCAGTCAATTTCTCTAACTTCTGTCTTCTCATGACATGCGCAAGAAATTCTGACTTTTTGTTGTTGTTTTTGTTATTCTGAAACTTTTCTGAGAAGGGGCGGGGGATCATAACCTGGGGTATCTGTACCCCTCTGGTGATATGGGAATCAATTGATTGGAGGGGGTGGGGGGATGAGCTTTCGATCATTGAACGTTTCTTTCTTTCAAATGTTTGGTTATATTTTTTCTTTCAGCTCTTCAGTTCCAAGATCATCAATATATAAAGTGAAAGCAAGTAGATGGCAACTTCTGAAGAGCTGATAGTACTTTATAGGGCTCATAGTGATGACTGCATTCTGGCGAATGGAGTATAGAGGACGTACTGGGCAGTCCTTTGGGGTGGTGGTGGGGGGGGGGGGGGAAGAGTGATCAGCAGTCGCAAAAGAGATTAAGAACCTCAGCTCTCATCATCTTCTCGTGCAGTCTCTCGCCACACGAGGTTGGCTGCAAGAGTCCCCTTGTCTCTTTTGCTTCTTGCCTCCACAGTGCGCCCGGCTAGGCTCTAGTGACTTATTAAATTTAATCTGGCAGCACACAAAAAAAAAAACAAAAACCGAAAGGTTGCTAGGCAACTCAACACAGCCATCCTTTGAAATCCTGGATGTTTACTTAAAATGGCGCCACGGTTTAAAACCCCAGTGCGAAATGATCGTTTGAAGGCGAGAAAAGGGACTCGTGTCGCTGCTTCTCTTAAAAGTGTTGTTACGATTTTAACAGCGCGTAAACACACCGTATGTAAGCCCCTCATACAACACGCACACATCTTCTTACGAAAAGGGAGACAACACGAGCACTGTACACCCAAGGGAGATAACCAGAGTACTTTGTACTCATGGCTTTCAGTGCATGAAAGGAAAAAAAAACGTATATAAAAATATTGGATTACGCAACTTGTAAATGAGGGAAAAAAAGGAAAAAAAAATACTCTAAGGATCGTGGAGGTAAAGACGCTGATTTTTGCAGTCAGCAACCCATAGCTGACATTCTAACGTCAGGGTTGGAGAACAAAGCTGGCCAAGACCCTGTCCCACCTCTCCTGTTGGGGTTCCTCAAGTAACAGGCCTGGCCTGGCTAACGGGGCAGAAATCGCTATAATCCCCCCCCCCCCAACATGGTGGTGGAATCTACTAAGGAAGTATCGCACACACCCCCTACTTTATAGCTCCATCCACCCCCCCCCCCCCCCTCCGCCACCATAACCCGACCCAGTCCGACACGGTGCTGTCTTTCAGCGTCTTCACCGCCACGCCTGCAAAGAACAACAGTTCGCAGATCCTCTAACTTTGTATCATTTTATCTTTGCTGATCTATTCGCATCCCCGTCAGCAACTTTTGGCTCCTCCTTGTTGTGTACATGCGTTATAAATGGCCATAAAGCTACTTATGAGAACATATGCTATTTCAGCATGTACTACGATTAATAAGTTTTTAAAAAGGCCAGTAAGCAACAGCTGTGCAGCTGAACAGCTGAACAGCCCAGTGTGTGTGTATATGAGCGCTTGGTGCGAAATGACCCGATTATACAAAATGGTAAACTGGCAGTTGAGAGCCTACTGGGACAACACGTCCTGTTATATGAGTGTACTGGCCTGACCTGGCTTGGCCTATCTTTGGACGTATTGTCTGTTATACAGGGTGTCTCCCCCCTCCCCCCCCCCAACCTCCCCCCCCCCCAAAAAAAAAGTCTCCATGCATAGGGAAATGTAACACTTGTAATCATTGTTGCTCTTTATTTCCATGGAGATGAGTGTAGGACGTTTTATTACGTGTTGGAGATGTTGCAGTTGTTGTGGTTAAAAATAACCAACACGGTACGTTACTAGAAATGTGCCAGTTCTGTCGGAGTCGGTAGAAGTGTGCCAGTTCTGTCGGAGTCGGTAGAAATGTGCCAGTTCTGTCGGAGTCAGTAGAAATGTGCCAGTTCTGTCGGAGTCAGTAGAAATGTGCCAGTTCTGTCGGAGTCGGTAGAAATGTGCCAGTTCTGTCGGAGTCGCTAGACATGTAGATGCTTGCCACTTATGTCTTAGTTCGTAGAAATATGCGACTTGGAATGAGTCAGAGTCGATACAAATGTACAAATTATAGAGTCAGGAATCGATAGAAATGTACTAATTATAATGGAGTCGATAAAATCGTACCAATTCTGTTTCAATTTCCTTTTGTTTATTTTTATTTTATCCATAAAATTATTTGAACTTTCGTTGGTGTAAGTTTCTTAAGAATTACTAGAAAACTGTCGCAGGCATATATCCTGTATATAGTTTTATGTAAGTTTGTTTACTGGTCTGTAACGTCTGTTGTCTCACAGAGTTAGAAGGGGGATATTTGTGCGTGTGTTTTCACAGACCAGCTTTTAAACTTACAGAGAGGTGTTAGCTGCAGGAAGCGGTGGTCGGAAAGATGTTGCAGACAGCTCTGGATTTAGGCATAAACTAAAACAAGCGCCAGCTTCAGGCCATACACAGTCTGCAGGGATTTCTCTTGTCCGACTTTCTTCACAAGGAAGTTCTAAATTTTGTGTAGCTTATGGCCTCACTAAATCTAAATACGGCACTACTGCTTAGGCATCACCAAACATAAATCGGGCACCTCTGCTTATAGCCTCACTAAATCTAAATCCGGCACTTCAGCTTACGGCATCATTCATCCATTCATTTGCATGTCCCTTGCGGAACTTTGACTCCCTAACAGCACTCCTGTAGGCCTCTCGGTTGTGAGCAAGATGGCCTGCTGCTGTTGCATCCATTTCCAGATCGTCAACGATGTCTTGCAGCCATCTTCGTCTTGGTCTTCCTCTTTTTCTTTTTCCCATTATGTATCCTTCCAATACGGTCTTCTCTAAATTATCATGACGTTTAATGTGTCCAAAATATTTCAGTTTTCTCTCTTTAATCCTCTTTACTAGCCAGCCTTCTTCAATATTAAGCTCTTGTAGTATAGATATATTTGTTCTTTTTTGTGTCCACGATATTTGGAGAACTTATAGCCTCACTAAATCTAAATCCAGCACTTCAGCTTACGGCATCATTCATCCATTCATTTGCATGTCCCTTGCGGAACTTTGCCTCCCAAACAGCACTCCTTGTCTTCCTCTCTTTCTTTTTCCCATGATGTACCCTTCCAAGACGGTCTTCTCAAGATTATCATAACGTTTAATGTGTGCTTAGGGCACTTCTGCTTAGGGCATCACCAAACCTAAATCCGGCACTTCAGCTTAGGGCCACACCAGATCTATATCCGGCACTTCAGCTCAGGGCATCACCAAATCTAAATCTGGCACTTCTGCTTAGGCCCTCACTAAATATAAATCCTGCACTTCTGCTTAGGGCCTCACCAAATATAAATCCTCCACTTATGCTTAGTACCTCACTAAATATAAATCCTGCACTTATGCTTAGGGCTTCACTAAATATAAATTCTGCACTTCTGCTTATGGCCTCACCAAATATAAATCCTGCATTTATGCTTAGTACCTCCCTAAATATAAATCCTGCACTAGTTGCAAGCAGCCCCTTAATGTTTGTTAGGAAGGTGTATTTATTGTTTGAGAAGAAAACAACAATCATGATTATTTATAAAAAGATGGTAATAATAAATCACAGAAAAGGAATTAGTTTGAGTATTAAAAAAATCCTTTTCTTTTCCCACTTTTTTTTTACTCTCGACAGCTTGTAAAACAACGAAACGATCACGATAACCCTGCTGTCGGTCCACCATCTTCCACGTTCGAGAAGAAGACAAAGATCGACTTCATCTTTCCTATGGGTGGATCTTTATGAGAAACCTGATATGACAGCTGGCTAGGGCATCGTTCCATTTTCTTGTGCATAATATGCCTAATTGTCATAATTTATCGCTATTGGACAGAAAATCATAGCTTTGGGAACGAGGCAACTAGACCAGATCGCAAGCCAAGAGTATCAAAGACCTTTTTCTCTCAAGGAACTTGTTAGTAGTTTGGATGATCCATTGAGAAATCTGTAACAGGACAGACGTTTACGCACGTCCTGACATTTCAGCTCTCATAACCTTCATTGTTTTGGATTTTTGTTTTGAGAGCGGAAAATAAAAAAAAAAAAAGAGTGAGGCGGTAACAAATGTGGAGGGCAACCATCTTGTCTGGTACGCTTTAGATTGATAATGTCAGACAGGAGCAAGGGGAAGTAATTGCACACTCACGCCCTAAAAAAAATCCGTTATTTCCGTCCTTGCTGTGTACGCTTACCTCCCCTCATCCACGCTCGTTTCTGTTGGCTTGGCTTCGGTATCGGCTTTCTTATCTGCAGACCGTAAGAATTCTGATGGCATTAATGCCTTTCTTCTTCTGCAGTTTCTAACCTGGTCTTTGTTCTGTAGCACGGCTAACAGTTTCTTGTGGCTTGAGGGGGAGGGGGGGTTGGGTGGGTGTGGTAGTGATGTAGGCAGCGAGGGCTGTGAATGACTGCTGCGCTGTTTACACGGGTTATGTGTTTGTTTTTATTTTTAGTGGTTTAGTCATGTTACATATTTCATATACTGTGCTGTTTGAGTGCTGTTTTAACCGTTGCTAGCGTTGTTTATGATGTTGTTGGTGATGCTAGCGTTGTTTATGATGTTGTTGGTGATGCTAGCGTTGTTTATGATGTTGTTGGTGATGCTAGCGTTGTTTATGATGTTGTTGGTGATGCTAGCGTTGTTTATGATGTTGTTGGTGATGCTAGCGTTGTTTATGATGTTGTTGGTGATGCTAGCGTTGTTTATGGTGGTGTTGGTGTTGTCTTTTCCGCTGCTGGTGGTGGTGTTCTTGCTGGTGTGTGTGTGTGTGTTGTCTTAGCTGTTGTTAGTTTTCTTTCTGCTATCACTGGTGTTGTCTTTGCTGTTGTTAGTGCTGTCTTTTTTTGATATAACAAAAAAAAACAACCAAAGGGAAAGAAACGACTGTTAATACTGTTCATACTACTATTACTGCTACTACTTTCTATTACAGCTGCTGCTGCTGCTACTACTACTACTACTGCTGCTGCTACTACTACTACTACTACTACTAATTTCTACTACTACTGCTGCTGCTACCCCTACTGCTGCGACTACTACTATTGCTGCTACTTTCTGCTGCTACTACTACTGCTACTACTTTTTACTGCTACTACTACTGCTAATTTCTTCTTCTTCTACTACTACTACTACCGCTGCTGCTGCTACAACTACAACTACAACTACTACTACTACTACCGCTGCTGCTGCTACAACTACAACTACTACTACTACTACTACTTCAACAACAATTACTGTTGTTACTCCTGCTGCTGTTGGTATTAATCGTAGTACTACTTCTGCTGTTATTATTACAGCACTAACGCCATATATACATTATACGGATACTGCCTCTACTACTGCAGCTACTAATTTACTGCTACTATTACTACTGCTGCTGCTGCTACACCTGCAGCTGCTACTGCTCCAGCTGCTGCTACAACCACTACTACTATTACTACTACTAAGCTATTACTACAGTCAGTGTTAGAAGGAAATACGCAGAGTTACTACCAATTAGTTACCGTCAGTTTGCTTCTACTACTACTACTACTACTACTACTACTACTACTACTACTACTGCTGCTGTTACTACTGCTGCTGCTACTACTGCAGATACTGATACTACATCTACTACTACACGTACTACAACTTCTACAGGTACTACTACTACTACTACTACTACTACTACTACTACTACTACTACTACTACTGCTGCTACAACCACCACCACCACTACTACTACTACTACTACTGCTGCTGCTGCTGCTGTTACTACTACTGCTGCTGCTACCACTACTACTACTGCTGCCACCACCACCACAACTACTACTACTACTACTGCTGCCACCACCACCACTACTACTGCTGCTGCTGCTACCACCACTACTGCTGCTACTACTACTACTGCTGCTGCTGCTGCTACTACTGCTACCACCACCACCACTACTACTACTGCTGCTGTTACTACTGCTGCTGCTACCACTACTACTGCTGCTACTACTACTGCTGCTGCTGCTGCTACCACTACTACTACTACTACTACTACCACTACTACTACTACTACTACTACTACTACTACTGCTGCTGCTGCTACCACTACTACTACTGCTGCTGCTACCACTACTACTACTACAACTACTACTAGTACTACTACTACTACTACAACTACTACTACTACTACTACCACTACTACTACTAGTACTACTACTACTACTACTGCTGCTACCACTACTACTACTGCTGCTGCTGCTACCACTACTACTACTACAACTACTACTAGTACTACTACTACTGCAGATACTGATACTACAGCTACTACTACAAGTACTACAACTTCTACAGGTACTACTACTACTACTGCTGCTGCTGCTACCACCACCACCACTACTACTGCTGCTGCTACCACCACCACCACTACAACTATTACTACTACTACTACTACTACTACGACTGCTGCTGCTGCTGTCACTGCTGCTGCTAAATAATCTATCACGTATCGTACTACTCTAGACTATGAATGTTTCTTTTCTGTTAGAACTTTGTTGCCCAGTGTTGTTCAGTATCACATTTTGAAACTTAACTCTCTGTTATTTATATCGGATAAAGTGAAAGGCCAGTTGTTAGAACTTGGATGTCCAATACTAGTCAGTTATCAGATGATAAATCTGACTCACTGTTGTTTATATCGGAGAAAGTGAAAGCCCAGTCGCTTGAATTAAGACCAGAAAAGTCTCCAAATAATTGCTACTATGAAATTTCTGCTGGAACGATGGAGTCTTTGACTCTTACGCCTCTATTTTTCTGTTGTTCAGCCCCGAGTCCGTGAAAAGTTATTTCCCTTTTTATTCCCATATTTATTTTTCTACAAAATATTTCAGAGCTTAAACAAATGAAAAAAGAACATCTTGTACTCATTAACGAGCTTACGGTAGTAAAGTGTAGATTCACACTTTGATCTGTAAATACTATATCACAAAAGCACACGTGAAGAAGAAATATATTTTCCTACGGTACATTTGACACTGTTCTAATCAGAAGGGTGTCTGAGTGGCGAAGTGGTTAGTGCATTGGTCTCTCATGGCGAAGGTTGGGGGTTCGAATCTGGCCGGCGGCACCCCAATCACCCAGCTGTAGAAATGGGTACCCGACTTCTTCTGGTGTTGGGGAAGGAAAGGCAGCCAGGCGTGATACTGACCACATCACCCTCTAGTGTGCTGACAGGTCAAGGAAAATATGGGCACTAACACCATATCCCTATGTGCCTCTAAGGCATGACAGGATTACCTTTACTTTTTTTTTTACTTTAATAGCAGAAAGTGAAAGCAGTTTGCAGAAACTTGTGAATAAGATCACTGAAGAGAGCAGTAATGGATGCATCAGCAGCAGGGTATCTTGCTTACAACCGAGAGACCTACAGGAGAGCTGTTAGGGATGTAAAGTTCCGCAAGGGGACATGCAAATGACAGACTGACTGAGAGAGCAGTAAAAGAGGTATAGAGCTGAACAGCAACAAGCCTGAAGTAATGGTAATGCTGTAAATAAGAAACATACCAAAGTGCTGTTTCCTTTGATACGGGAAGACACAGACACAAATAAATAATTTCATTTACCTGGGAACAACAATAACAGCTGATGGCAGGTGTACAAATTAAATAAAATCACGAATATATAAAGCAAATAAAGCTTTATATGGCACGAAGAAGATACTAACAAATAAGAAAATGTCACTAAAAGTGAGGGAAAAGATCATTACAGTGCTATGCAGAACTAATCTTGCTATGTGATAGTAAAACTTGGACGGCGAACAAAGAAGAAAAAAAAATGACAAAGAAACTGAAAACAACAGAAAGTGGTTTAGGAGAAAGATGCAACAGATATCATGGACAGGCAGAAAACAAACAAAGAGGCCCCCAAAGAAGTTTCAGAAAAACGAAAACTAGCTAAAATGATTTAAAAAAAAAAAAAAGAGACAATCAAAATTCCTTGGACATGCCACGAGAAGACAGAAGTTACAGGGAAAATTCAAGGGAAAAAGAAAGAGAGAAAAGCTAAGAGAACAATATCGCAGTGGACTGACCAAGTGGCATGGAATAAAGAAATACATCTGAACTATTCTGAAACACCAAGGACCGCACCAGATGGAGAAACATGATCGCCAACGTTGTCCGGCATGACACGTAATAATAATAATAGTAACGGTACAAATCCTAACTCCTTCATAAATGGCACGTAATAATAATAATAATAGTAACAGTACAAATCCTGACTCCTTCATAAATGGCACGTAATAATAATAATAATAGTAACAGTACAAATCCTGACTCCTTCATAAATGGCACGTAATAATAATAATAACAGTACAAATCCTTACTCCTTCATAAATGGCACGTAATAATAATAATAACAGTACAAATCCTTACTCCTTCATAAATGGCACGTAATAATAATAATAATAGTAACAGTACAAATCCTGACTCCTTCATAAATGGCACGTAATAATAATAATAATAGTAACAGTACAAATCCTAACTTCTTCATAAATGACACGTAATAATAATAATAATAGTAACAGTACAAATCCTAACTTCTTCATAAATGCACGTAATAATAATAAGAGTAACAGTACAAATCCTGGCTCCTTCATAAATGGCACGTAATAATAATAATAATAATAGTAACAGTACAAATCCTAACTTCTTCATAAATGGCACGTAATAATAATAAGAGTAACAGTACAAATCCTGGCTCCTTCATAAATGGCACGTAATACAAACTCCTTCACAAATGGTACGTATCTACCAAATCTGGCTAAACTCGCGTCAAATTCCAACGCCGTATCACAGATTTAAAACGCCTTTATTCCCAAGTATGACTCATCGTCATCTGAATACCGTAGTGTTCGCACAACCGAGCTCTGATGATTGGCGTTCCACTTACATCTGAGGTGTACAGATCAAGTAGGGAAACCTTAATGCTTGCATAGATGAAGTAGTGAAAAGCTTGCAGAGATCTTGCATATTTTTCCGCAGTTGGGATCTTGTCTCTGCTTGACATGAGAGCAGGTGTAGGCAGGAGCGATATGCTTCTCAGACACCCGAGAAACATCCACTGGGAAGTCGGGGAAGTTTCTTGTTAGCCTGGATTTTAAGGAAGTAACAGGCGCCGCTGTTGCAGGTTCCTTTAGGGCAGTGTTGTCCATACTTTGATCATACCCTACCTCAACACCCCCACCCCCCATCTCCCCCCTCAAATACATAGCATAATATTCAACCAAGTTTTGAAAAAAGTGTAATATAAATATATTCTAATTTTAAAAAAAGCCGTATTCAAATTACCTTATGTAGGGCGTAGGCCCCACTTTGGGAAAGACTGCTTTAGAGCATGTCCCTCTTTCTCCCATTCCCTTTTACCCTATATTGAAGCCTTCACCCCCCCCCCCCCCTTTTCCCCCTTCACCTCATTAACCCTATGGCCCATATTGGCTCACATGTGCCCCGGGGACATGGAACGATACACCGGCTGCACTCGCCAAACACTAGGAACACATTTTTATAAATAGGAAACTACGAGGCTTTGGTACGGTAAAGTAAGAGAACACAGTTTTGTAGGATTAGACCTCGAAAAGATCGTAGACAAAGCACTTTAGTGAGACGTGAGAGAAAGAAAAATCATAAGAGAATTACCTGGGATTCGAACACGGACTCCGGTAGGACGAGCAGCCGTCTAGCCACGAGAGAACAGAGTACTATGGGCAGTAATTTTGGTTATCTGAATAATTACGCTTATTTTTGGTCTTAAAGCGAAATAACTTCACTGGAAAAACTTTTTCTATTTAACTCGTCCACCCCTGAATTAACTTTCATACTCTGCCAGAATAAATTTGGTAAGAAATTTTTGGAAGAAAGAAACTGGAAGGAACTTACTGTATAGTTTTGAGTTAGGGTTAGGGTTATGTTGGGTTAGAAATGTGCTACTTTTCATTTTATGCAGAATTAGCCTAAGCATCGCTTTGAGTATTGATTCGGATACTCGCGCAAGAGTGAAAGAGTTAATATAATTAATACC
>CM019692.1:47003929-47341429 GCA_009760885.1 Achatina immaculata
ATGACAGGGTTACCTTTACTTACTTTTTTACTCACTGACTATAGCAAAGGATGTGATAAAGTAAAACATGAGGAAATCATGAAAATGTTAGAAGATATAAATACTGATGGTAAAGATCTGAGAATAATAAAGAAAAAAAATGTTCTGTAAGCAAGAAGCAGCCTTCAGGGTTGAAAATATGATAGGAAAAAATCAACCAGTAAAGTAATGAGCGTAGTGTCCTCTCGCCAGATCTGTTCTCAGTGTACAGTGAAAATATGAGGGAAATCAAGAAATAAACCCGGAATACAAGTTGGAGACCGGAATGTGAATAATCTGCGACTTGCATATGATACAGAACTAATAGACAAAAACGAAAAAGAGTCTACAGAAATTATTAGATACTGCAGTGACGGAAAGTGAGAAGAAAGAACTCATCCTAAATAACAGTAAAAAAAACAGAAAGAGTATATTACGAAAGAAGAACGCACCCAGAATACAAGGAACAGTGTTGAGATAAGTGTACACATTTAAATATTCCGGGCACTCGAGTAACATCAGAATGAACCCCCTGAAACTAGGAATAGAATATGCCAAGCCAAAACAGCTTTCCAGAAAAAATGAGAAACATCGTGTGCAGTTCATCTCTATCAGTGAACATCGGAAAGATAATTCTAGAATGCTACATTGAGTCTATTGTTGTCTATGGAAGTGAATTATGGCAGTGGAACAATCGATGCAGAGATCACTAAAGGCCGCAGAAGAATGTTGTCCCAGAAGAATGTGTTAAGAATACCACGGACAGCTAAGATAACAAACAGGGAAGTTCTAACAAAGGCTTAAGTACAAAGGAACTTAATTAAATCCATATGAAAACGGCAGCCGTCATTCATTTGACATGTATTGAGAAAAGAGGTTGGAGGAGGGGGATTGAAAACGTCATAACAGGAGGAAAAATAAATGGGAAGAGAAGCAAGAGAAGGCCAACAGAAAAAAAAAAAGAAAATCATGGACAGTCTAACGCGATGGCACAATTAAAAAGTCACCAAGTGAGCTAATGGGAACTGTCAAGGATGGTAATCTGTGGAGATGCATATCGCCAACGACTACCGGCATGGCACCTGATGATGATGCCCATGCTTAGAAGTATATACAAACGCTTCTCGACTTAATGAGGTTGCGTTCCGATGAGCTCATCGTAAGTTGAAAATATCGCCAAGTCTTCTTCGTTCGAGGTTGTTCGTCACTTCAGATCCTGATCCCTGGTGACATGGCAAAGGCCGCAGTCCTCTCCAGATCCTGATAGGAGCCCTAAAGCTTTTGGCCCAAGCTTGTGTCCTCTGGCCATGTCTCACGCCTCAGTTCTGCATGGTTTGGGCACTCTTAAAGGATATTTTCTGGAGTCTGGACTCCACTGCCACATGGACACTCGTCTGTGTAAGACATTTTAAGTAGTCTGCAGTGGCCTGTTCTTAGATGGAAGAGGATGGTTTGCTGATGTCTTTGTAGTTGGTGTATTGGATCTGGTTCATTGTTGCATTTCAGTTTCTTTTTCCATTCAGATCTGCAGTGATTACGGATTATAGTTTTCACTTCTTGATAGTTTACTGGATGATTTGGTTTGATCTTGATTGCCGCCAGCTTTGGATAGGCTGTCGGCTATTTCATTGCCAGCTATTCCACAGTGGGATGGTACTCATTGTGAGGCTACGGTTTTTGACAGTGTAAGGTGCTTCACTTCTGTTGTGATTTCCTGTATGTTTGCCTGTGGGTTGTTTGTTGTTTTAGAGATTCCAGAAGTGCCATACAGTCTGTGAAAAGGCTATTTTGTGTGGTGGCTGCTGGTTTTCTGTTTTAAGTGTTCCGAGGGCTTCAAGGAGGGCTGTTGTTTCTGCCCTGCAGTTTGAGGAAATCTTTCCCGTCGCGAAGGCCTTTTTGGTTTGTCACCCATCTGTGTATCTTATGTGAGCGCCCTCACCTCCATTTTTTACTGCTTTTTTATGTAGACCCATCTGCCAAGTCAAATTTGAAAATGATATGATAAAAAAATAAACAACCATTGTCACAGATTACGTGTATAAACATATAACTGCTGTATAGTAAATGATGGATGACCGGAAATCATTACCAAAAAAAAAAACACAGCACTGAGATGAACACCTCAGGAAAAACAGGTGTAAGGGTAGACCAAAGGAGACAGAAGAACAACAGAGAGGATGTTGAGTAATAGAAGACTCACCTAGGCCAGGGCTGGAATGAAAGGCAAAGGGCATGGTATTTGTGGAAAACCCTTGTGGAAACCCCATGTGTCATGGGCACCTAATGGTTCAGTGTGTGTGTGTGGTGTATGAGAGAGAAATAGAGATAGATTATAAATAAATAAGTAAATACCTACTGTAACAGAATACTGAAATAAACACATAATTGCTTTTACTAACGAAATTCCAGTAATTAAAAAGTAAATGAATAAATACAAATTTATCCTATCACTTAACGCACAGTACTGAATACGTATCATAAAGCGGAAATATCGTAATTCAAACCATCTTAAGTCGAGTAACACCTGTATAGCATTTAGCAAATCTCAGCTTCACTTGCTGCATTATTTGTTTAATGATCAATTTCAATCTGGTTAAAATCCATCTACCTGCGTTCTTCTTTTCTAGTTTCTTCTTTTTTATTTCCAGTTCACGTTTGCTATTATTTTCACGTGTGCCAGGTATATGAAAAATGTTTCACCTGTTCCAGTATATCTGCTTTATATACGAGGGTTAAACCGAAAATCTTGAGCAAAATCAGAATTTATAGATAGAGAAAATATAAATGCATCATCTTTATCAACATCCTTTGCACTTCTTGTAGAGGTCACATGACATCACCAACATGTGTCACGTGACAACGTGGAGCATAAACAAAATGGCGGGTGCTGAAGTTTCGTTTCGTCAACGTGCTGTTATTGAGTTACTCGTTAAAGAGGAAATCCCCGCTGCCGAAATTCACCAAAGACTTCAACTTGTTTATGAAGATGTGTGCATGGGTGCTAGCAGTGTTAAGAGGTGGGTGAATCATTTCAGAGAAGGAAACACGAAAATCCAGGATATGTCTCGCAGCTGTCGCCCTCGAACTGCCTCCACTGAATGCAACGTGGAAAGGGTTGACGACATCATTAAATAAGACAGACGTGTCACGGTATCTGAAATTGATGTAAATCTTGGAATAGGACACAATGCAGTAGAGGAAATGATTGAAACTCTAGGCTGTAGAAAAGTTTGTGCCAGCTGGGTCCCACAGGAGAGAACGTCCAGAAAGCAGTGCGTCTGTGCCGTCGGTCAGCTGGAACGGAATTCTACCGGAGGGTATTTTCAAATTTGCAGAGCGACGGGAAGAATGTGTGCAGAGAAATGGAGATTGTGTTGAAAAGTGAAGAAAAAGATGCAGGTAAGGTGATTAATTTATATTTTATCTGTACATTCTGATTAAATTTTTTTTTTTTTTGCTCACGACTTTCGGTATGACTCTCTCTCTCTCTCTATATATATATATATATATATATATATATATATATATATATATATATATATGGTATACATTTTCGGTGTTTTTTGACCCAGACTAGATTACAGGCAGTTCACCCCGGAAACGGAAACGCGAGAAGACGACCTTTCTCCATCATTCACCTTCTCTGCCTCCATGAACATACCCTTCAGCGCACGTGCTCGCACAAAAAAAAAAAAAGGAGGGATAAGAAGATATTAGAAAAAAAAGTAAAGCACAATGTTAAAAAAAAAAACACCATCGTAAACAAACACACCAAAGTTTGTAAATCTTTACAAAAAATGTGGGTGGCGTAATTAGGAAAGTGTTGGCTGTGTTGGTGATATTGATTTTGGGCGTAAGATATACTTAATTTAGAAAATCAAGCACGGCCAAGATAGGAGCCTCCTAGAAGAGCTTTGTAAGGTGATACAAAACCTCTTGGGCCCTTTTACCCCACTCCGCCATTTGTCCGCCTTTAATTCCCCCTCCTTTCCCCCGGGGTACATTCATCCTCTGGCCTCGCGTGACCATCATGGCTGCCATTCGTTCTGCGGTCTTCTGACCAATACACCGGCTGCATCCGTCTCTCATTATCTCTGGCCAACTCTACAAATATGGACACCAGGTTGATTATACGCAGTCTCGAAAAACGTACAACATAAATCTCGCCAAAAAAAAAAAACGATATTCCAAGCTGGCAATTCCTCTTGGCCTCCTTAACTGCCTGCTCGGAATAACGTCCATTTATTCGCAAGATTACGTCGGCCAGAATGGCTTCCCCCTCGCCCACTGCTGTTTCTATTTAAAACAGGTTTTTAGAAAGCGAGATTAAAACGAACCTGCGACAGGATAAAACAAGACTGGGCACAGTTATATCTGGCTCCATTACTTCTTCCCACTCTTTTTAAATATATGTGTATATATATATATATATATATATATATATATATATATATATATATATATGATATATACACACAATGATATATGGGGGTACAAGTATGTAATTACATGGGACACACATACGTGCACACACACGCACACAGTTTGCTGCTGCGGAGTGCAAGGGCAAGAATGGGTTAAAAAAAGGGGGAGTTAATCAGAAAGGAGATCTTTTGGTTGGCCAAGAGATGGGGAGATGGTCCCGCGCAGTCAGATTTCTGGAAACCAGGTCTTGCTGGTAGAAGATATGTTAGTTCTGTCTGCAGGTAAAACTGCGTGTTAGTGTTATTGAGTAATGGGGGAATGGGGGAACATGAAAGTTTTCTTATTCTTTCTTTCCCGACCTTCCAGACTAGGAAGAATCTCCCGGCCGGTGACTTGCTGACATACAAGCGCTGCGCTCGGACACAGATTGGTCTTATTTGTCGCCCTTACTTCAAGCATCGTCGAAAAAAAAAACTTTCTGCCAGTGGTTCCCAACTTGTGGATGCCGGACCCCAAATGACCAGCGGTTGCGTTGTCGGTTTGGTATTAAATGCGATCAGTTGAATCAACAACAATTAAGGGTTGCGATATCTGCATATAAGCTGGTGCTAATCACCTTACCCGTTAGTTGAAAAAAAAAGGTCCATTGATGTTAAAAAAGCCAAGAACTACTGCTTTATGTTATAGTCGTGCAGGATTTATTTTGTTTGTGAATTTATGTATTCGGTATTACTTTTCCATTTTCAGCTGTAAAACAACGTTTACATTAATGTGAAAACTGGCGAACTGCCTGTATTCATCTCATTCTGATGCCAAGTATTGCTACCATCTGTGCAGCAGTTCTGCAGTCCTCATCAGTCTCTTCATAGCTTGGGATACTTGATCTTCATAAATAAGTATGAAATATATATATATATATTATATATATATATATATATATATATATATATATATATATATTGCTACGAGTAAGCAGACTGGCATATTTTTTCAGGTCGCACCAGACTTTTTTAACTTGTCAACGATCCCAAGTTTCCATGGTTACCCGATTATTTCCATAAAACCAGACAAAAGTAAAAACAGGGAAACTTCATGGAATAAAATATTGCTTTTCTGCTCCAGGTAACGGAAATATAGTAGTATTCCTAACACATCGCACAGTGTTTGTAGTTACTAGTTTCGACTCATTCACAAAGTGCTTTGAGATCGCTGTAGTCATTATGTGCGCTATTCTGTGCTCAGTATGAACCGCTTAAAGTTAGTTTCGAGTGTGATCAAAAACTCCGTGTCGCAGATGCTTGTTAAAAGCATAAAATCCATATTTTGCGAATAAAACACATTTATTTGTAGGAAATGATTAATAACTGAATATATATTTTTGTGTGTAAAATGAAATCTGAACCATATAAACGTGCAAGTGAATATCATCATCATCATCATCATCTCTGGAAATATGAGATGGTGCTCTGTGCAGCCGATGTAGTGAAGATGTAAATGTTGCACAGTGTCATATTGGGAGCGGATTACAGTGGCTATTTTTTTTTTTTTACCTCCAGTTACTGACTGGGACTTGTGCAATACGTTTTTTTTTTAGCAGACTCCACCACCTTTGGGACTGTAGCCAGCCCTGTCCCGGTTGGCAGGCTAGCCTCGGTACTCGTTACTGTCGTTACGAGCAGAGAGGTAAAGGGTCTTGGTCAGCTACGATTCGCTACCCATGACTCTAGCACGTCATCTATGGATCGCCAACCCTGACGCTATCAAGTCATCTGTGGATCGCCAACCCTGGCGCTATCAAGTCACCCAGGGGTCGCCAACCCTGACACTAGTAAGTCAGCTATGGGTCGCTGACTGTACATTGTATTTAAATAATATTGGCTTGTTCATATGAATAATAGCCATCAGTTATTTCCCCTGTATTACATACTTGTACCCGCATATATCAAGTGTGCATGATTCTGATGGTGACAACATGGGTTTTTTTTTTTTGGCTTATCTCTCGCACATGTTTCAGAGATCCGAGATTGTTTATGAAAAAAATTGTGTGTGTAACCATTCCATTTTAGTTTAATAACGCTTGCTTAACCTATATCATATTTTCTTTTGTTTTCTTCCGTCATTTTTGTAGGGGTTGCAACTAATTGTTAATGAAAATATCCATAAGCTGTCTCCACCATTCCGTATTATGTATGAATTATTTCTTGCATTCCCCTTCCTTCCTTATTAGTTTACAGTGTATCCGATAACTAAGATTTCTGCCTATCTGTTGAATGGGAGTTCGAGTAGAGTCTGGCACTAATAAAATAAGCAGGGAATGTAAGAGGTAGATATTTTAACTTTTAGTAAAATAAGCAGGGAATGTAAGAGGTAAATTTTCTAACTTTTAGTAAAATAAGCAGGGAATGTAAGAGGTAAATTTTCTAACTTTTAGTAAAATAAGCAGGGAGTGTAAGAGGTAAATTTTCTAACTTTTAGTAAAATAAGCAGGGAATGTAAGAGATAGATATTCTAACTTTTAGTAAAATAAGCAGGGAATGTAAGAGGTAGATATTCTAAGGACTCTCTGGTCAGTGCCAGTCAGGCGTTGATTGTCATTGATTTCCACAACCACCTGTCCTTCACTTTCTTCATAGGTTGTGTGGACCGTGATCTGTGCCACTCTTTTAGTCCATCAGGTATTTTGTTTCTTTGTCTTCCTCTGTCCCTTTGTCCCTCCAGTTTTCCCTGTTGTCACTATGTGTTCCAGTTTGCCTCTGCTTAAAACATGCCCTACAAATCTGGACTGTCGTGTTCTGAATTTTGCCACAATTTCTTTCTTATGCTCAGCCTCGCTTAGAACCTCTTCATCTGTTTTCTTGGCTGTCCGTGGTATTCTCATCATTCTTCTTAGGAACCACATCACCGCTGCTTCCAGTAGATCTTGAGTTCTCTTGGTTTCATGCTTCGCATCCATATAACATTACATAACTGTCCAGTACAAGTACTTATCTTCTGCATCGTCACAGTGCAAGAAACAAAGAACAGTAGTTCCGAGTTTCATGGAAATATTTAAGAAATATAAATAAATAAATAAGTTCACTGAGTTGAGTGAAGAAATAAGGTATCCTTTGTTTAACAATTCTCTCCTCTCTCCTCTCTCTCTCTTCTCTCTCTCTCTCTCTCCATTTTTGCAACAGACACAGTCTTGTTCGTATTGGAGTTGTTTGATGCTTGTCAGCAAATCTGTTCTGCAGTCAGTGCTACCACTATTACTGCTTCTACCACTACTACTACCGTTACCACCACCACCACCACTACTATTACTACTACCACCACCACCACCACTATTACTAGTACTACTACCACCACTATTACTACTACTACTACCACCACCACTATTACTACTACTACCACCACCACTACTATCACTACTACTACCACCACCACTACTATTACTACTACTACCACCACCACCACCACTATTACTAGTACTACTACCACCACTATTACTACTACTACTACCACCACCACTATTACTACTACCACCACCACCACTACTACCACCACCACTGCTATTACTACTACTACTACCACCACCACTACTACTATTACTACTACTACCACCACCACTACTATTACTACTACTACCACCACCTCTACTGTTACTACCACTACTATTACTACTACTACTACCACCACCACCACTGCTATTACTACCACCACCACAACTACTAATACCATCACCACTGCTACTATTACTACTACTACTACCACCACCACTACTATTACTACTACTACTACTACCGCCACCACCACTACTAGTACCACCACCACCACTACTATTACTACCACCACCACTACTACTACTGTTACTGCTACTGCTTGTACTACTACTACTACGAATATTGCTACTACTCTACTACTGCTACTGCTTCTAGTACTACTACTACTTGTATTATTACTACTGCTACTGCCGCTATTGCTACTACTACTACTACTACTACTACTATTTCTACTACTACTACTGCTGCTGCTGCTGCTACTACTACTACTACTACTACTACTACTACTACTGGGAAGTAAAACTGAGTATGAAGCTGTGAGCTCACTCTACGCCCGGTGTAACTGTCTCATGGATGATCGCTTATCTCTCTCTTTCCCTTCACTTACCTGAAGTGTTTCATCTAGCCAGTCCTTGTTTACCTGTTTCTCCTCAGTTACATACCTGACGGACACTTTATAGGCCAATCCCTCCTTCCCTCCCAACCCTTGCCTTGTGGACTTACCTGTGTATCAACCAGATAAACACTGATTGTCTTATATGCAAACATATAGAAGAGTCTGCAGGTAGAGAGCTGTCTAAGCAGGGCTCTTTCTCAAACCCGTATCTCTGTTGTATCTCACGTGTACATCTCACCTGAGGCTGTGTATACATTTCTATGTCCGTATCTTACGTTCCCGGCTTGCGTTTTTCATGTTTATATGTTAAGTTCCTGGCATGCATTTCCCATCTGATATCAAACTTGTTTTTTAAAGCTCCTGATGGAATAAACTCTTGGAATAAACCAATTTTGTCTCTTGGATAAAAAAGGCAGACTTTGTATCTAAAAAAACAGAATCCACCAAAATCATAAATCCAAGTGCAGAAATTCAGATTCATTGGAGCAGTAACAGCTTTTGATGTGGGAAATGCGAAACAGAAATTAGGAACAAAATAGGCCAAGCAAAGACTACATTTCAGAGAATGAGAAAAATAAGCAAGGCATCATTATCATTGTATGGGGTCCTAAAATGCTATATTGAGCCCATCTTATTATATTGAGACATAGGCGGATTCGCACAAAGATCATTGGAAGCAGTAGAAATGTGGGTTATCAGAAGATTGTTGCGAATTCCCTGGACAGCAAAAGATTACTAGTGAAGAATGTATGAGAAGAGCGAGAGGGACAAAAAATCTTGTCCAGAAAAATACGAGAGGGACAATGTACTTTCGTAGGACATGCAATGAGAAGAGGGGGGCATTGGCAGGAAGGGTCAGGGGAAGGTGAGGAGAAATGATACTTGATAGTTTGACAAGATGATGTGAGATGAGGTCACCAGCTGAACTGATGGGCTGCATTGAAGAAGGATCGGGTACTATGGGGAAACAAAATCGCCAGCGCCAGTCGGCACGGCACCTGATGGTGATTATGATGATGAGCTTTTTGGATGTTTCGTGAACGAGTCGATAGTGCGTCGTCCCTCTCTCAGCTAGGTGGTTTCTTGTCGGTAGTGCGTTGTCCTGTCGTGGCTAGGCGGTTTCTTGTCGGTAGTGCGTTGTCCTGTCGTGGCTAGGCGGTTTCTTGTCGGTAGTGCGTTGTCCTGTCGTGGCTAGGCGGTTTCTTGTCGGTAGTGCGTTGTCCTGTTGTGGCTAGGCGGTTTCTTGTCGGTAGTGCGTTGTCCTGTTGTGGCTAGGCGGTTTCTTGTCGGTAGTGCGTTGTCCTGTCGTGGCTAGGCGGTTTCTTGTCGGTAGTGCGTTGTCCTGTCGTGGCTAGGCGGTTTCTTGTCGGTAGTGCGTTGTCCTGTCGTGGCTAGGCGGTTTCTTGTCGGTAGTGCGTTGTCCTGTCGTGGCTAGGCGGTTTCTCGGGAATCCAAATTCACAATCATTCTCTTGTGTGTGTGTGTGTGTGTGTGTGTATATATATATATATCACGGCTTTGTTTACAATCATTCAAGTCTAATCTCACGGGATTTGCCTTAAGCTTTGGAATAAGCCGATGCTTTAGTCTTGTAAAATGAAGTGAACAAACACTGGATCTTAAAAATTAACTTCTGGTGAAAAAAAATAGGTGGGAAATTTGTATTCATTCATTTTGATGTAAAAATTTGTAGGTTGAATAAAGTTTTATGATTAGAGTAATTAGAAGTATAGATTGAAAGTGGTAAGTAGTGATTAGAAGTATAGATAGTGATAGGTAGTAATTAGAATTATAGATGAAGGTGATAAGTAATGATTAGAAGTATAGATTGATAAATAGTGGTTATAGATTGAAAGTGATAAATGGTGATTATAAGTACAGATTGAAAGTGATAAGTAGTGATTATATATTGAAAGTGGTAAGTTATAAGTAGAATAATAGAAGATTTGGACAGGGAAGAGCAATCGCAAATAATCAGAACTTATTCAGAACGTTTATTGATTCTTTAGTGGCATGTGACGATCGTCCTTCACCATCGTGTGTGGTCTTTGCAGTTTGAAGTAAAAACTGGTTGCCTTTCTTTTCTTCTTCCACTTGGTCGGCCTCCTCGGCTTTATCTCTCCAGGTCTCCTCATCTTTGGTTCTCCTAGCGTGTTTCAGGTTCGATAACTTGTTTTCTCCTGACATATTCAAGGAATTCTGATTATCTTCTCTTTGTTAACCATAATTAGAAAATGATAGGAAAACAAACAAACAAACAAACAAACAAATAAAAAAAGGAAACAGTGCAATTTAAAGATGACAGACAGAATAAAGGTGGGCTTGAATGAATAATAATAGTTTAAGGAATGAAACAACCGAAGCTGGTAGTTACTATATTTCACGCCACATACAAAGCACCCAAGTATTAGACGCACTCACGTATAAGGCGCACCGACGTACAGGCGCCCACGTATAATAAGCACCCATGTATAAGACGCAGGTATAATTTGACAAGTAACAATTTTAGAAGTCACCTAAAAAAAAAACCCCAATATTTTCTTTGAACTTCATACCTTCCCCATGGTAGTAGAGTTTTTATCCAAGTTTGTAAGCCTCTGGATATTATCCTGCTGAACGTCTTAGATGGACATGCCGAATTTCCACCACTTGGACCTAGAAATTGACACTTGTTGGCGAAAGAAACAAAGGTCCTGATTTTAAAGGGGAAGACTTTTGAGGGACATAGAAAGCTTCCAAGTAGATTGTAAGGGGGAGAGAAGGTGATAGTTTTTGCCTGTATAAAGTGCATGTTGGTAAGAGAGTGGGGGAATAAGGAGCTCTTTTTATAGGTAGGCCTACCTTATGCTTTTATATTGAACTTGATGAGTTCATATTTTCTAAAGATCTAAAACAGATTAATTAGCACTTTGATGATAAATATGATAATCTAGAGACGACCGTCTTGGAAGGGTACATAATGGGTAAAAAGAAAGATAGGAAGATCAAGGCGAAGATGGCTGCAAGACATCGTTGATGATCTGCAAATGGATGCATCAGCAGCAGGCCATCTTGCTCACAACTGAGAGGCCTACAAGAGTGCTGTTAGGGAGACAAGGTTCCGCAAGGGACATGCAGATAAATGAAATGATAAATAGCTGTATTAGTAAAAAAAAAAATGAATAGAAATCAGCGTCACTAAATGAGATGTTCGACTTACGTCGGATCCTACCTGCGTCGGATCATACTTACGTCGGATTCTACTTACGACCGAGTCATCGGAAAGGAACCCCGTCATATTAAGTCCCCGGGGGGGGGGGGGCATGTAAACAGATGTCTGGGAGGCCCTAGTTCACTAGCCCTGACATCACAGTAGACACTTAGTACCCCGTCCCTCAACGCCTCGCCCCCCCCCACCCCAAAGTCTTAGCTAAATTAAAAACTGTTTAATATGCTTTTCTGTGACCTAGTCGCCAAGTTTTCATGTTTAAATGCCTCGGTTTACGGGCGGGTCTTGTTCTCGGACAGAAGTTACGAGGCTTCCGCTAAAACCTCCAGAGACCTTATGGAAGCGACACGGCTTCGGGATTAATTATAATCGAGCATATGGTCGCCCGGAAAAAGAACAAGAAAGAACAAATATATCTTCATCATGTTTTCTAACGTGAGATGATGTCATGTTTTCTAACTTGAGATGACATCATGTTTTCTAACGTCAGATGACGTCATTAGTTTTTAGTTTTGTTTTGTTTTCCAGACTCCTATGTCCTTGAGTAGCTCAGGATCGCGTCACAGCACGATGAGCACAGTGTCCGTGGAGCTGATGTCCTACCAGGACGCACTAGAGAATGTCCTCACCTGGCTATTGGAGGCGGAGGAGGTCATGGAGAAGCAGCAGCCAATAGCTGACACCGTCATCAAGGTCAAGGAGCAGTTCAACCAACACGAGGTGAGATGATTTATATTGTTTTAGGAAAGGGGCGGGGCAGGGGTGTACCAGTACTCAGCGCTGACTGAAGGTAGATGGAACTGTAAGGAAAGACAAGAATGAGGAAAGAGAACAGAAAAAAAGTGACAGAAAGTAAGATGAGCACATATAAATGAATAAAACATGCAGTAATCCAGTATTTCGGCAAAAAAAAAGATTTTTCAAGGATCGCATACAAAAACAACACAACAGATAAAAAAACGAAGAATAGATGACAGATTAAAGACTTAGCCTTTTTGGTATCGACAGATTAAAGACTTAGCCTTTTTGGTATCGATAAATTAAAGACTTAGCCTCTTTTTGGCATGCTTGCCAGAGAGACGGGCACAAAATGCCGCCAGATAGACATTGTAAGCTCAAAGTGGAAGCAGGCGATTGACTGAGAAATGAGCTAAAGGAAGGATGACAAAGGGTACCATATGGTAAACAACATGATGTTTATGCCCTAGATAACCTCAGTTTGCTCCCATAGCATACTAAACAAAAGCCGCGCAGCATGGGGGAGGGGTGGATGAAGGAAGGTTCAGAAAGAATAGAGAACACTGAGAGGACAACACTGCTCGCCTAGGATGCCTAGACAAGGAAACCATGAAAGTTCTAGTGGCTGCAGAAGAATCTAAATGAAACAGTGGTCAGCGACGCACTGCTGACCAAGACCCTTTAAACCTGACTCTATGCTCCTGGGTAACAGACAGTAGTCTGACCAAGTTTAATGGTTATCGAAATGGAAAGGCAGGCCAGGATCCAAAAAATAAATCGGGTCCAAGTAGAAAATATCGGACCGAAAGGAGCGAATATCACAGCCTGATTGCAAATTAGCACAACGTAATTAACTCCCTTTTAGAGGGCTATTGTAGAAGACGTTTTAATAGAATTATACCTTGAGTGATAGTTAATTTGTCGTTTAAACTCTCTATCGCCCCACAAACTCAGAGACGACAGAAGAACTACATTCAGCTTGAAATAATCTAGATAACTGTTGGTGCACATACTGAAACTAGTTGCCATCATTGATTGGATCATTGTCCTTGTATTCTGTCTAGAACAAGTCTGTAGATTCTCCGATGGCTTCGTCATTAATTTCCTCGGCGTTGAGCCACTGATGACCCTACTTAACTGTTCATTTACAGCTCATCTTGTGCAGTTAACGTAACGTTCACGCCCAGATTCACCAAACTTTACAATCCCAGATCTTTCATCCCGTGAAGAGGTCTAGTGCTGTGATGAAATCATCTGTGCGCTTGGCCTGCGTGAACGTTTTGATAGAGTCAGTTCGGACCAGTACCTGTACTGATACTGAATCTACACCCGGAAATCTAAAGCAGCGGTATCTATAACGAAATAGCATGGACATTACCGCTTAACTGTGGTAATGATTAGAAGAGAATATGCTTTGGTGCCTGCATCTGGAAAAAGACTGTCTTCTGACACTACAAATTTTATGCATCTATTCTGAAGAAAGACTGTCCTCTAACCCTACAGATTGTATACATCCTTTCTGAAGAAAGACTAACTTCTGAACTCCACAAGTCTTCATAAATTCAACAACAACAACCACCAAGGACTGACAGAGGAGAAGAAATAACAGGACTTGAAAAGACTGTTGTCGTTGCCAACAGCAGCATGATTTTTAAGTTCGCTGAGACATCCACTACCACATCCACAAATAAAGAAGTTAATTTTATAATTATTTTATAAATTGCCATTTTAAAATCCTTTCTTAACATCCTTATCTTTATACTTCATTATTGGGAGCAGACCCGCCACGAGAACTCATAGGGCAAGACTGGCAATGCTGGAAATGACATTACGCATAACAGGCCCAAGTAGAACCATACATGGTCAAGACCCTCTTCCACCTCATTTGATCCTCCTAGCAGGCTCAGCCTGGCTAACGGAGCAGGGCTCGCCGTGGTTTCCTTGGTTGTGGAGCCGGCCAAGAATCTCGCTTTATTATTATTTTTTTGTTTAAAGTCAGTCCACTCAAACATATCTCAGTTGTCATATCCTAGTACTACACGGTGGCTGCTTTCCCCAACATCTTCACAGCACTGACTCTTAAGAACATACTGTTCCAGAGAGAGAGAGAGAGAGAGAGAAGAAAACCAAAAATCATTATTTTCATTGCCATTCAGCATCATCAAACATCATCATCACCTCCTGTGAACATTTTCTTAAACAGGAATTCATGGTGGAACTGACCAGGCACCAGGATAGCATAGGCGGCGTTCTGAAAGAGGGGAATGACCTCTTGGCCGAGGGAAAAGTTACGCCCGAAGAGGACAAGGAAATCCGCATGCAGATGAGCCTTTTGAACAATCGTTGGGAGGATCTGAGGCTCAAAGCTCTGGATAGGCAGTCCAGGTGAGTTTGTTTATAAGGATTGTTGAGAGAGTCGATTGGGAACCATCGAGGCAGATAAAATAGCAGGCTTTGGTAGTTTTAGATTGTAGAACGGGTTGTTCGCAAATTGTTGTCGGCAAAGTGTCAAGTTGCTGCTAGGGAGGCAAGTCTAGATCATTTAGAATGTTAGAGTTTATTATTATTATTATTGTCAAAAGAAATACAATATCAGGCTTGTGAATTTATCACTGATTTAGGGCTTCTGTCACTTGAGCAAAGCTTTGGAACTACCGCTGAAGAGGCTTGGGTTCTGCACTATAAAAAACACACACACGGAGAGAGAGAGAGGAGAGAGAGAGAGAGAGAGAGAACGAACATACTTTATTTTCAAAGGGTTAAGAATTGGGCCCGTCTGACATTCTGCCCTTCATCATACAGCTTTCACTGAGTCACAGTCATTCAGCATTTGTTAATGAGCATAATAATCATGAAGACACATTAAATGATTATATAAATAAAGAGCGAGAGAGAGAGAGCGAATGAACAAACTTTTTTTCAAAGGGGTCCGTCTGACATTCTACCGTTCATTATACAACTTTCGCTCAATAACAGACATTCTGCCTTTCATCATACAACTTTCGCTTAATAACAGACATTCTGCCTTTCATCATACAGCTTTCGCTCAATAACAGACATTCTACCTTTCATCATACAACTTTCGCTATGTCACATATTGTTCTTCATCATACAACTTTCGCTCTGTCACAGACATCCCGTTCTTGTAGTAAAGGTGCAGAAGAATTACAACAATCAAGTCATTCTTTATATTAAACTTGTTTAGACGTTGGCGATACATGTGCGTGCGCGCGCACATACATACACATATATAATTGTCATATACATCGTGTAGGCAAATATATACATGTGTCTTTGTGTATGTGAGAGAGAGAGAGAGAGAGAATGAATGAATGAATGAATGATCTTTATTTTAAAATAGTGAAGAATTAGGCGTGCAGGGCCGTCTTACATTCTGCCCTTTATCACTCCATCTTTCATTCTTCCCACACTTTATACAAATTATAATAATGCAAGATGAAACTGTATGAAATATAAGTATACAATTACATGAAAAAATATCTAGGAATGCAAGATGAAAATATTACATTCACAAATATAGAGTAATGAACTACATGAGGGGTAAGTAATCTAACAAGATAGCGCGGACATACATGTAACACACACATTACCATACGTTACATTATATTACACACACATTTTAATGAACTTCGAAAGAGAGAGAGAGAGAGAGAGAGAGAGAGAGAAAGAGATAGATGTGTAACGTAGTTTCTTCAGTTCAAATGCAGGATTCACCCTAAAACTCTTTCGGAAAGATCTCACCCTGCAAAAAAAAAAAAAAAAAACATCAGCTAACACGAAGTAAGGGGGCAACAGAGATAGATTCAGTTAACTAACTGAGATAGAATCAATTAACTAACTGAGATAGAATCAATTAAGTAACTGAGATAGAATCAATTAAGTAACAGATAGAATTGACCAAGTAACTGAGATAGAATTAAGTAACTGAGATAGAATCAATTAAGTAACAGATAGAATTGACCAAGTAACTGAGATAGAATTAAGTAACTGAGATAGAATCTATTAAGTAACAGATAGAATTGACCAAGTAACTGAGATAGAATTAAGTAACTGAGATAGAATCAGTTAGGTAACTGAGATAGAATCGATTAAGTAACAGATAAAATTGACCAAGTAACTGAGATAGAATTAAGTAACTGAGACAAGCATCCGATGGAAATTTGAAACACTCTACATTTTCCACCTGCTGGAGCATCTCATCATCATCAGCATGTTCCCCATCCTCAGTGAATGCTCACTGGAGTGGATTTCCAGGTCATTTTCTCCCTTGCTTTGATGGTATGCCATTAGGCCACCAGGGCAGCCGCTCACGGTGCAGGCCTCCAAGTAGCACAACATCTTGGTTCCAAAACCTTTAGATTTACCGCGAAGGAGCTGAGAACCTTGGTTCCAGCATCAAGGCCTGACTTGCGCAAGAAAATCTTGGCTTACTCTGATTCTTATCTTTGAAATTCCCTGGCACACAACATAATATTTCTTATTTTGACTCCAAACGTTTTCTGTATATATATCTAAAGTGGATTATATGCGACTCCCCCCCCCCCCCCCCCCATTTTAGGGCATCTGCTTTCTTTATTGCTTGAACTGCCTAAATATTGGTATATGTTTACAGTTGTGATTCCCAATTTAGAAGGAAAAAAAAAAGATCCACGGAGCTCCTGTTGTTTCACAATCCAGGCCATGGACCCGCGTACTTTAGGAAAAGTAAAGTTTCATGGTCGTATCTGTTTGGTAGCCCATACCCGTATCTGTTTGGTAGGCCATACCCGTATCTGTTTGGTAGGCCATACCCGTATCTATTTGGTAACCCAAAACCATATCTGTTTGGTAGCTATGTACTTTGAACGCTGATTTTTTTTTCGGAAAATTTGTGTAACCTTTAACTCTCTCTCTCTCTAAATCCTGTCATGCCTTAGAGGCACATAGGGATATGGTGTCAGTGTCCATATTTTCCTTGACCTGTCAGCAAACTAGAGGGTGATATAGTCAGTATCACGCCTGGAAACCTTTAACTGCACTACACTAAAAAAAAACACACACACACACAGTACAAACTTGGTGAATTTTCAGAATGATAATATTGTAATTAATTTTTTAAAAATAGACAAAAAATAACATTCCTACATGTTGTGACAAACGAATAGAATATGAAATGTGTGACAGTTAGCCAACCTAAATATGGCGAGAGAAATCGTGGCTCTTGTTTTTTTTTTAAAATTCCAAACAATGGCTTCCAGGTCTGGTTCAATATTTCATATTTTTATTCTCAAATCTGGATCAACATCATGCACGTTCCTGTGCTTGTTATTCCCGTTTTTTGTCACGGACCCCCGCACCAGGTTACATGGACCCCGCACCAGGTTACATGGACCCCCCCCCCCACCAGGTTACATGGACCCCCGCACTAGGTTACATGGATCCCCGCACCAGGTTACATGGACCTCCGCACTAGGTTACATGGACCCCCTCACCAGGTTACATGGACCCCCGCACCAGGTTCCTTGGACCCCCACACCAAGTTCCATGGACCCCCGCATCAGGTTCCTTGGCCCCCGCACCAGGTTCCATGTACCCCCACACTAGGTTACATGGACCCCCACACCAGGATACATGGAACCCTCCCCCCCCCCCGCACCAGGTTCCTTGGACCACCAGGGATCTGCGGACCACCAGTTGTTAACCACTGGTTTCTAGAATAGCCGCAGTAAATGTTTAGTTTTGAGGTGGCTAAAAGTTGGTGTTTGAACACAGCTACAGTAACTCTGTAATTAAGATATTGTATATGTACCTATAGTTTTACATAGCATTTGCCTAGTTTTACATAGCATGTACCTATAGTTTTACATAGCATTTGCCTAGTTTTACATAGCATGTGCCTATAGTTTTACATAGCATTTGCCTAGTTTTACATAGCATGTACCTATAGTTTTACATAGCATTTGCCTAGTTTTACATAGCATGTACCTATAGTTTTACATAGCATTTGCCTAGTTTTACATAGCATGTCCAGCTGAATGTGTTGGTACGAGGTTGTCTGTAAATGTCCTGTCTTTTATTCATGCTTACCATTTATCTGATGTTACTAACTGAACGTGTGTGACAGAGTGAATGACGAGAAATGAATGGCAGAATGTCAGACGACTTGCGTGACCAGTTCTTTCCCCTTGGTTCGTTCGGTACAAGACACTTTGAAAGACAAGTTAGTCTAGTTAGTCTCGCCTGTGCTCGTAAAAAGATTCCCGTTTCACATTTTGTAGAAATCCTCCATTGTCACGTGACTGTAGGCTGTGAGATATACCCAGACAATTTTTGTTTTCTTAAACCAATAATGTCTTTACTGTGTGTTTTTATTATGATTTAGTTAACGGTTATGAGAATTTGTTTCCCTCTAGAAGCTGTCCGCCATAATTATAATGTTGTTAGGCACCATCGGAGTTTTTTGGTTTTTTTTTTCATTGGCAGTTTTTTCAGCCTCACGCTTTCTCTCTCTTTCTCTCTCTCTTTCTTTCTTCTCTCTCTCTCCCCCACTCTCATTCTTTCTTCTCTCTCTCCTTCTCTCTTCTTCTGTACTGAGTGAATGTTTAAGAGCGAAACGTAAATGTTATATTTTATTTTATGTCTCTCAGCTTCAGTGTTAGTTATGTTTGTTATATGAACAGCATATTTGTAGAATGTCTGGAATAGAGTGAAAGATGTATGATAAAGGGCAGAATGTCAAACGGGCCTGCGTGCCCAATTCTTAACCCTTTTGAAATAAACGATCAATCAATCAATCAATCTCCGTCTCTCTTTCTTCTCTCTCTCCCTCTCTCTCTCCCTCTCTCTTTCTTCTCTCTGTCTTTCTTCTCTCTCTCCCTTTCTTTCTTTTACCTCTCTCTTCTTCTTCTCTCTCACCCCTCTCTTTTTCTTTCTTCTCTCTCTCCCTCTCTTTCTTCTCTTTCTCCCTCTCTCTTTCTTCTCTCTCTCTTCTCTCTCTCTTCTCTCTCTTTCTTTCATCTCTCTCCCTTTCTTTTCCTCTCTCTCACAATCTCCTTTTTTTCTCTCTCTCCCTCTCTCTTTCTTCTCTCTCTATCCCTCTCTATTTATTCTCTCTCTTTCTTCTCTCTCTCCCTTTCTCTTTCTCTTTTCTTTCTTCTCGCTCTCCCTTTCTCTTTTCTTTCTTCTCTCTCTCCTTCTGTCTCCCTCTCTCATTCTCTCTCTCTCTCATTCTCTCTTTCTTCTCTCTCCTTCTCTCTTTCACTCTTTTTTCTTTCTTTTTCACTCTCTTTTCTTTCTTCTCTCTCTCTCCCTCTCTCTTTCTTCTCTCTCTCTCTCTAACACGGACTCTCATCATCATGAAATCCTACCACTAACAGTTTACATCTTTCTATTTCTGGTTTCTTTAACAAGGAGAGTACAGATATTAGTTTATCATACAAAGAGCCTGCGGGTCTGTGCTACGGCGTAAAACTTCGTTATTTTAACAGACAGAGGCCTGCTGGTGTCTGATTTAGGTTGGGTGTTGATTGGCGTGATGTGAATGACTTGTGGGGTGACTTAATATGATTGACCTGACGAGATTGACAGTGATGGACTTTGAGGAGAGGGAAATGGAGAGGATGACTGGAGGAGTTGGGGGGTCAGGGGAAGCGGGGAAGCAGAACGAACGAACGAACGAACATACTTTATTTTCAAAGGGTTAAGAGTTGGGCACGCAGGCCCGTCTGACATTATGCTCTTAATCATACAGCTTTCACTCAGTCACAGTCACTCAGCAGAGAGAGAGAGAGTATGCGAGACGTCAGGCGAGTTACAGCATGAGGTATATAAATATAATATAAACAGTGGCGGACTGGCCATCAACTAGATCCTCTAGGCTGAACTTAGTAAGGGGCCCTTTGCCCTCTCTCCAGCCAGTGCCGTTCATCCGCTGATATATGGCCTAATTCCCTTTTAGTTGTGTATTTACTGCTGCTGTATAACCTTATACAGGCCAGACACAACTGATACGTTACTGTATAACCTTGTACAAGCCAGACACACCTGATACGTTACTGTATAACCTTGTAGAGGCCAGACAACTGAATGCTGCTGTATAACCTTGTACAGGCCAGACACAATTGATATGCTACTGTATAACCTTGTACAGGCCAGACACAACTGATATGCTACTGTATAACCTTGTACAGGCCAGACACAACTGATATGCTACTGACCTTGTACAGGTCAGACAACTGATATGCTACTGTATAACCTTGTACAGGCCAGACAACTGATATGCTACTGTATAACCTTGTACAGGCCAGACAGCTGATATGCTACTAACCTTGTACAGGCCAGACAACTGATATGCTACTGACCTTGTACAGGCCAGACAACTGATATGCTACTGTATAACCTTGTACAGGCCAGACAACTGATATGCTACTGTATAACCTTGTATAGGCCAGATAACTGATATGCTACTGTATAACCTTGTACAGGCCAGACAACTGATATGCTACTGTATAACCTTGTACAGGCCAGACAACTGATATGCTACTGTATAACCTTGTACAGTCCAGACAACTGATATGCTACTGTATAACCTTGTACAGGCCAGATAACTGATATGCTACTGTATAACCTTGTACAGGCCAGATAGCTGATATGCTACTGTATAACCTTGTACAGGGCAGATAACTGATATGCTACTGTATAACCTTGTACAGGCCAGATAACTGATATGCTACTGTATAACCTTGTACAGGCCAGACACAACTGATACGTTACTATAGTTCTAACTGACAACCACGTGAAACAATAATCTTATTTCCAGGGGTGTTGTTGCTTGACGTCGGCCCCTCTCCTCCCTTTAGAAAAAATAAATTCCTCCCCTTCCCCCTCCCAGGGCCGCCATTTCTGTGCTCGCAGGTTTAGGCCTGTTTAATCTGGTTGCTGGGAGAGGCGGGGGGGGGGGGGGTAATGAAGGCGCTTGTCCGATTTGGCAATAAACAACCCATAGCTGACATGCTAACATCAGGGTTGACGAATCATAACCAGCCAAGACCCTGCCCCACCTCTCCTGGCCCCTCCCCCCTCCAAAGTAACAGGCCCACCTGGCTTACGGGGCAGGGATCGCCATTGTTCCCATGGTGGTGGAGTCAGTTATATGGGCACTAACACCACATCCCTATGTGCCTCCAAGGCATGAGAGGATTACCTTTACTTTTACCTTTTTTTACCTTTTTTTTAAAATCTCTCATGGACTAAAAAAACTCCGTAACCCGCTCCTAATCCGACACGTTGCTGTGTCTCAACATCTTCCCCGCAACGGATGCAGAGAACACCAGCTTTCAGTTCCAGGTAGACTGAAGAAAAAATAGAGTCTGAGTTTCTGGTAACAATTTAGGCTGATACATGGATGGGCAGACATATTTTGTCTATTGAGACGTAGACGTGGAGAATGATTTGAACAAGCTTTAATAATTGGAATATACTTGGGGAGGGGGGATACAGTTAAAGTTGACAGACACAAAAGGAAACATTGAGAAATCTGCATGGTTAGTGGCATTGCGAAAGACAGAACAAGCTGGATATCTGGTGCAGTCAGTTCTACATAGGATCGATGGCACAAGATGATGTCAGTCAGTCATTTTGCTGTCCCTTGCGGAACTTTTGCCTCCTTAACAGATCTCACCTGGAGGCATCTCGGTTGTAAACAAGATGTCCTGCTGCTGATGCATCTATTCGCAGATCGTCGACGATGTCTTGCAGCCATCTTCGCCAAGATCACAGAATAATAAGTTAGTAGAAGTAAAACTAGGCGAGTGTGGGATCGCAGGTAAGCCAGCTATTGGGTATCGGTTATCGTAAATTGGTGATTCAGAAACAGACCTGGCAGAAGCAAAGAAAGATCAAGTGGAGAAACACAGACACACACGCACACACAAAGAGAGATATTTAGATGTGGGGGGGGGGAATGAAGGACTTGCTCTGTTATGGATCCATGCCGATAAGAAAGAACCACGCACCAGCCAGACGATATGCTGGTGGCAGCATCGAGGAAGAATGATCAGCCCATATAAAGATAGATACAGAAAGGATACCGAAATCCGAGGTCGCTACGTTTAATGTAATCTCTGAGAACTGTGATAGTGAAGGGAAGGGCAAAAGAAACCTCATTCTTAGACACTGTTCGGTAAGCCAGTACGAAACGGCCATTCCGGTATTCTATACTAGAAATTTCACACGAGAGAAGAATCGATACCAGCAATTGCTGTGTAAAGTTCTATGAAACAAATAAAGGGGAAACAACTCTAAATATCCGGTATATAGTTCTGTTTCTACCTTCCAATTTCCCGGGGAAATATTTTGTCCCGCATCGCAAGAATTATGTTGTAGCTGCTGGCCAGCGTCCGGATATTGAGTTTCTGTTTTCGTTGCTTTTATTAACCCACGCCCTGCTGATTTTCAATAGCAATTAACTATCAGCATCACTGAACTCAGTCCGCCATTTTTCAGTGAACACAGGAACAAAAGTTTCGGCAGTTCGTAAATTGCTTTCTGTACTCGGCAGACAAGGAGACAACTCGCCACGAAACCGCTGAGTTGCGTGGTCACTGTGTGAGTTCTTTGATCAGCATTAAGTGATCAGAGCTTACTGGAGAGAGGGGGAGAGAAAGAGAGAGAGCTGATTGGTTTCACATAATCCCCCCCCCCCCCTTTTCCATCAACCTCTCCACACCCAATAGAATCCATCTTTGTTTTTCCTAGCTTTCAGTGTTATTTGAGCTGCCTGTTTGCTTTGACCACTTGTCAACAACCCGGGAATTGCAGAACGCCTAATTGGTCACTCATTGTCAACAGCCTGGAAACAGCAAATCGTCCACTTGGTCACTCATTGTCAGCAGCCCGGAAACAGCAAATCGCCCACTTGGTCACTCATTGTCAACGGCCTGGAAACAGCAACGCGCCCACTTGGTCACTCATTATCAACAGCCTGGAAACAGCAAATCGCCCACTTGGTCACTCATTGTTAACAGCCTGGAAACAGCAAAGCGCCCACTTGGTCACTCATTATCAACATCCTGGAAACAGCAAATCGCCCACTTGGTCACTCATTATCAACAGCCCGGAAACAGCAAAGCGCCCACTTGGTCACTCATTGTCAACAGCCTGGAAACAGCAAAGCGCTTACTTGGTCACTCACTACTAACAGCCTGGAAACAGCAACGCGGCTACTTGGTCACTCGCTGTTAACAGCCTGGAAACAGCAAATCGCCCACTTGGTCACTCATTGTCAACAACCTGGAAACAGCAAAGCGCCCACTTGGTCACTCGTTGTCAACAGCCTGGAAACAGCAAAGCGCCCACTTGGTCACTCGTTGTCAACAGCCTGGAAACAGCAAAGCGCCCACTTGGTCACTCATTGTTAACAGCCTGGAAACAGCAAAGCGCCCACTTAGTCACTCATTGTCAACAACCTGGAAACAGCAAAGCGCCCACTTGGTCACTCGTTGTCAACAGCCTGGAAACAGCAAAGCGCCCACTTGGTCACTCACTGTTAGCACCACGGACCCCCACTTGGTCACTCACTGTTAACAGCCCGGACGCCTACTTGGTCACTCACTGTTAGCAGCCCGGACACCCACTTGGTCACTCACTGTTAGCAGCCCGGACGCCCACTTGGTCACTCACTGTTAACAGCCCGGACGCCCACTTGGTCACTCACTGTTAGCAGCTCGGAAACACCAACGCGGCCACTTGGTCACTCACTGTTAACAGCCCGGAAACAGCAAAAAAACGCCTACTTGACCACTCATTGTTAACAATCTGGGAACTTGCAGAATGCATATTACTCGCACAATGATTAATTAGTCCCGGGTTGTTGACGATTAATTGGTCAGTAATTATATGACATTTCGAAAGAGATTCTTATTAAGAATTTTTTTTTCATGATTTTTATTCCTGAATAGTAATTTGTTAGATATTCATTAGTGTCAGACTGTGAGATCATACATAGTTATTTCTGTATTGAGCGCGTAGGATAAAAGAGAAACAGTTATTTTATTTTATTTTTGTTATTTCATCATTAATTGTTTTGTTATATGTATAGCATATTTGTACTGTTTGATGTAGATTGTCTGGAATAGAGAGAACGTTATATGATAAAGGGCAGAGTGCCAGACGGGCCTGCGTGCCCAGTTCTTCATCCTTCGCAAATAAAATTCAGTCAGTTACCATGTCAGAAGGTCCTCTTCTCCCCCCCCCCCCCTCCGCAAAAAAGTGCCTGCCTGCAGATATTATCTATAGTACAACGCAAACTCCAAAAGTTTCAGTCGCCAATTCCTGGCCTTAGTTATTCCCCCCGAAACCCAAAAATTCCCCTCTGGTCGAAAGCGCCCCCCACCATCCCGACAATTCTCCTGAAACCCAAAAATTCCCCTCTGGTCGAAAGCGCCCCCCACCATCCCGACAATTCTCCTGAAACCCAAAAATTCCCCTTTGGTTGAAAGCGCCCCCCCCCCCACCCCCACAATTCCACTGAAACCCAAAAATTCTCCTCTGGTCGAAAGCGCCCCCACCACCCCGACAATTCTCCTGAAACCCAAAAATTCCCCTCTGGTCGAAAGCGCCTCCCACCACCCCGACAATTCTCCTGAAACCCAAAAATTCCCCTTTGGTTGAAAGCGCCCCCCCCCACCCCCACAATTCCACTGAAACCCAAAAATTCTCCTCTGGTCGAAAGCGCCCCCACCACCCCGACAATTCTCCTGAAACCCAAAAATTCCCCTCTGGTCGAAAGCGCCTCCCACCACCCCGACAATTCTCCTGAAACACAAAAATTCCCCTCTGGTTGAAAGCGGCCCCCCCCCCCCACAGTTCCACTGAAACCCAAAAATTCCCCTCTGGTCGAAAGCTACTACACCCCCCCCCCCCTCCACAATCCCTCCGAAACACAAAAATTCCCCTCTGGTCGAAACCCCCTTCCCCCCCCCCCCATATTCCCCCCGAAACCCAAAAATTCCACTGTGGTCGAAACCAAAAAATCCCACTCTGGTCGAAAGGCCCCCTCCCCGAGCTCTAGCAGATCTTTGCAGCCGCTGCTGTGGTGAAGATCACCCGCATAAAGAGGAGCCATATGCTCGACATGGATTCTGTAATATGCACGTCTCAGCAGGCTCCACTACCCTGGGTACCTCGTCGAGTAATTTCCTGTTAGTCCAGTTGAAAGATCACACCAGACTTCTGCTAAGAGCTCCAGCAGCATGTAAGATCTGGATCCCCTTGTCAAGATAATCGTGTGCTCTCTCAGTCGCCAGCTGTTAGTCCGGGAAGGTTTATGGGGACACAACTCAGTGTCCGGAAGACCGAGGGGTGCTGGTGTCTAAAAAAAAAATGAAACTACGAATATAGATTACCGATTCATGTGGAAGTCATTTATAAATGTTATTGTGCACCAGCATGTTATGTTACCCAAAAAGACAGTAACAGATGAGAAATGTTTTGCCTGTGTGATACAAAGCCATGTAGCTGACAGAGGTGATCACACCAAGAAGGAGATTAGGTCACATATTAGGAGAAGGACAGTAGAAGTCGGGAGGTTCTTACTACGGTTAGCTAGGGGCCCTGATGGTAGATTAATCTGTCACAGGTCCTTACTAAGTTTTGCTTAGGGGCCCTGATGGTAGATTAATCCGTCACAGGTCCTTATTAAGTTTTGCTTAGGGGCCTTGATGGTAAATTAATCCGTCACAGGTCATTATTAAGTTTAGCTTAAGGGGCCTTGATGGTAGATTAATCTGTCACAGGTCCTTATTAAGTTTATCTTAGGGGCCTTGATGGTAGATTAATCTGTCACAGGTCATTATTAAGTTTATCTTAGGGGCCTTGATGGTAGATTAATCTGTCACAGGTCATTACTAAGTTTTGCTTAGGGGCCTTGATGGTAGATTAATCTGTCACAGGTCATTATTAAGTTTATCTTAGGGGCCTTGATGGTAGATTAATCTGTCACAGGTCCTTACTAAGTTTAGCTTAGGGGCCTTAATGGTAGATTAATCTGTCACAGGTCATTATTAAGTTTATCTTAGGGGCCTTGATGGTAGATTAATCTGTCACAGGTCCTTACTAAGTTTAGCTTAGGGGCCTTGATGGTAGATTAATCTGTCACAGGTCATTACTAAGTTTATCTTAGGGGCCTTGATGGTAGATTAATCTGTCACAGGTCATTACTAAGTTTAGCTTAGGGGCCTTGATGGTAGATTAATCTGTCACAGGTCATTATTAAGTTTAGCTTAGGGGTCTTGATGGTAGATTAATCTATCACTAACTATATGACATTCCCAAAGAGCATATTATTAATACTTTCTCTCTCGCCGCCCACAACCGTTTATTGGTGTAATCAGCGTATGCACCAGGGATGGATTCATAGTGGTTGCTGATTTGTGGTAAAATTGGTTTTAAATGGCGGTTTTTGTCTAGGAATAATCTGCCACATTAAGTTCATTTGAGCTGGATATAGTTAAATTAAGTTGCTTTTATGTGGCACTTTTGGTTTAATGTGGATACTTATCAAGTAACAGAATAAACTGTTTTTTTTAATACAACAGAAGGGCAGGAGAGGAGGGGGGGGGGAGGGAGTGGGGGACAAAAATAGATGCCTAAAACCTGAATAGGAACTCACATCTGCCTAGGTCTGAAAATAAACATGTCTGCCTCCCTTGAGTCTGTGCCAAGAGGGAATCTGTGGCTTCAGCGGCCCTCTGTTAATTTTATAAGTTTAAAATAGTACCTGGCTCATGTATATCTTCCGTCGTTTTATAAGGTGAGCAACCTCAAGCCATATTTGTGTGTCTCAAGCTTAAGTGCGTAATGGAGTGAGTATGTTTTGAGGCTTGGTGGTATGAAGATGATGTTAGATTTGTTGTAAAGTTTATGTTAAGAAGGTAAAGCGTTTGTGTGAGGGGGGAAGTGTTTTTTTCTACATTTTAAGGGCGAGAAATTTGCTATCGCTTTGTGTATTGACGTATTTAGTTGTGTTCCTGGGGTTTATGTTGTATTTACTAAAATCGTTCTGCCGGGCTGATTGTTTTACTGTTGTGATGGAAATTTGTAAATTTGTTCCGTTTAAAACGTTTGAAGCTCACTTTCCAAAGATGTTCCAGCTTCAGTATCTCTGAGTATAGCAGAGATATTTTTACCACAGTTTTGTTTCTGTGTTCCCCGGTGGATTTTGATTAAGCTGAGCATCTGTGATTCTTGCATGTTGCAGCAAGGCATCAGTTGATTAACTAATTAATAGAGAATAGCATGCACGACGGCCATCATGTCCCTAAGGAAATAATACATGGAGAACTTCTGGAGAGAAGGAGGCCACAAAGAAGATTGACTGTCACATTCAAGGATATTTGTAAGCCATCATGTGAGGCATTTTTTTTTTCTTTTCCATCAGCCACAAAATCTGGGAAAATGGTGCCACATGGAGAGTGAAACTGAGATGAAAGCGAAAAGAGAAACTGCAGGAAAGACACAAGTCGCCACACGAGAATGATGTGTTGCTACTTTTAGCCAGTTGTAGTAATTGAATATTGTTAGAATCAGCTGTGGGGGAAAGCTGCTCAACAAGAATGATGTTCATCAGCTCTCATGATCAGGCAACATCTGCCTCCTTCAGAACCCCTCAAAGATGAAAAGAGACATTATTATTTAACTCTTTGCCTACTGTGAGCCACTTAAATGGGTTTTAACAAAAATAAGAACAGAGTAACTGCAGTCATCTTGTTTTGTTCCGTATTTGTGGGGTTCATAACTTTAAACTGGATAAATGCTAAAAACAGACATTGCATCATTTCTTATTTAAAAATATGGTGTTTGACAACAAAAAAATGTTATATTTCCATACATGAGTTACAAAGTGAAATTTGTCCAATAGACAGGACTGCAGATATAGACAGGAAATGCATATGAAGGAGAACAAAAACTGTTCTTTTGCCATGGATTTTGTTCAACAGGCAAAAAGTAAATTTATTGCAATGGAGACTGACTTTCCGTTAATACTGCACTGAGTGCATCAGATTTGTAATGGTATACCTTTCTTTTCTCTGATACAGGCTTCAGAAAATTTTAATGGATCTCCAACAGCAACAGCTGGATGACCTGGGTGACTGGCTAACTGCCATGGAGAGCAGGATAGAGAAGCAGCAGGTCATCGGGACAGATTTGAACACCATCAAAGCTCAAGTGGAAGAACATAAGGTATCTTGTCAGTTTAACTCTTTCACTTCCAAATTAGTTTTCCAAACCGTGGCAGAAGTAATTCTGATGAAAAAATCTTTGTGGAAAGAAACCGGCACAAAATTATGCTAATTAAAAAAATGTGGATTGAGATAGATATGTGCTAATTTTCATTTTATTTAGTCTTTGCCTTAATATTGCTGTGATGGTTGATTTGCTTAGATGTGCAAGTTCCATCAACCCTGCCAGTGTTGTTTTGGAAATAAAGAGTTAATCCGTATTTTGGTTTCTTTGATGGAAAAGGCAGACAAGAATTAGACCGAGCTTACTTGTATTCTGAACAGAAAAGCCTTGGTGAATTTACCTAAGATTCTCTAGGACTAATGATTGCAGTTACAAGATTATATCTCAGTTTTACATGATTTACCCTTAATAGTGAAATATTCTTTGAGTTTTTTTTCTTCCAATTTAGGCCATTCAGAAGAGCCTGGAGGAGCAGCAGAAGAAAGTTGATGGCTTGCACAACATGGTTGTGGTTGTAGATGACACCAGCTCAGAGACTGGTGAGTACAGAGATTGTTGAGTAGATGGACACCAGGTCAGAGACTGGTGAGTACAGAGATTATTGAGTAGATGACACCAGCTCAGAGACTGGTGAGTACAGAGACTGTTGAGTAGATGGACACCAGGTCAGAGACTGGTGAGTACAGAGACTGTTGAGTAGATGGACACCAGGTCAGAGACTGGTGAGTACAGAGATTGTTGAGTAGATGACACCAGCTTAGAGACTGGTGAGTACAGAGATTGTTGAGTAGATGACACCAGGTCAGAGACTGGTGAATACAGAGATTGTTGAGTAAATGGACACCAGCTCAGAGACTGGTGAGTACAGAGACTGGTTGGAAGGTGGGCACCAGGTCAGAGACTAGTGAGCAGATGGGCGCCGGCTCAGAGACTGTTGACCAACATCTGGCAATGACATGTTCAGACTTTCCATGATGTCCTGAATCCACTTGTGGCAAGCTCACCCTTTACCTCTTGTGCGGGGCACAATGCCTTCTTCTGTCAACCTCTTCAAGCCATTATGTCTCTGGATGTATACCAAAGTATCTCATCTTTCTGACTTTGATGGTGTTTACAAGCCAGTTTTCTGTGACACCTGATCCCATCAGTATCTCTTTATTTGATTTTCTTTCTGTCCATGACATTCTAAGTGCTTTTCTATAGCATTTCATTTCAGATGCAGTTGTTCTATTTTCTAGTGATTTGTTAAGTGTTGCCATTAAACTTGTTGCTAGTGCCCTTTTTCATAAATCATTTTAGTTCTTTTATTCTGTTCTGTTACTTATAAGTACATTATGTACATGTTTTATTCTGGTCTGTTACTTGTAAGTACATTATGTATGCATTTTAATCTGTTCTGTTACTCATAAGTACATTATGTACACATTTTATTCTGTTCAGGTACTTATAAGTACATCATGTACACAACATTTTATTCTGTTCAGTTACTTATAAGTGCATATGTAGACAACATGACATGTTTATACACCGTATACATGTATATTTATATATATATATAAATCATATGTATTTAGCACTAATTACAAAAATACTTAATAAGCAGTGTGAAATTGGGCATACGTTTCCCGTCTGACCTGGTCTTATTGCCAGCTTTGTGTGGTATGTAATGTAGCATATTCCTGTGAAATGTTATGTAATCTGCTGTCTCATGTAATATATGTGCCTGAAGTCATATGTGACATTCATCTAAAGTCTTATGTGATATGTTCTTCTACACAGCTAGCGCAGCAATGGAAAAACAGCTGGAATTGCTGGGTAAGCGCTGGACCCAGATCTGTCACTGGATGGAAGAACAGTGGCTCTTGTTACAAGAGCTTTTAATGAGGTGGCAGCAGTTTTCGGATGAACAAGCCAAGTTCAACGATTGGCTGACAGAGAAGGAAGGCATTCTGCAGCAGATGAAATCTGCTGACTTGAATACTGTTGAACAAGTCATTAGCCAAGTCAGATATCTGAAGGTAGGTGTTAGTGTTTGGGGAGAATATGACAGGTTAATATTTATTATGAGATCTTTTTGGGGGGGAAGTGGAATAGATGCAAGATCAGAGTCTTGAAATGTAGTTGCCAACAAGAAAGTCTGGTGAGTTAAAAAAGTAAGGACGTGAGTTGGTAACCCAGCTAACCTTTCAGACCAGAGTCATGAGATGATATCTCCCAGAGTTTTCCTTTGTTTTCCCTATATGATAATTTTGCATTTAGTAGGTGATGGAGAAAGAAGTGTGGTTCATTTGTTGTTGAGAGTTAGATAGCCAGACATGGGTGATGACCACGCAGTAATTATGGAAGTAACCTCAAGAGGGAAGTAGTTTCATTAACTGTATCAAGGGATGTACTTTCTTCAAAGATATCATTGGAAATAGTTTATCAGAGGATATAGCTTCTTCAGCTGTGTCAAGGGAAATAATTTCTTTAGCAGTATCATGGGAAATAGTTTCTTTATTGCCACATCATGGGAAATAATTTCTTTAATAGTAATTTCTTGAACAGTATCAAGGGAAATTGTTTCTTTAACTGTCATGAGAAATGCTTTCTTAAACTGTGTTAAGGGAAAAACTTTCTTTAAATATATCATGGGAAATAGCTTCTTTAACTGTATCAAGATAAATAGTTTCTTTAACAGTATCATGGGAAATAGTTTCTTTAACTATATATCTTTTTTTATTATCATGTCATCACATTAATTCACCACATGCAAGATCACCAGCCTTGTACACTGCTTTCTTTGTTCAGTGGTATTCATTAATTCTTTATATGCCATGCCTGTATACAGTTTCTGTTATGCTTCACCATTTTATGCAATATTCGGTTTTTCAATACTTACGTACACACACACACATACTAATTCATACACTCGTACACATCGCTTCTTGGCCTTTTGACTAAGAAGTTTTTAAACCAAACACTCTCACCACCACAAGGTGGTACAATTATCTAGCAGCACCATGTGGTGTAAGGAAAAAAAATACACTCATACACATGCACATACTCATTCATACGCTCGTACACATGCACATACACCCACAAAGAGAGGGAGAGAAAGAGAGCCAGGAAATTGTACTCATGCTTTAGTAATTACTATGTTTAACGCCGCATAACCTCTCAGTCGATAGAAAACGACATGGTGGAGCAAGTGAGACGCTTCGATGCCCTGAATGACTGCGGACAGCAGATTGTCTCGGTGGTGGACAACCAGGAGGCTATAGCAAAAATTTCCTCCCTGCTGGAAGAGTTCCAAGAGAGATGGGAGAAACTGGTTCAGGATATGGAGTCTCAGAGCAAAGAGGTTTGGGTTTTTTGTTTTTTTTTCCTCATTTCAGCCACTTAAAAAAATTTTTTTTAGCACTTCTCATTTGATCACTATAAAGCCGTGAACTTGTGCTTTCTGCAGATGTTGTGATGATCACGAAATACGGACATGGAATCAGAGAGTGGATTGCAGTGGTTGATTTTGAGTTGATTACAGTGGCTTATTGGAGTGGATTACAGTAGCTGTCTTGAGGATTACAGTAACTACAGTGGCTTATTTGAATGGATTACAGTGGCTTTCTTTAGGACAACAGTGACTTATTTGAGGATTACAGTAACTTATTAGACTAGATTACATTGGCTTACTTGAGGATTACAGTGGCTTACTTGATGATTACAGTGACTTATTTGATGATTACACTGGCTTACTTGAGGATTACAAGTGACTTAGTTGAGGATTACAGCAACTTATTAGAGTAGATTATGTGGGTTTCTAGAGGATTACAGAGACTTATTTGAGGATTATAGTGGTTCACTTAAGGATTATTGTGATTCACTTGAGGAATACTATGCTTACTTGAGGATTATGGTGGTTCACTTGAGGAATACTATGCTTACTTCAGGATTATGGTGGCTACTTGAGGATTACAGAGACTAGATTATATTATAGTGGGTTATTAAAGTGGATTATAATGGTTTAATTGATTATTACAGTGGCTTATTTGAGGATTACAGTGGCTTATTTGAGGATTATAATGACTTATTAGAGTAGATTACAGTATCTTATGGAGTGGATAACAGTGATTTATTTGAGATTACAGTGTTTTGTTTGAGTTAGTTACAGTGGCTTACTTAAGGATTATAGTGACTTATTAGAGTAGATTACAGTGAGCTATTGGGGGAGGGGGTGTGGATGAATGAAGGAAAATGGAATGGCAGAAGACATCAGAATCAACTGAATGAAAAAACTAGGAGTGTTGTCTATGAGGCAAGGGGGCTGCAGGTGTAAAAAGTTTGGGAATCCCTTGTCTAGGGACATGCCATAATTAATGTGAATATGATAGAGAATGTCTTAAATTTCTTTCTGTTTCATATGTCACAGATTGCCAACTCGGGAGTCGAACTCTCCAAGATTTCAGATTATTATGAAGAGGACGTTATTGAAGCTGAGAGCACACAAACCACTGCAGCTACACCTACATCCTCGTTCAAGAAACGTCGGGTGGAGTCTGCTTCAAGGTCGGAGTTTGACCTTGATCTGAAGAACCTTCTGGATTGGATGGATAGGACCGAGTCTACTTTGCAATTACTTGTGTCTGATAATCCTCAGGAGAACTTCACTGTGGAGGAGCAAAGAGTTCTTATCCAGGTTTGTGCTGTGCATGCAATTACTATGTGATAATTTAGAAGTTCTTTCTGGTAATCTAGAATTTATTTGTAGTAATCTGGTAATCTAGAAGTTATTTGAAACAGTTTAGATGTTATTTGTGATAATTTAGCAATTAATGGTTATCTTTTGTGCAGTAGTTCACTGACTTTGTCTCTTCTCACATTAAATAATAATAATAATAATCATCATCATCATCACCACCACCACTGCAACTGCCACAGCCATCATCATAATGATGATTGTCATGGTTACACAAATCAGAGCATGGAGTGTATGGACAAGAGACAGTTTATTATTTATTTATGTAATCGTTTGAGTGTCTCTTCATTCTTATTATGCTCATTAACAAATGCTGAATGACCATGACTGAGTGAAAGCTGTATGATGAAGGGCAGAATGTTAGACGGGCCTGCGTGCCCAGTTCTTAACCCTTTGAAAATAAAGTATCTGCAGTCGTTCGTTTTTTTCTTCACTCTGTTAAATAATAATCATCATCATCACCACCATCACAGCAACTACCACAGCCATCATGATGATGACCACTGCCGCTAGTGCCACCACTATGGTTCCTCTTCTTTTTTGATCACAATTTATGTTTGTGTTGTATTGTCATCAGCAGTGTTTTTTTTCTGATTGTTTGTTGGTGTCTTTTTGCTTCTTCTTCTTCTGATGAGCTTCCAGCTTCCATGATTGTAAGAGTGGTGAAGTGATTGGTATGCTTGTGTCTTTTTTTGCTTCTTCTTCTGATGGGCTTCCAGCTTCCATGATTGTAAGAGTGGTGAAATGATTGGTAAGCTTGTGTCATTTTGCTTCTTCTGATGAGCTTCCATGATTGTAAGAGCTGTGAAGTGGTTAGTGTGCTCGGATATCGTGATGAAGCACTCTAATCAGTTTTGCTGAAAAATCCAATTATCTCGGTATCAGGGAAGAAATAGCAACCAGGCATGATATCTCATCGTATTTAATGTCATTTGCCATTTGTAACACTTAATTGGGATTAGGAAAATGTATATGACAGGCCAAAAAAGAAAAATGTTTGATGGATAAAAAGTACTGGTCAGTTGTCACTGACCCATTGATGTTGGAAATACTGAGTCTTTAGTGCGGTAACATTTTATCATTATTCACTGGCCATAGATCAGTATTTCCCAGGCTTGTTCGAGCTGCTGCCCTCTTTTCTCCCATGCAACATCCTCAGATCCAGGCCGCTGACCATTTTACTTTCACCGTCACACCCCCACTCGGTCCATTTCAGTGTGGGGGGGGGGGGACTTTATTACCCACTCTGGGAAACACTGCCATAAATGATGAGTAATAGAGCTAATAAAGGCTTACTTGCCTAGTGTGAACAAGCAGATGTTTATGCAGTCATGGTAAAATGATGCCGGAAATGTGTGGATTATGTGGTCCAGAGAGACACCTGAGGGAAAGAAAAGCCCAACAAAAGACAACATAATAAGGAACTCAGAAGCGGAGATGAACACGCAGCATGGCTGGGGGCACCATACAAAGGCTGGCTGCAGACCATGAGGAAGTGGACTGCTGTTTTGAAAGACTCACTCTACAAAGAATCTTAGGTGGTGATTGCTTGGCTGATCACCGCCCAAAGACATGGATGGATGGATTTTTATCACGGTGAAGATATCTAATTAAAAGACTGCGGTATCAAGCTTCAGAAGAGTCTGTTGAGATACTGGTCTCCTCTGAGACATGTGCTTTGTTTAATGCACACTGTTCGATAGTTACTTCAGATGGGAGCAGAGAAGGGTACTCTGTGATGCTCTGTTATGGTGGCAGGAGATAAACCTGGAACTAGATTGTGGGAAGGAATGAAATGATGGTCTCACATTTTCTTTTCTTTTTATTTAGTAGCATTGTTCAGTAGAGTTCCAGTAGATATTCACAATAGCATTGTTCAGTAGAGTTACAGTAGATATTCACAGTAGCATTGTTCAGTAGATTTCCAGTAGATATTCACAGTAGCATTGTTCTGTAGAGTTCCAGTAGATATTCGCATTAGCATTGTTCAGTAGAGTTACAGTAGATATTCACAGTAGCATTGTTCATTAGATTTCCAGTAGATATTCACAGTAGCATTGTTCAATAGATTTCCAGTAGATATTCACAGTAGCATTGTTCAGTAGAGTTCCGGTAGATATTCGCAGTAGCATTGTTCAGTAGAGTTCCAGTAGATATTCACAGCAGCATTGTTCAGTAGAATTCCAGTAGATATTCACAGTAGCATTGTTCAGTAGAGTTCCAGTAGATATTCATAGCAGCATTGTCCAGTAGAATTCCAGTAGATATTCACAGTAGCATTGTTCAGTAGAGTTCTAGTAGATATTCATCTTCTGTCATTCTCAGGACACAGAAAACTCTGTCCGTTCACACCAGATCGATGTCCAGAGGCTTTTGACTTTGGGCCAGACTATTCTGACAGAACTTAAGATAGGTAAGCTCCTGTTTTAATTTTTAATTTCTTTTTTTTTTTTAAGTAAAATGAATTTTTATGTTTCCGTCTAGATAAACTAATTTGTAATTAAGTGAACTGTTTTCTGATTAAGTGAACTGTTTGAACTGGAAAACAGTTCATCTGTTTAACATGAACTGATTTTAACCTTGTTTCTGTTAGAGGTACTGTTTTCCATTATATATGGTTCTTTTCTTTTTAAGTTTTGAGTTTTTCCCCTAAAATTTACTTTTGACATGTGTCAGAAATTGAGATTAAAATATTCTAAAAGCTTTATATAAACATTTAAAATTTCTTTAAGTACCAGATAAATGCGTTCGCCTTCTGATCAGAAGGTTCCTGGTTCAATTTCTAACTCGGGCAGATTTTTTTTTGTTTTTTTGATCGACTGGTGCTGGGATCAACCCAGCCTCAAAAAAAAAATAAAAAGGGCTATCTGGGCTTTCCCTGAAAACAAAAGGCAGCAAGGACAAGGTGCTAGCATCCCTACCTCAAATGCTGTAGTGGCCTGGAAGTACGAAGGCACTAACACTTTACCCCCTACAGCATGTACGTGCTAAAGGACTTAGAGAGACTAGATAAAAGGATCTCAGAGAGTAGATAAAAGGATCTCATTGTAGATTTACATCAAAATATTTTAAATATTTCAAATGGTTATAAATAGAAATTAAGGTGTTTTTTTTTTTTTCAGAATTTTAATACAGATAAAAACTTTTCATTATACCAAATGATTATTATTCTCTACCTGATGCCAGAAAAAAAAAGATATTCATTCATTCAGGAAATTTTCATGTTCTTTAAAAATAAAGGAGTTATGACAGATTTCAGTGGTGTTTCAGGCTGCAGATGATTATTTGTATGTTTCAAGATGGATAGAAAATGTAATTTATTATCTTCATCTGGGTAATTGAAAGATACTTAGCTTTTGTGTAAGCTTTTTTTTTTTTCTGTCCGTTTTTAAAACATGAAGATATTCAGCTTCTAGTCCATGAGTTGCTGAGAAACACATAAATGCCTTTGAATGTAAGTGCTAAAGAAGAGCCCTTCAAATATCATGGACACAGATATTTTGGACACATTAAATGTCATGATAATTTAGAGACCTTCTTGGAATGGTACATAATGGGAAAAAGAAAGAGAGGAAGACCAAGATGAAATTGGCTGCAAGACATCGTTGATGATCTGCGAATAGATGCGTCAGCAGCAGAGCATCTTGCTTACAACAGAGAGGCCCACAGGAGAGCTGTTAGGGAGGCAAAGTTCCACAAGGGACATGCAAATGACTGACTGACTGATTTGTGTTATGATTGTTATGTGAAATTTATAAACATAATTACTTATTATCATAGATAATTTAAAACATAACTGGCCTGAATGATTTATTTATAGGGTATAATTTTTTTGGTATAAAATTAATAATGAAGTTAGCCTTTTTAAAAATTAATTTTCTTAATTCTTAATTTTTTTTTGTTCCTTAATTTTTTTTGCTTTTTGACAGCAGTTTTGACCAAGAACGGGAACACTGAAACTTTGCTTGGCAGAAATAATTTGTCAGGAATAATGAAGATTTAAGCAGAACTTTCATTCTTATTCATGCTTGTTCTCTATGTCCACAGCTGGAGAACCACAGGACAAGATGAACATAATGATCAAGGGTTTAGAGGAAAGGTGGAAGAAACTGAATGATAAACTAGCAGACACACAGGCTAAGGTGGACCTAAATTTTGAGATGAAGAAGTTCTATACTGAGCTCTCTGCCCTTCAGGACTTGATGGGTGTTTATGAGAAGTGGATCAACTCCACTGAAAGCATTGCAACTGATGCGCCTGAAATAACCCGCCAGTTAGACCAATGCAAGGTAATGTCTGGGTGAAATGGTGTTTCTCTTGTGTGTGGAAATGAAATGATTGGATGAAGGAAGACCAAGGTTGGGCACTGAGAACAAGCAGGTCACAGTGGGGAACTCCCTTACATATCCTTCAATAGTGAGAAACACCACAGCCATAATTGCAGATGCTGTTATAAATAAGAGGGAACATAAGAACATTTCCTACTTAAATGCCCAAAACTAGATGAACTATGAATAAAACTGATTACAAGACACCCTAAAGTTCTCAACTGTCTATCTTCCTAAGAGGGACAGTCAAGTTCTTCTCTGTGCCATCATCTGCTAAGAGCTTTTACCTCGCAGTGACAGAGATCCATCACTATCCCTCAAGGGCGAGTGTACAAGATGAATGGCAGTGATAAGCTTAAGTAAATAATCTGTCACACTTGTAGCCTTCTGGAACTTATTAGACTTTGTCAATGACTGCTCACATGGTGCTATTTTTTATTAAAAATGTGTTTAAAGTAATGGGCTTTGTCTTCCTTTTTTCAAATTCAGATCTAAGCATGACTGTGATTACAGTAAGGGATGTTAACCAAGTAGTTTGAAGCCAAGGGATGGTTTAAATAATAAATGTATAAAACTGCACTTCTCCAAGGTCTGTGTAGAGGTCTGTGCCCTAGGCATCAGCCAGTTTTGCTTTCAAGATACGAGGTCGGTTCCATGTGCCGAGCTACTGAGCTGTTAACTGTGAACTTCAGTAAACAGCATCGATGATTCTTCGTTATGTCTAATCAGCCAGTGGCAAACCATGAATGGTCTCTGTGTGTCCTGGTTGACTCGACGCCTTAGCTACAGAGTTCCTGCCAAGAGTGATGCTGACTATTTTTACATTTGGACTGCTGTAATTTCTAAAAATGGCGTTTTCACTTGGTGGCTCGTCAACAAGGACGGATGTGAAGGACCTTCAGTGAACATTCTGTGCAACATTCACTGGCACAGTCAGTGGAGTGATTATGGGAGTACCTCATTCGCATTGATACAGAGAACTTAATACTAAATACTGAAAAAAAATAAAAAACCAGTTTTGGTCTAATGATAATGCTGGCTCTGGCTGAAGTAGTATGAAGCTGGTAATATGAAATAAAGGTGGTTAAAAGCATGTGGTTCAGTTTTATAGAAGGTAAGAGTGAGTTAGGAAATGTAAGGCCGAAAGAATGTGTAATCAAAGGTAAAAAAAAACCCAAAGAACTCAACAAATGTTATGGCATAACACCTCTGTCAGAAACAACAGAAAGTGCAAAAATGGCAAGGAACAGAAAAGAAAAATATATTTATATGTACCTTGCAGAATTACACTTAGAGTGTTCCAAATCTTTGCATTCTGTGCATTTTTTGTGTGTTATATCTTTACAAAACTCAGTTTCTTTAAAAATTGATAAGTGATTTTTTTTTCATGTTGTATTTTTTATTGTATAATAAAGCTGCAACATTCTGTAATGAATTTGTCCCTTGAAATATTAAAACAGGTGAAGGTGAAGGCTATGCAAGCTCATCAAGACCGTATTGATCGGATGCGTATGTTTGGTGAGCAGATTGTTCGGCAGTATGATGCAGCCCAGGTCATCAGGTCTGATTTGGATGACTTTACACGCAAGTGGCAGGCAGCCTATTCTAAACTTGGTAAGAAAACTTTGTCACATTTTTTTTTCTTTTATTATGACAGCAAGAATGCTGCTGATGCAGTGTTGCAGCTCTTCAGCGATCAGAAGTACGATATTTCATCATCAGTGTCTCATTTCAAAGAAAAACTCGTTCACCTGGTATGGACTTGCTCTTTATTCCCTTGTTTCTTGGATTCATTTTCATTCACCACCTGTTTGTCCAGTGTAATATTTTTGCATGCCTTTTACTGCTAGCAGATATTTCTCATCTTCAGAGAAGATGTTGTCCTAAGCATTGGTATGTCATGTAACCATATCTACAGTGGGATTGACTGGGGAGTCCTGTTAGTAGATGAAAGATCCACAGTTTTCCAGAAAATTTGAATGGTAACGATAAACCAGACTACTTGCACCTTCTTTGACAACTGTTTATTGCAAGACATCCATGAAAAATATTTTCACCAGCTATGAAGTCTGGGATGTACTGGTAAAAGACAGTGTTAACAGAGAGCAACTTTTCATAGGGGAGCTGCATTATGTGATGGGATATGAAGATCCAAATTGAGAAGAGAAGGTTCGAGCACTAGAAGAGTAAGTTTTTCAGTATAAACATGGTTTGTTTTTAGTGTGACCATTTATGAAAATGAAATAATTGAATTAGCCATGAGAAAAGCAACTTGACAGAATGATAGTTGGTAGTTTCCACAAATAGTGATTGTCTGCCTGCTTGAAAACCATCGTTTAAGATACAAAGAGTCCATCATATAACACAGTCCCACATGGAAGCCTCATTTCTGTGCTTTCATATTTCCTTCCTGCTGGTGACTGAACCAAATTTCTTTCATGATATTTTTAAAAATTGTTTTCTGTTCTCCTATGCGAGCCCTATATGACGTTTAATGCCACAGGAAGATCATAAGATGTAAGATAAGATATGCATTTTATCTTTTTTTTCCCCTTTTCATTGCAATTTTTTGGGGGTATTTTCATGATTTTAGCTGAGGATTTTCTTATCCAGTTGTTCTTATCTTTTTTGCTGTTGCCTTTGTTCTTCTCTTGTTTGTTCTGGCATTGCCATAATAAGATTTTCATTATAGTAACTGTTTTTAAGTGTCACAAAAGATGAGAAAGATTTCTGTATAAATGAGATCATTTTTTTGTCATATCTGAACCTTTTATTCATTGTTATTTGTTGCAGTGCAGATGTGTGTTGTGATCATGCTCTTCCTTTTTGTATTGTTCTTGGTATTTGTGATAAGACTGGCTGAGTTTAAATTCTAAACAGTGGTTACATTCTGTTTTGTCTGTCTCTCCTGTTGAAATGGTGCTGTTAGAAAGGTTTATGGACTGGGTCGTCATCATAGCAGGTGCTCATATCCCCCCCCCCCCAATATATCCATCAATGTCCTGTGGCTGATAATGCCCATCCTGTGTTGGTTGACAAGTCCCCTTGCGTGTCCAGTATGCCTTTCATTTCTGGTTGTGCCAGTTTGTACTCCCAGCTCTCTGTCTAAGCAGCGATGTGGATTTGCTGCTCACAGAGTCCTCTGCTCTGTCTGTCTTACCAAGCGTGTGAACAGTATTGGCTCAGTCCAATGGTTGTCCATCCGCAGTGATAGCAGAGCTGGCCAGCCTATCAGCTCTCTCATCTCCTTGGATGCCCATGTGCCGAGGGGACATAAAAGAAGGTGACCCAGTGAATAGTTGACTTCTGTGTATAAAACCTGCCTCGCCCTTCCGGATCATACTCGTTGAATCACTTAGTATACAGATGTGGGTGTAATCCTGTGACTCCAGCCAGACAAATGCTCGCCATTCCGGATCATACTCATTGAATCACGTAGTATACAGATGTGGGTGTAATCCTGTGACTCCAGCCAGACAAATGCTCACCATTCCGGATCATACTCATTGAATCACTTAGTATACAGATGTGGGTGTAATCCTGTGAATCCAGCCAGACAAATGCTCGCCCTTCCGGATCATACTCATTGAATCACTTAGTATACAGATGTGGGTGTAATCCTGTGACTCCAGCCAGACAAATGCTTTCGTTAGAAAGTTCTAACTTAAGTATCATGCTAAGTGTTCAAATGAACGTTTTAATTTGTAAGTTCTTCATATGCTGTATCGCAGTTCTTTTTTTTTTTTCAGATTCGGTTATATTTGAAATCTACTATTAGTTAAAAATGACATAATGTGCTCAGAATACTGGATTGGCATGTTTGTATATATAACATACATTAAGCCAGTCCAATTTGGCCCTTCTCACATTGCCTTGTTTCCTCTATTGATAGTGACCTTCTGGTTTAGGATGTCAATGTTTCCTTTTTTTGTTTTATGTTCCCTGTTTATTTATTTTTTTTACTCTTTAGCTGGGGAGTTTGTTTTCTTTCTGTTGGATGTTTTTATACAGAAAAAGTTATGTAAATAAATATGTTTCACTATTATGTCATTCATCTGTCAGTCATTTATTTATTATTAATTTCTTTCTTTGCTTTCCTCAGCATTTTATTTACTGTTCACTTTATTTATTAATTTTAAACATAGAAGTATACGTATATCCTGTCATGCTTTGTTAAGTCTTCTATTGTCTCCTTCATATGGTGGCCCATATGCTGTGTTTACTTATTAATTCATTCACGTATTGTTTGTTCTTGAATGAAAACACATATTTACTAACCCAGTATGTTCCAGACTGCGAGGACTGTAAGTAACCACATTAAGGTCTATTGAAGAATCAGTGTTTTTGCGTCTGGTCACATCTTTTGAAAAGGAAATTTATTTTGGCTTTTCTACCAATTATTTTGTAAAATTTTAGAAAATGAAGATGATTAAATTTTTGTGGACATTGCAATAAATCACATTTATAAACTTTGGAAGTGTGGGGAAAATGAAGGATTAAAATCATTATTTTAATTTTGGAAATCAGTTCAGAATCCAGTAATAATTCATGATTGCAGTCATTATCAGTCTGATGAATGTTTTAAAGTGTTTCATAAGATGTGGCTGTTGTTCTCTTTTCTTGTCTTGGCTTAATGTTGAAAAAAAAAAAAAGAAGATTGTTAAACTTCAACAAAGTAAAGAAAAACTATAGAAAGTGTATCATGATGTCTCAGTCTTGATATACATGAAACTTTGTAGAACTAGATTTATATATATTTTTTTAACATCTTTCTCACTGTTCATGATTGTTTGGTGTTGTTTAAAAAATGTTTTGTTTTTTTTTATTTATAGTAAATAACCTGGTATTAGTAAAAAAAAAAAATAATAAATAAAATTTCAAAATTTCTTTCTCATAAAGTTTGTCTTTTCATGTTTTCACATCATTAATAATGAAAAATGTTATTTCAGTGATAATATGCTTATTATTCAGGATAGATTATGGATAAAATAATATAGATGCTTCAAGATAAACTATGGATAAAATAATATAGATGCTTCAAGATAAACTATGGATAAAATAATATAGATACTTTTAAAATACCATCTTCCTGAGTGTTTCTCTTCCAGAGAGTTATGTTACCATCTTCACCAATAAACCAAATCTAGAGCGTCACTGCGCTAATAAGCAAATTGCTAATGACATATTCCAGAATCGTTCAGATAAATTTTTTTTTGGAATTAAAAGCTTAATTTTACCTGCCATACTGAGAACTAAATGATATTTTGTATCGTATATATCTCTCTAAATGAAGTTTGTTTTTTTTTATTTGGCTGAAAGAAACAAGCTGTTGTAAGATGAAAATAAAAAAAAAGATGACACAACTTTGCCAAATGTGGGATGGGAGGACATTGTAAAACTTTCAGTGTGCCAAATGTGGGATGGGAGGACATTGTAAAACTTTCAGTGTGCCAAATGTGGGATGGGAGGACATTGTAAAACTTTCAGTGTGCCAAATGTGGGATGGGAGGACATTGTAAAACTTTCAGTGTGCCAAATGTGGGATGGGAGGACATTGTAAAACTTTCAGTGTGCCAAATGTGGGATGGGAGGACATTGTAAAACTTTCAGTGTCAATGGTTAGACATTTAGTTAAGTGGGGGAAGTTAGATTTTTCACTAACTGAAAATCTTACTTGTTTTCTTTCAAGTGGAATATTTTATTAAAACATGACACATCTGACTCTAACAGACTAGGAATAGCTTTTTTTAGTAACACCTGGCCATGGATATACAGTAGAGCATCGATTATGTAAACTAAATCAGGACCAAAGTGGTTCAGTTACATACATAGTTTGGATAATTAAACATGCATGAACATACCGAGTTTATAGGCAGAATTAGTTCATTGAATGCAGGAGTATTACTGCTGTGTTTTAAAGTGTGACTTATAATTGATTTTTTAAACTGTTGGTAAATAATGTGATAACTAAAATGTTTTGAATAACAATATATATTGATTACATAGATATATATGCGTTGATTTATACCTTTTAAATATGTAGTTTCAGTTGTCAGATTTCCTTTTACACAAATAGAAAGAAACAACAGCCAAACACAGAAGCAAATACAAAGCTCAAAGAGTGCTGAGAACTTTCACAATTTTAGTATTTGACAATTTAAACTCATTAGGACAAAAGCCATAAATTAATTTTTTGGACTCAGAGTTATATATTAATTCTTTTTTGCTGAAGCAGTGGTTTGGGTGATTGATGTTCGGATAATCAATGTTCTACTGTATTTGCAAATTTTAGTGCTAGATAATCCTTAATGAGGGGGCTGATAATGTCACAGGTGGGATGATTGTGTCAGTGATATGCAGTTTCAGCAAGGTTCCACAGATAATATCAGTAAAGGTCCTAACCTGCTTTCTTGACTTTCAGAATGATCCATTTGATGGATTAACTTGTTGATGAGCCTGGATAATATCCTGGCTTGTGATTAAAATTTAGAAAGCCACTGTGGTTTTCCCTCTTTCCAATATGATGCTTTTGTTCCATGATCTTCATTTGGTCAGGGTCTGTTCAGAACAGAAATGTCCAACTGTCTAAAATATCTGAATGGCCAGGCAAAGGAATATGAGAAAGTGAAGGCAAATGAACTAATAAGAAACATTAAAGAACATGAAGAATAGGGAATGAACAAATTAACTTTATTTGCAAATAATGAAGAATTATGCATGCAGGCCTGTCTGATATTCTGGCTTTAAGTCTCTCAGCTTTTATTCTATCACAAACATTCAGAAAAAGAGTAGAATAAATAAAGTGAGAGCACCCTTCTTTAGTCTTTTAACATCTGGAAGTCCTCCCAGTACAGTACTAGAATCAAAATAAAACTGTACCAAAGTTGTGTATTACCTATACTCCTATATGGTATTACCTATACTCCTATTTGGTATTACCTATACTCCTATATGGTATTACCTATACTCCTATATGGTATTACCTATACTCCTATATGGTATTACCTATACTCCTATATGGTATTACCTATACTCCTATATGGTATTACCTATACTCCTATATGGAGCAGAATTGAGAACAACTGAACATGAATTGAGCAAATTATCCTCATTCCACACAACCTGTCTCAGAAAGATTTTAAATATTTACTAGCCACAGATAATAAATAATAAAGACCTACTTACCCAGTGTGAACTAGAAGATATGCATATCATAGTAACAAAAAGAAAAAAAAAACACTGGAAATGAAATGGTCATGAGAGACCCCAGCAACATCACTAAAACAACCATGTGATGGACACCCATGGGAAAGAGAAAGAGAGGGTGACCCTAGGCTTCCTGGTGCAGAACTGCAGAAGCAGAAATGAGTAACATACAGCACAGCTGGAGCACGGTGCAAAGTCTGGCTGCAGACCATGAGAGGTGGAGAGAAGTTGGTTGCTGCCCTGCAAGACGCCAGAGGGCATACTGGACGGTGATTGCTTAGCCGATTGCCAACCGAGGACATGGAAAAATTCAGAAAAGCTTGATCATCAATATCTTCTGGCACAGCGTATAATTAATTAATTACTGAATCATTCTACAACATATAGTTAAAGCTGATCATGAAAACTGGCAATCACTTGCATAGCATACCGAAAAAGAAAAAAATACTGTGTGATGAGATCATTTTATTTATCTTTTGAGCATGATAGTGTTGTTGTTCTCTTCCATTGTTTATTCCTGTCACAAATGTTCAGTATTCTGTTATCAAATTTTTCATTGGTTCATTGTTCATACTATTGTTTATGCATACTGTTTGATATTTGCTATTTTAAGATTACTTGATGGTCTTTGCCTAAGATTATTTTCATTTGTCAGTGTTTTTTTTTTGTGGCTTCATATGAAGATTATTTCCTGTCTTTTATGTTTTATAGATATTTAAATTTATGATGTGACATGCTGTTTTACATGGTTTTAAGTACCAGTTTTTCGAATAAGAAACATACGAGGCATGTGCACAATAAAGTGATAGAATATAGTGGTTTTTTATTTTATTTTTTTTTGGTTAGACTTTGAAAAATAAAACGATAGAGCATATATACTATATTCTGCCACTTTACATGTTTTTAAGATCATTTATTCCTGCCAATATATAACCAGTTTATATAAACCTGTAAAAAAGAATAAAGTAAAATGAATAAAAAAGACATTTGTTATAACAGCCATTCATTTTCATTGTAAATATGCATATAGTGTATTCTGTAGGCAGATAACTAAAGACTGTTTAAATCTTTAAGCTTGTGCATGATTTGGTAGCTGAGATTCATATCTTATTAACCCTTAATAAGATTTCACATCAGTTACTTCCAGCACTCTTTATTTTGAGAACATGTTCTTCTGCAGATCAGAAACAGAAGATGTTAATGGAGGCTCTTGACAAGGTACCGCCAAAAACTTACTTAGAAGCAATGGCAGTTCTAAGGAAGTGGATCCAAGACATTGAGAAGGCTATCAGAGCTGAGAAAGTTCAAGTTGCCTCTATCCCGGACATTACATCCCAACTGCAAACTTACAAGGTTGGTGCTGTAACTTATTACAGTGTTTATCAAATGTATTACAGTGGAGGCCCTAGACTTCTGTACAACAAAGAATATGCCTCATGAAATCAGTCAAGTGCTGTGCCACGTGGCGTAGGTGATCATTTCTCTCCACAGTTCCCTGTCTTTAGACTTGATTATGAGATCCGCCGGTGACTTTCTTCCTAACCACACTGTCAGCCCATCCAGTAACTTCTCTCTGTCTTCATCTGTCTCTTCTTCCCTCAGTTTTTCCAGTTGTCACAATGTGTTCCAATTTTCCTCTTCTCAGGAAATGTCCTACAAATCTCGCCTGTCTGCCTATGATCTTTGCTGTAATTTGCCTTTTAATTCCAGCCTCTCTCAGAATTCTACATAACAATCCTACAATACCTCTGCAACACTGTGTGCAGACATTGTCCTAAGAAGTGGCATACCAGCAAATGGATCCTTGACCATGACAATGCCACTGCACACATATCTATCAAAACAAATGAATTTTTGATGAAAGACCAAATTCCTTTGCTTCCATGCCCTCCACACTCACCTGACCTTGCTCCTGTGACTTCTTGTTCCCACATCTGAAGAAAACATTGAGAGGTTACTGATTTGATGAAGTTGAAGAGACTCAAACATAGCAAGCAAATGAGGGTTATCTGACAAAGTGACTTGTAGAGGTGCTTCCATAAATGGCAGAACCACTGGAATAAGTGCATACATTCACATTTAGACTACTCTGAAGGAGACTGAACCAAGAAGCCATTAAGTTTACTCATTTAGTCAACAAAAATTCATTTCCTGAACCTTATGAACAGCCGTCATATTCATTTTGGATCACACTCAAAACTGGCTGTTTACACATTCCTCTGCAGCTTGTGGTAGGCTTTTGATTGACGAAGAAACCTCACAAACAAGAGTAACTGCCAGTGCATTTTGAAATCTTCTCAAGGGCATAGGCTGTTCTTTCAGGATCCACTACATACACCTCACTGCAGTGAAAGTCATAAACCATTTCAGGATCATCCCCCATCTTTTCCATGCCATGAACCATCATGAGGATCATGTTAATATGATCATTAAATGGACCACTGGGAGTCTCTAGATTATCCTTTCTGTCCTTTTGTCATTAGGATATTTCTATTTCAGTATCACCTGTTATCAGCTATAACTGTTTTTATTTTCCACATTACTTTCTTCATTGTGTAGTTTCATTTGCTTTCTGCTGTCTCTGTTTTATTTTCATTTCCCCTATGTCAGAAAACTCTGCTAAGTGCAACAGGAGTTAATCATACAAGACTGTACTCTACCCACAGCTAATCATACAAGACTGTACTCTACCCACAGCTAATCATACAAGACTGTACTCTACCCACAGCTAATCATACAAGACTGTACTCTACCCACAGCTAATCATACAAGACTGTACTCTACCCACAGCTAATCATACAGCACTGTACTGTACCCACAGCTGTCAGTGAATTAAAAGAGAAGAAAAAAGAAAGAGATTAAATGCAAGCCATTTCATCAAAAATGGGGCTCCTTCTGGTGAATGAGTGAAATAGTTGTGAAATTTGATGAAATAAAAATAAAAATCACAGTTATTGTTTTTAATACTGAACTTTCACTGAAGTGAAACTGAGAAAATTAATGCATTACCTCTCTTTGTTTCCGAGTTTACTGAAGCTTTCATTATAAACCATTAGGAATCCTCCAACTTCTGGTTTTGTCATTAGGAACTGAGTAAAGAAATTCAAGACCACTCACCCAGCTTGGAGTACATCAATAAAACAGGCTCTGAGCTTATTTCTAAGTCTTTGTCTGACCGTGCAGGCCTGCTGCAGTCAGAATTAGATCAGCTTAACAACGAGTGGACAGCAGTGGTTACCAGCATAGAGCAGAGACAGGCTAAGCTTGAGAAGTCTCTCTCGCATGTCAGAGATTTTCGTGTGAGTATCACAGTTTTGTGTTGTATGTGATCATCATTCATTGAGAGCTTGATCTGCGCTCCGGCAGAGTTTTAGATCAACCTGCCTGAGTCTGTCTAGTTAAGAGCAGTTGGTGTTAAGTTTTTATATGCTATGTGATGTAACGTGGGACAACAAGAATGTTCAAAACCAGTACATCTTTCATTTTGCTGAAGAACTTTCTGAAATACCAGTTTTGTCAGTACAGCATTTGGTACTATATACATTTTTTTTTTTAAAATGTAAACTTAAATACAATTTGTGAACGTCAATGGGAATTAAATTTACTTGGGAAAAATTTTTCTTATCTTATTTGCAGTGAGATTTGTTGTTTATGAAATGCTCACATGCTGAATCAAAGTCTGAACTGGTTCTCCATACAAACTGAACATCATCATTATCCTAATGGCCTGATTATCCTCCAGCCTGATTTAATTGATTGCATTTTGCTAATTTTTTGACAATATAAATTGGTTACAATAACTGATAACCTCCAGAAACTTTTGGCGTTCCTTTTATTGTTTTTATCAGTAATTTACTGGTAATTCTGGTTAACGCACTTACTTGATAGTGAGTCTCTGTATTGCATTGAAATCTTTTGTTGGTACATCCTGCACAATAGATTACTAGAAACAAAAAAAAAAAATACAAGGTCTGACAATTAAGTAATGCGACTGATTTTATTATGGCCAAGGCAGAAATGCCACCTATTAAACAAAGCATGGAATCCAAAGAGTATCTCTTCATCTATGATCTGGAAACTTTTCATCGCTGTCTGATAAGCAGATGACAAACAACCCACCATTTTGTTGACCTAGTTAGAGGTGCATTGTTACGTAATCAGCATGGAGCAAAAAGCTAACATTAAATTCTGTTTAAAACTCAGAAAAAGTGCCATTGAGACAGTTGAATTGATGTGACAAGTTTATGGGGATAATTGTTTATCTCGTGCACAGATATTCAGGTGGTATACACGATTCAAAAGTTGTGTGGAAACGATTACAAATGCAACTAGACATGAACGCTCAATTTCTGTTCATAATGAGGAATTCATTGCAAAAGTCAGAGAGCGGATACAAGAAAATCATTGTTTGACTGTGAGGATGATGGCAGATGAATTTGGTGTTAATTGAGACCATTCGTAACATTTTAGTGGAGGATTTGGGCAAGAAAAAATTGCTTGCCGGTTCGTACCACATTCATTGTCTGATGACCAAAAACATCAGCATGTTGAGTACGCAAAAGACATCATCAAAACATGTCACAGAAATAAACATTTCTTAACTTTGATTGTTGCAGTGGATGAAACGTGGATTTTCCCCTGTGATCCCACAACTAAACACTGAAGTGCTCATCATCATCACCAAAAGGAAAAAAAATTCGTCTTCAAAAGTTGAAAGTGAAGACAATGTTGGTGTGTTTCTACGACAGCAAAGGAGTTACTCACAAAGAATTTATTTCAGAGGGACAGACTGTCACTGCCAAAGTTTATTTAAGTATTTTGAAATATCTGTTGAAAAGGATTCTCCGAATCTGACCCGAGTATTCAACACCTAGTAGTTTTTTTCCTTCTTCATGATAATGCACCGGCTCACCGGGCGGTAGTTGTACAGGAATTTTTGGCCTAAAAACAGGTGTGTGTTCTCAACCATCTACCCCAAATTTGTCTCCCTCTGATTATTTTCTATTCCCACACAAAATTAAAGTTACCATTGAATGGATGATGCTTTGACGATGCTGGTGACTTCCAAAGGGTCGTAACATTGAGTTTAAGGGCCATACCAACATAAGAACTGCAGAGGTCATTCCAGTGTTTGTTAGATCATGCCACTCGCTGTTTCAATGCACAAGGGGCTTACTTTGAATAAAATACAGGTTATATCTTCAACTATTTTATTTTTTATGTAATTAGTCTCATTACTTAATTGTCGGACCTCGTAGGTCTGTGTCATCACTTTCCTAGTCCAAAACAGGGACCAAGAACCACACGTGAACATTTTAGCATTTTGCACAACACATACAAATATACATGATGCTTTGACAAGTCCATAGCATTGACATCGGAGAACTGTATTACAGCTTCCAAACAGGCATAGAGGAGTTAAAAGAGTTAATGTGTTGAATTTCTTTTTTTTCTCTCTGTAGGATCAGGTTGATGGATTGGTTAAATGGATGGATGAAATGGAAGTTTTTTTGCACACTCCAGATCCAGCCATTGGAGATACTCTAACATTGAAAGCACAGTTGCTGGAGAGCAATGTAAGAGTTACTAGACCCTTTTTTTGTCTTTTTTTTTTCATACATTCTAACGTGAATTTCTTTGTCGAGCTGCTGGGTAACAGTTTACGTTACTCCTAAATATATGTTAATGCCACCACATAATGATACTTGTTTCAGCATTAAATTTGTAATCACATATAAAATTTCTAATAAGCAGTTATTATGACAAATAAATAGATACTTTCAGTGGACTGGTGAGACAGCAGAAGAATTATAGCAGTATATCAATAGAGGAGTAAAACCTTACATCCTTCCCGTGCCGTTAAACGTCACACAGGGCTTGCACGGTAGTTCGCCAAGTTTTCTTGTTTTTTGGCAAGTTTTTCAACCTCATCAAAAGATTTTATGCCTACTAATTTTGACCTCTCTTAAGAAAAAAAAAAAAGGTTGATCACATGAAACTCTTTTTCTTTGGCCTGTTGTATTCAACTTGATAGCTTGTTTTGGGATTCTCTGACTGTTTCTTCTCATCACATGACCAGTACCTGTCCATCTTCTTTTACTGATCACCCATGAAACAGGTTGTTGTTTGCTCATCTGCCTTATCTCTGCATTGTAAAATCTCTCTCTCTCTCTCTGAACCTTAAGTGCCCAGGGAACATGGGGCTTCCGCAAGGGTTTTCCACAAATGCCTGTCCTTCGCCTTTTTTGCATTGTAAAATAGTCAGTATTAAACTGTCTTCTCATATGAAGGCAACGGTTTGTTGATCTGTGTTCTCCTTTAATCAGTTTCGGTAAATGGGTAAACTGACAGGTTTGTGATACTGAAACTGCCTCTTATTTGAGGAATATCAGCCTTCAAGGTGAGATACACCACACACAGCTGTCAGTGAATTAAGGGAATACATGAAATTTGCATTAAAAAACGTTTACAGAAATATGTAACTAAATCCAGATACACAATACGTCCTTTTCCTTCTCTCTCTATCTTTCTATCTGTCTCTCTCACTCTTTCTATCTCTATCTCTCATTCTTTCTCTCTGTCTCACACTCTTTCTGTTTCTCTTTTTGTCGCTGTGTCTCACTTTCTCTCTTCCTCTCTCTGACTTCTCTCATTCTTTCTCACTTTCTCTCTCTCTGTCTCTCTCTCTTTCTCTCTCTCTTTGTCTGTCTCCCTGCCTCTCTCTCTGTCTGTCAGTCAGTTTTTCTTTCTCTCTCTGTCCCTCTCTCCAACCTACCGACTGAGAGCAGCAAAGACATGCTTCCCAATGGGTTCTGTCACAATGTAGTTTATATCTCCTATAAGAAAACAAACTGTAGAAATTTTCATTTTGAAATGCAGATATGTGATTTGTAATTAAGTTAATGTAAATTTTAACACATTAAAATTTCTGATGTTCTTACAGGGAGTCCAAGATGACATCAGAACATTACACACCAACATTAAAAATGTCAACTTCATATGGAAGAGCATCCTCAGTGAAGCAGAGCCCAACTTTAAGGCACAGGTGGAGAAAGAGGTCAAGACTCTCAACAGTCGGTGGGAGAAGCTCATTGCTCTTGCTTCTGAGCAAAACAAAAGACTGACCGAGTCAATGAAGAAGAGTCAGTCCATAAACGATCGCATAGAGGCTCTCAACATGTGGCTAACAGAGGTCAAGGACAGCTTAGTCAATAAGGATTACTCTGTGGAAAATGCCAATGATCTTTTGGTTAAGACGAAAAAGTTCAAGGTTAGTAGAAGTAGTGAAAGAACTGTTGCATTATGAAGACTTGATTCATTTGAGTTATGTGGTGGTAATCTAGGAAATTACGAAAGCATTAAATATCCCATTATATGAAACAAATCTTCAAGCCATATCAAGACATCTATTTGTCCTCTCAACACCGAAAGGTATTTGAGAAATAAGACAAGATAGCAATCTTCCATAGCATTGGTTTTATTTTTGCCCCATTGACCATACATTTGAATTGTATACTTAGTAAAAGTAAAGTAAAGGTAACCCTGTCATGCCTTAGAGGCACACAGGGATATGGTGTTAGTGCCCATATTTTCTTTGACCTGTCAGCACACTAGAGGGTGATATGGTCAGTATCACGCCTGGCTGCCTTTTCCTTGCAAAAAAACAGGTTAGATCATTCTGTTTTGTGCTAGCGCAGTATCTGTTCCTAGGACATTGAACTTCTGGATGATACTATTGATTGTACCTCTTTTATTTCATTTACCAATAAATAAATCAAAGGTTTGGAGACTGAGAGACCTGCAGCAAAATGATTTATTGAAAGGTTTCATGTCCTTTTTTTTGGCACCTTTTGTTCTAAGTGTAAGAATACACAGAAAATTGAACTGAATTTTCTTATTAAATTTAAATGACAGCCCCTGAGTTTATATAGCTAAAGGGGTTAAATTTAAATTTAAATGGTGGTCCTTGAGTTATGTAGCTCAGGGAGCATGTTAAAGGGGTTAAATTTAAATGGTAACCCCTGAGCTATATAATGCAGGGAAAATGCTAGAGGAGCTAAATTTAAATGATAGCTCATGTATACATGATACAGATTAGATTTATCATTCTTAGAATCACGTTACTCCTGAATGATCTTTCAGTTCATTTGCAAGTCAGATTTAAGGCCAAACATATGTTGTAAAATTCATTTGCACTCTATAAAAATCTCATAAAAGATGCTACTAAAATTAACCCAATATCTTTTGATGCAAACTATTTCTAGAGTTTGAAAGCCGAGTTAGATGCCAAAGAGGCAGATATCAATGAAGTTACTGATGAAGCAAATAAAATGCTGAAAGATGCACCATCAGGATCCCTGCAGGTGAGGACTAGATTGAACCAGCTGCATTATTTACATGAAATTTTTAAATCTAATGAATTGGTAGATGAAGCTATAAATAAAATGGATTCCTTGACATGTTTCCACTATATAAAATGGATATGAAAGGGTTAAAGTGTACTTTGCTTTAACCCCAGCATACTTGTGTTGCTCATGAGCATTTATCACCATGAAAAATCAGATCTTGTACACATGATATTTGAATATGAAAACAAGTTTGAATGGGGTTAATCTTCACACTGTTTGACAAATTTGCATTGCACCAAAAACATCTGTCGAGAGCAGATAACAAGTTTCTGAAAAAGTAATTTTTGTTACAATTTTTCACATTTGATCTAAAAATTTACAGGAGCTGGCCAGACTTGTGATGCGGTTGAGTGCGTTGTGGGATGATGTACATGCCAGAGTGGATCGCTACAACAAATTGTACCAGAGTGCTGATGCTAAATGGGCAGAAATGAGACATCTCCTAGAGGTGAGAGATAATGAGGATTTGGAAATAGTAGATGGAGAAGGGATAGAGAGGTGGAACAAAAGTAGTACGTGAGCATGACATTTAAAATGTCTGTGATTGTTGGATGTCACAGTGCACATTAGTTAGTCAGTGTCTGATTGGACTAGAGATGGGTGACATACTGCTGTAATCAGCTGCTGTTTATGTGCATATATAACATTTTTCTCCTTTATTCTCTTTATCTTTCTTGCACACACACTCTCCATGCACAAAGAGGAAAGGGGAAGGGAACTCGCCACCTGCTATGATAACATATACAATGTTTGTTTTTTTTTTAATGCAGTCTTTAATTTCGGAAGACTTTTTTTTTTAATGATAATGCAAAAACTGTTTCTGTCAATTGCAAAACTATTTTGAAAACTTCAAAGACCTGTGACCAGAAATCTTCATCAGTGCATCAACAGTGGTGCATGCACTATAATTTGAGAAGCACTGGGTAATTTCATTGGATATTACATTCATCTGCACCCTTCCTCTCTCTCTCTCTCTCTCTCTCTCTCTCTCTCTCTCTAGAACTCATAATCTGTCTCCATCCATCTCTGTCTATGGCCTTTTCTCCAGTTGTTTACTCCAAGCTTTCATAGGTAGTCTTTCACACTGTCTCCACATATTTGCCATGGTTTGACCCTTAATCTTGTCACTTCTATCTCCTGCATGTATGCCAAGCTGTGTTTAATGACTCATATGAGATGGTCAAAATGTTTCAGATTGAGAAGGGCTACCTGATGTCTCTAGAGATCAAAGTAAGGAGGTCCTCTATCTCCAGTTCTGATGCTGAAGATATCTCAGAGGAACTCAACGTACGTCCTGTATGATTTGTAGCAGTTTGTTACGTTTTATAATAATAATAATAATAATCACATTTTAAAGTGCCACATATATGTGAATGTTAACATAACTCGTGCTGTGAATGTTCGTAACTCTCGCTATGAGTATTAACATAACTCTCGCTATGATCATGATTTCCATTTTTTTGTCTTCATGTTGTGGCTTTTACATGCCCTTGCTAAATTATCCAAGTTCTGCTGTAGGTCATTTTCTGATGTGGTTATAAATGCTTGATTGTCAACAAAAAGGAATTCGTTCTTCCTGTGTTTTCTGTGAGCGGTAAAGCGATCCACTAGTGGCTTGCTGGGCCAGTCACGGTTTGAGGGCAGAAACATTTCAAATACCTAGATAGCATAATATCAGCATCAGGGAGGACTGATGCTGAGATTGAGACCAGATGCAATAAAGCAAATCAGGTCATTGGACAAACGACTCCTTTACTGAAAAACAAATACATCACAACTGAAACAAAAAGAGCACCGTACAACACAATTTTCTTCCTGACTCTGATGCTGTCAATGTCAAACATGGACACTAACAGCCAAAACCAAAAGAAAAATCATGACAGAAATGAGATGTTTAAGGAGAATACTAAATGTGACAAGAAGAGACCAAATAAGAAATGATGCCATCAGGGCAAAGGCTGGAGTAACACCAGTATTACACTATATTCAGAAACAGCAAGTCAAATGGTTTGGCCATGTTACATGGTTACCACCAGACATTATATCACAACATCCACACTAAGATTTGTAGGTAACACAGGAAGAGGCCGTCCACACAAGAGATGGAGAGAGAAAATTACAGAAGCATTAAATATCCCATTAAATGAAGCAGATCACTGACCCCCTAAAAAAAGAAGTCTGTTTGTTCCCTCAACACTGAAAGGTATATGAGAAAGGAGATAAGACAAAACAAGGCAAGACACAACATGACTGCAGTAATTTATAATTGCACACTAATGTAAGTTATGACAAAGAGAGAGCTATTGTTTTAACAGCGTAAGTACACATAATTATGAGAGCATACACAGGAGAGTCCCGAGATATTTCATTTTAAAGAAATATGAATTAATGTAATTAAACAGAGCCATTCCTTATCCATATGAAAATGTTTACATTTGATGTTCATATAACTATGTAATTGGAAGCCTGGTTGGTTGAGTGGTTTAGCACTCGTCAACAAATATGGTGGTATCAGGGTCAGGTCCCAGCAGTGGGGATTTTTTTCTGGTACCACCACACTAAAAAGTTCATGGGGTCCGCCTAGTGTTTAAAAATAGGTACCAAAAGAAGTCTGGGAAGGTAAATTGTGGCCAGACATGTGCTGAAAGTCTTGGAAATACAGGCCTAACACAGTATCCCATGGAAATGGAAAATACTTTTTGTAATATGTAATTATTTTCATGTAATAATATAAATAAATTGAATGAGAAATGAGCTTTCATGTAACCACTGGGTGACATTCACATAATCGTGTAATACTGTGAATCTGGTGGTACAAGAATCTTAATGTAATAATTAGGTAACATTCATATAATCACAATTAATATGAACTTAGTGGTACAAGGACCTTCATGTAATAACATTTGTAAATAAATTATTAAATACTACAAATTTTGTGATGCAAAATTTTTTATTTATCATATAAGGAACAGCCATATAATCATATAATAGCATGGACTTGATGTTAAAAAAGCCATTGTGTAATACATTTACATAATAATATTTACACTGAATAGTAGTTTGTCATCATCTGCCCTTCAGTCTCTAGATGGGCCTCCTTTAATTATCTATTTCTAGAACAGTCATTTCAAAAGATGAACTACCTATAGAATCCATATAATGTAAGTCAGAATTCTTGTAATTAACTATTTCCGTGCCTCAGGAAGAAACGCGGATGTTCAGTTGGTTACCGGATTAAAGCGCGGGTCTTGATATGTATAGGGGGTATAGTTGTAAAACTGAATGAAACACATTATTTCCATGTACTTCCATGTACTTATTATGTTTCAAAATATAACTAAATGTATTAAGATTTCATAAATGCTGAGTTTTTTTAAGAAAAAAGAAGTAATGTGATGTTTTTAGACAATGATTGTATCCAATTTACCATCGGAAAGGTCTAGAGGTACAATACATACCATCTGAAATGCATAGATCTACCTTTTGTATTGTGATTCAGTATTACATTTTCGGTAGAATAATGTCTGAAATAACCTTTCTAGCTACTTTCGTCTAATATGTCTAGATCTACGTGGGATACATTCAAGAACAGTGGTCTGTTCACAGGGCATGTCCTATCTTTCCCTATCTACATCACCAAAAATTGAAATTTCTCACAGAAAACTTCAATTTTCTCCCTCGTAACTAAGCACTCTTCAGCCATTTTGAAAAAGATCACGGGCATGCACACTAAATGTTTACAATCTAAACGTTACACCCAGCTTTTAATGAAACAAACCAAATGTCGCTAGGGCAACTAAAGGCACCACGTGAGAAACCATAACCATCGTCCAAACAACGAAAGGCACGGGAAGAGTGTTGCAATGCTCATACAAAGAACTGAGAACCATCAAAATTTGTAAATAGTTATTGCCATTTCTCCGATATGTACACAGGACGTGGAAACCTACCTGGCAGAGCACTCAACAGAAAACAAACGTCACATTCAGGAACTGGCAAACTACCTTATTGACAACTCCATCATGGTAGAGTTTGTCCGCAAAGAATTAGAAGACTTTCTCCGGAAGAATGAGAAACTAGAAAGTGATGTAAGTTTATGTGTTGTCACCCCCTCTTGTTGTGAGTGTTGAGGCAAGTGCAATGTTTAAAATGAAGTTTAACTCTTATACTATCAGACCAGAAATCCAGAGACCACACAGACAACTTTATAATAAACACATTCATTTTTTTACAGAGAAATGAGATAGTGCCTTTGTTTAGCTTATATTGTAGCTTAAACTTTGAAATCTCTAAAAATTGGAATAAAATATATAAAAACAGTTTTTTTATTCATAATTGTTTATAAAATCCCCTATGCAATTCACAGTAGGAAGACGTAATGTTTAGTTTTGGTATCAGTTTGTTTAGATTTCATAAAACAGAAAAGGTTATTATATTTTGACCTTGCTGTGAATTGCATGGGATTAAGTGTTTTACTCTTTTTTCCTAAGATAATGATGAGTGATATTAAGAGGATTGGCCTAAGATAATGATGATCAATAGTGATATTAAGAGGATTGGCCTAAGATAATGAGTAATAGTGATAAAGAGGATTGGCCTAAGATAATGATGAGTAACAGTGATATTAAGAGGACTGGCTTATGCTTTCCTAATCCACTATGGTTCCAAGCTTCTTGGTAAGCTCCACCCAGGCTGCTGTAACACTATCCACGCATCAAATTTTGAATGTATGATAAGGTCTTTGTCAGATGCAGCCTTGGCGTTAGCAGGCAGAGCAGGGTGTACCGTGCTTTAACTGCAGTCATAAACTGTAATTACAGGTATGCAGAGCTGATGCAGTAAGTTTCACTTTCTTCTCGAAATCTTCAGGCCAGGAGTAAGATCCAGCGTTTGGAGAGATCCATCCAGAGAGCTCAGACCATTGAGCAGCAGGTGCTGGATATGACACAGTGGATGGCAGATGTCACACAGCTGCTTCAGGACAGGCTAGATGCTGATATGCTTGCTGGAGATGTGCCACAGGAGCATGAGGTGTGTTCTGAGTGGTGTGTTATGAGTGGTGTGTCCCATGTTGTTTGGTGAACCTGGGAGTGGAAGTAATTATCTTTAACGCTCAGAAGGTTATCAAGTTGGGAAAAGTCCAGAAATAATCATGGTGTTTTTATTTTGCAAAAACCTCCATGTCATGTCATTTTATGATTTGATGTTATTTTGATGTTATCTATTGCTCTATGTTAATTCATACATTTATGTGCAGATAAACTACCATATGTCAAATTTCTTCCTCTTTTTTGTTGAGACACTGGCTTATATGTTTATTAATTCTACTTCTGTGGAGACAGACGCCTTATGTCATGTCATGTCATGTCTTTTTTTTTTTTTGTGGCAACTGAGGCTAAATTAGTGGGCGGAAGATACGTTGATGAGATTGAAAAACTCACAGGAAACAGAAAAACATGGCAAACTACAGTGTCAGTCCCATGTGATATTTAACAGCAGAGGAAAGATGTAAAATGACTGTTTACATGTCATGTCTTCTTTTTTTTTTGGAGACTTGTCACATGTCTTCCTTTTTTTTTTTATTATTGAGAATGACTACCTTGTTGCTTCTTCCTTTTCTGTTAAGGAAATATTCTTCTTATTACATCTTACACCCTTCCCGTGCCACTAAATGTCACTCACATAGGGCCAGCATGGTAGTTTGCCAAGATTTCCTGTTTTCAGTGAGCTTTCAACCTCATCAAGGGATGTTATTCCCACTAAACTGGCCTCTCTTAACAATGTCCTCTTTAGAGTTTCACGTGGTCGACTTCTTTTTATTCGGCCTGTTGTGCTCCACTTGATAGCTTGTTTTGGTATTCTGTAGTTGTTTCTTCTCATCACATGGCCTACATATGTCCATCTTCTTTTTCTGATCACTCATGAGATAGGTTGTTGTTTGCTCATCTGTCTTATCTCTGTGTTGTTCTTAAATTCATTCCACTATATACCAAGTATTTTCCTGAGACATTTGTTTTCAAAAGAGTCCAATTTCTTGTCTGTTTCTGTAGTTGATTTCCAGGTTTCGCATGCATAAATGAGGGTGGATATTACATTTGAATTGAATAGTCTTAACTTGGTTTTTGTGCTTATAACTTTTGAGTTCCATATGTTCTCAAGATTTTTTAAGGACAATGCTGCTTTTGCAATTCTAATTCTAACTTTCTTCTTGGTGTCACCAACCTGGTCTATGTAGCTGCCAAGGTATGCAAATTGGTTTACTTCATCAACAGCTATTCCTTCTATGTATATTTTTCCTTCTTGATTAATGAGAAATTTCATAATTTTTGTTTTGTCTTTTTTAATTTCAAGACCTATTTTGCTAGCCAATGAAGATAGGGAATCTGTTTTTTTTCCTGCATCAATTTCACACTGTAACTGATAGTGTTCCTAAACTTGTTATACTGATAATACGACTGCTTTATAGTGTTCCTAAACCAGTTATATTGTCAGTGTTTATAGATTGTCATGTTTATTCTCTTATGCCAGACGCTCCAACTTGAGTTTAAGCAGCATGAAGAGCTTCTGGAAGAGCTTGAGAGAAATATACAGGAGTACAAGCATCAGGGAAAGCTGGAGGCATCAGCCAGGCTAGAACAACAGACACAGATTCTCAAGGTTGGTAGGACATGCAAGTAGAAGCCTTTATTCAGCCACCTTCATTTTAACTCTTTTAGTCCAGAGTTAATTCCCATTCTTTGCCAGAATAAATTTTGATGGGAAATTTTGGTAGAAAAATACTGGAAGAAAGTTATTCTGTAATTTAAAAGTATGGGTTTAGATTATAGATTCAGTTTATTATTCCTTTTATGTAGACTTTACTTGAATATCTCTCTGAGCACTGAATCACACAGGCATGCAAGATCTATAAACACTGCTAGTGTTGTTTTAGAGTGAAAGAGTTCAGTAGCTGTCTTTCACTGCTGTCCTAAGTTTCAGTGTAATTGACTGAATCGATGCGTGCACTCTTGTCTGAAGTAAGTGTCATTCATGAATGTTGAAATCAGATTGTCTCTTTTCTTTCGTAGTGTTTGTCCTTGAGTTTCTGTATGAGCGAAATTTGTATGCAGTCCTCTGTGTATTTAAAATAGCAGAAAATGGACATTTTGTTGCCTAGTAAATTTATTCCACAAAAACTTTCTTAACTTTCTTTTTATGATTATAGTTGTTGGGTTCTTAGCTTCTTCATCTCTGACTGCTGGAGGACTTAATTCCTTTATCCTTTGCTCAGTGGTTATCATGATAATGTTCTTTGTGATGGTCATGGTGAATCAGTGACATGAGTGATTTTGAAAAAAAAAACACCGGCTCATTCTGGTTTGGCCACAGAATGAGGGAACTGTAACCACTCATTTTCTCATTTCTGTGGCATTGTGGTGAATTGGTGAACAATGTCTGGCTTAAGCAGCCACATCACAAGACAGCCAGTAATTAGTAATCTCCAGTGCTTGCTTCCAGAATCACATTATCACTAAATTCAAAGTATTTCAGTGAGCTGGAGGTATCACTGGATTTCTAACAGCATGCAGTTTCTTCTTGTGGGATATTTGAAAAGTAAAGACTTCAGTGGTCTAACTCCTTGAAGCACTGAGGGACTTGGAAAAATTTGCCATGGATTGATCTTGAACATCTGTGGACATGTCATGCATCAAAACTGAAAGAATGGAGATCATCTTTAGGAGTGTCATATTAAAAAAAAAAAAAATCAGATGTGATCGGTGATTTTAATTTCTTTTATTTAAATGTTTTCAGTTGTATATAAGCAACATTAAGAGTTCAAAATTATCCTTTCCATTGGTTCACCCTGTATTTGCAATTTCAGAAACACTTTGATGAGGTGATGATCAAGTTCCGCAAATTCCAGCGGCCAGCAGACTTTGAGCCCAAAATGACGCATGTCTGGAGAGAACTGGGAGCCATTCAAGGAACAATCCATCTTCTAGAAGTTCCTAGTGACGATCCAGCTGCAATCCAGGATCGACATAATAACTGTATGGTAAGCCATGGAGTGAAGAAACTGAAATGTCGTTATCTACAGTATTAGTGTTCTTAGTATTAGCAAGAAATTAAAGATGTGTTTAATTTTTAAAAAAAAAAATTTTTTTTTGGCACATCTGGAAAATATGCAAATCCACTAATAATAATTTAAAGGTAGGGCTGTGACAGAAAATCCACAGAAAATGCTATAACTATAAAGCAAATAAAGAGTTAAAACTTGTAAACCTAGAAATTGGAAAGGAAAGAATATCATCATATATATAGATGTTTGTAGATGTGTACTAAGTTGTATAACATCACAGGTTTGCACCTTCATTTGTGTACATATTTGTACTCTATTTAAACTTAACATTTAACATTTTACATATAAAGCTTAAAATGCCATATTATTATCATTCATATTGGAGAACTGATACACTTTCTCTCTTCTGGCTTTGAAAATGTTTTCCCCAAATTAAGCTCATTTTAAAGCCATTTAGACTCATTATAAGATAAGGAGTTTAGGAGCATACAGTTTTGCTTATACTTGGGTTCTAAGATGGTCCCATGAATCATGCATGGCTTTTACATCCCACGAATTGTATAGTGCACAATGACACATGGTATACCTAGTTAATTTTTATAGTGAGCTTACAAAATAAATTTAATTTTTCTTTTTTTAAAGTGGTGTCTTTGATTTTAAGAACTTTATCACAGAAAGAATAATTTTATCTTTACTTTTAAACTGCAGAGAGTACCACCTCAATTATTGTTACTAGCATCACCCGTATCAGATAAACTCTACTTTGGTGGCTCGATACAGTGCAGCCCTTTTGAGTCCAGAAAACCACGACTGTTGTACATGGGGTGGAAGCCTTGCTGATGTGAAGGGGCTAGATGATAAAATAGGGTCTGCAAGCTGTCCATGTTGTATGCGAATCTGTACTCGGTCAAAGCACAATGTATCAAGTCAACAATGTAGTTTATTTTCTTACTGTTATCCACAGTCATTCATCATCATCATCATCATCATCATCATTTTAACCATAGGCAGTGACATCAGATCAAAGGCCGTCATCATTCAGATATGCTTTCATCATAATCTGCATTAGCATTATTGCTATTTTACTAGAGTAGTCACCATTATCATATTATTAGATTATTATTATAATTATTATATAACTGCTGGGTCTCCTACTTCAGTAGCCGCTGCTGAAGCCAGTATTACTACCATTAAAATGACTATTAGTCCTCCTGTTATTACCACTGGTACTGGCATTTTACCTTGCCAGTTAGAATAATGGTTCTTGAATAGTAAATTGAATGCAAGAATTGCAGTCACTGTACTGGCTTCTAGACACTGTGAGAAATTCTAATACAGCAGTATTGTTTTTTTCACTTTGTCTTATCCTCCCAAGAAAGCGTGTAAATCCAGAAAAATTGGGCACAAGTTTCCCAGTCCTTTCTTATCTGAATGTGTAAATTATCAGAAGCTTAAAAGGGTAACTGATGTAAAGTTTTTGAAGCGAAATTTTCAGTGGATTATGTCGGTCAGTTGTATCAGAGTTAATGTCAGCAGGATTTTTCTGTCGGTATTTCCACATATAATAAATTTGTAAAATGTGTCACAGCTTATCAGTTTGGAATTCAGAAACTGTTGACTTATCATTTACAACAGACAGGAGATTGCATAGAGAAACCAAAACACTGAAAAGAGTAAGGGAACAGGTCTATCGCCTTGACATAATCTTGAAATATTTTGAAGATTTAATCAGCAACAAAGAAACAGCTGATAAACGTAATATTTTCTCCAGCTGTGTGTTACTATTGTCCCAGGGAAAAAAAAAGCTATAATGGAAGAATGCATAATAATACAAAATAAAGTGTGAAATAAGGTGCCTGATTTACATTAAAAGTTAACAAATGAAGTATCGAATGAAGTAAATAAAAACGGGAATGATATAAGATATAGGAACTGCAGAGTCACACCATTACCACAGGTTTCGACTTTGGCTCCCCCCACCCCTCCTTTTTCTTCCTTATGTCTACTCTTCCAAACCTTAAACAGAAAGTCTACAAAACCATGAGCGAGTTGAAGCCGGAAGTGGAGGCGGTTCTGAAGACAGGCCGGCAGATTGTGGAGCGCAAGCAGGTTGACTTTCCAGACTCACTCAGCAAACAGTTGGATGCCATCAAGCAACTTTATAATGAACTTGGCGCTCAGGTACTATTCTGTTCTGAAGACGTGCTGCATTCAGAATTGTGAGACTGTTGTCCTAACCATTTTTTTTTTTTCATTTCTGTCTTTGTGTAATTTGTTTTATTTATTATTTTTTTTTTTACCTTTGTTTCTATGTATATTGGAATGATGTTTTTGATTATCTGTTTGATCCTTATTTGAGTTTTTTTAATGGAATTTCTGTTATTATTTGACTGAAGTCACACCTTGCTTGATTTTGGTTTTAACAAAACGTTGATTTGATTTTCAGTGTACTTTTTATATAATTCATGGCATGTTTTAAGTTTAGTCTGCCCTTTCATAGTTTGATTTTTTAAAACAATGTATTCTAAATGTTAAAAAAAAAAGTGTTGAAAACTTGTTTATGGAGACTCTTGAGCAGAAAGTCATTAAGAATGTGCTTATCCGATAACTGTTAGAGCACATTTACTTGCTGTCTGTAACTTCTATTCACATCAACCTTTACCTGAAACTATATGAAATATAAGTATACAGCTCTTACATGAAAAAAATTATCTAAGAATGCAAGAGAATGAGCAAACAAACTTACTTGTTTTCAGAGAGGGTGAAGAATTGGGCATAGAGGCGTTTCTGACATTCTGCTCTTTTGAGAATGAGAGAGAGATAGAGAGAGAGAGAAATAGAGAGAGTAGCTCAACTCTCAGATCTCTGTGAGTCAAGAATTATGCCTACTCCTGCAATATTCAGAGACATTAGGATTTTAATAGAGCAAAACACTTCATCTTTATGAGCTGCTTCTATAATGATATAAGCATACATTTATGTCATTGTTTAGCTCTGTGCAACAGTTTGCTGCTCACAAATTCAATTAATTTTGCTTTTTTTCCACTCTGTAGAAATTTTTTCCCCCTAAGATTTAAATCTTAAAAAAGTATTTCACTCTATGAAAGAGTGTTTGTCATAAATATCAGAAACATTCAAAATGAATTCTGTGAACTTGTATACATATACAATTATAACTGTGTAACAAGACTGTATATGCTGTGTATTGGTGTAGTATGTGTTATCAGTTATGCACTTGTCTATACAGTACCTATTAGCCTGCACAATATATATAAGTATATAGTACCCCCTAGCCTGTGCAGTATATATAAATAACAATTGCCAGTAAATCTCATCTAGACATGCCGAGATGTTGCTGTGATGTATGTTATATCTCATTAATATTGGTTAACCAGCTGAAGATTTCAATATAGCCTGAATATAATTATTTTAGTCAGAAAATAATTATCGATGATTTGCAAGGTAAAAAAAAAGAACATTTATGCAGTTTTACGATAATTCTTCATATAAAAGTAGCAAGAAACACTGACTGGCTTATTACAGCTGTTGAGTAGAAATAATGGCTCCATCAGCAGTCACACACTTCAGTGGGTGTTGGAATGGAAGGTGGAGCACATATGGGAATGCCTGTAGGAATGCCAGTCTCTGATTACAGATTGCAGATATCCATACTTCATTATTGAAAGCATAAGAATGCTGTGCCTGCCACATCATCTGCATGAGTGGCTGCTGTTGCATGGAACAGCCATTACAAAATAAGGGACCACAGAGATGCAGTTCATAAAAAGTGCTTACGTACCAAATGTCTCCAGCAGTTTTTGTGTATTGATGTAGAATCCTGGAGAACATGACCCAAGATCACCTGTTATGCAGTGTGGACTCTACGACTGGTGCTGTTGATGCAGAAAAAAAAACAACTAATAAAGCTCAAACTGAATGGCAGGCAGGCCAGAAGTAGTCTTACCAGCAAGTGCCCAGTATGCCACACAAAGAATACATCAGCAGTCTTCTAAACTACCAATTTCCAGCGAATAATTTAGATGAAATATCCTGTGTCTATAGTCGTGTCACATGAACAAGGAACAATACAGAATGAGTGAATTTGCCTTAAACTGAACATATGAATTGAGAAATCAAAAAGAGGCTAATGTTTGTGACAGCTGTAAATATGGATAATATCGGACATATCGTTTAAATAGGGACATTTATTTTTTAAACCAAATTAGAGATGAAAACATTGGAATAATGAAACAAGGCGAAGTTGAATTTAAAATGAAATCATTTTTGCTAAAACTTTGTCAGAATATAAAAATGATGGAAACAAACACTGCCTTTATCAGTTTCTTAATAAAGTATACTTGGAGGTACACTTTATTGTAGGTACATTTTATCATAGGCACACTTTATTGTAAGCACACTTTATCGTAGGAAAACTTTATTGTAGGCACACTTTATCGTAGGCACACTTTATCATAGGCACACTTTATTGTATGCACACTTTATCATAGGCACACTTTATTGTAGGCACACTTTATTGTAGGAAAACATTATCGTAGGCACACTTTATCATAGGCACACTTTATTGTATGCACACTTTATCATAGGCACACTTTATTGTAGGCACACTTTACTGTAGGAAAACATTATCGTAGGCACACTTTATCGTAGGCACACATTATTGTAGGAAAACTTTATCGTAGGCACACTTTATCATAGGCACACTTTATTGTAGGAAAACTTTATCGTAGGCATACTTTATTGTATGCACACTTTATCGTAGGTACACTTTATCATAGGTACACAGTATAATATTCTAAGTTGGTTTGTCAGGTGACAGTCAGGCATTTGCCTGTTCTGAATCACAGAGTATGATTAGGGTAAGGAGAATGGTAAAATGTTTCAACTTACTGTCCAGACTTAAGCTTATAGCTTAAGCGTATATTGTGGGCTGAGTTAAATGAAGAAGTGTGTCATAAGATAAGATTCTTAGTAGTAATTATTTATTACTTGCCCCCCCCCCCACTTTTTTTTTTTTTTTTTTTTGGAGAAATCGTTGTTGTTGTTCTATAGGACTGTTCAAATTTGATAGATAAAATCATATTTTTAGTTCCTCTACTGTCAGTTATTTGGATGGGCTTTGGCTTGTAACTTTCATAAAGTAGAAAAATTCTACATGTTATAAAATACTACATTTTAATCATTTTAGATCATCCTTGACATGCTGTCCTCTATCCCCCTGTTTTCAGATCAAACAAAATAAGGCAGACCTCGAGAAAGCTCTGAAACTCTCCAAGAAACTGAGGAAAGAGCTTTCATTGGTCAGTGAGTTTGTTGTCGCAACCAATCAAGCGCTGGACGAGAAAGAAGAAAAGAGAGACAAAAGAAACTTGGAGGAGGAGCTGAGTTTTATTTCTGTGAGTTGCATGTGGGGTTTATGCCTTCTTATGCTTTATACAACAGAAAGGTTTGTTAATATGTCCACTCTCTTGTTTAAAGTTGAACATTTTTTTTATCTTTTGTTGTTAAAAAGCAGGAAGTCGGAAAAAAGCCTCTTTCATCCTCAGTATTTTAAATTAGAAAAGGGCAGCAACTCATAATGAGCCATAGCATCTACCACCATTATCATCACTTTGGACATACATGGCAGACAGATGTGATCTTGGCAAACAATGTTTTTATTTAACTACACAAAAGACTATGAGTACTGTTTCCTTCTGTATGTCATTGGTGTAGTAAGCTTTAGTGTGTGTTACATACTACATCTTTTCTTTTTAATTCTTCTTCTTCATTGTTCATTTTCATATACTCAGCTTTCTAAGTAGGGAGTTGGGTTGCAAGGAGGTCTTCATAGGGACCCCAGATTTTCTCCTCCATGCTTCTCACTTGGGGCCATACCTGGGCTCTGAGGTCTCTGTATGTAAGTGCAGGTCTGGAGTATGTGCTCGGGGGTCTGGGGGCCATCTTGGCACATGCAGTGGGCTCTTGGTACAGCCTTTTTCTTGTGGAGATGAGCATTTAGTCTGCAGTGTTGGGTTAATAGTCTGAAGATTGTTGTTTCTTAGTGTGGGGTCATGTGGGTCTGCTGTCTGTCCTCTTGCTCCAGGACCCTTCATTTATGCGACTTAAAGTTAAATTCAAATTTTTAAAGCAAAATTTTAATCACTGGGTTACTTGTATAATTGACATATGTGCCGGTCAGGCATACTTGCTGTACTTGGGAGTTTTCTTTAAAATAGCAACTAAGATAGTTTTTAAAAATCTGTTTCTGAACATGCAGTGAACAGAGATGAGAATACCGGACAATATGGGATATGTAAAATAGGAAATATTTAGATGGCCCAACTGAAGAATAAGATTGCCAGGACAAATTCTTAAAATACAGGACTGCCCCATGTAATGTGGGATGGTTGGTAGTTTTATTTTAGTTTCAAATCTACAGTTCTTGACAGCCTAGATGTAAAGTTTTCTGTATGTTGAGCATATTTTGAGTATGTGTTCAGGATTCAATACTCCCTGTCAACTTGTTATTCAGTTATGTGCTCTTTCTGTTCTGCTAAATGTGCATTTGGTTTTATACCGTCATTTGTTGTGATATAGAAAATGACATAACGGTGGAATTTTTATGTATCAAATGCATATCTGTTGCCAGATTACACAGGAGGAAGTTGCCAGAAAGGAGCCCCTGTTGACTTCAGTCCATGACCTCATACACCAGCTCCAGGAACTCTCTGATGAGGTGGATGTGTCGGAATCGAGAGAGCAGGCATACAGAGTCAGTCAGGACATTCATGAGCTGTCTCAGAGACTGACCAGGAGAAAAACAAAAGTCCAGGTTGGATTACACTTTTTTGCAGTTTGACTTTCTGAAAATAAGTAAAGGAATGTTCATTTTAACGCTTTCAGGGGTTGGTTTAGAGATTTGCGGATACATCTTAAACTTCATGGCTTCTGCTTCATGCGCTTTCATTAGTCAGCATAATATATTTTTAACTACAAAATTTGGGCCTAAATAACATCTGGAATTAAATAAATCAGCAGGTCTATGAAGAGAACAGCCTCGAGAAGGTGAAATTTTAAAACTTGTATAGTTTATGTAATGTTAGAAACGCATGAAAATCATTTGAATTATAAAGAGTTAATAACAGAGTAACGTATTTTTTGCTATTGTTCATTTATATTGAAGTAAGAGACTTAGGTTTTTGTACTTTTTTTTGTAGAATTATTTAAAGTGTTGAAAATTTTTAAGCATAAATTAGTATATGGGATATAATCAGCATTTAGAAGCAGTAAATTTCAACTGAATATAATGTAATAAAATAGGAAATAGGAGTATAGAGAAAATGAGTAGAACAACAAACAAAGTGTGAGCTAGAGAAGGTAGACGTAAAATCCCTGTTTCCATGCCATTAACTCTTCCTGTGCCCAGAAAAAAAAATGCAGACATTCCCGTCAGTGCCACACAAAAATCGTGGGTCTTGATATGTATAGGGGATATAGTTGTAAAAGTGAATTTACAAAGTATTTCCACTTTAAAAGTATACATATTATGCATGAAAATAGTTGCAAATGTAATAAGATTTCATAAATGAAGAGTTTTTTAGGAAAAAAGTAGTAGTGTGATGATTTTAGCTGATAATTGTGTAGTGGTTACCATCGGCAATGCCTGGATGTACAATGTTTACCATTGGTGATTTCCAGATCTACTTAAATTTTCATCCGATCTTGTCGTGCGGTGGCATTCTCACTAAAATAATGTCTGAAATAACTACTTCTCCAGTCCATTTAATAGGTCCAGATGTACTTGGGGTACATTCAGGAACAGTGGTCAGGTCATAGGACATGTCCTTATGCCTCCAAAATCACAATAAATACTGGAATTTCTCCAGTAAAACATCTATTTCGCTTGGTTGTTAGCCACGCTTTAGATTGAACTATGAAAGGTCACCAGACATACGCAGATAAATCATGTACAGTAAAAAGTTTTACAATAGTTTTACATTGCAACGAAACAAAGTCGCTGTAACAAACATGGCAGTCACTAGACTAACAGAAGTTGTCGCGATATCGACTGTGGCAGGGAAAGAGTTAAGGCATATTGGGGATACGTTGTTGGGCCCTTATTTCAAGACTGTCAGCACATGAAAGTGTGATGTGGTCAGTATCACACATGGCAACATTTACCTTCTCAGATTTCTCTGGTATCCATTTTTAAAGGCGGGTGAACACCGGGGCCTTTTTGTAAGCTTTAGAAGCTTCTGTCGTATATCTCGGAACAAACTACGGAAAAAAAAAAGTGTTCATGAAACTATATTAGAGCTAATTTCTGAGAGCAAAGATTATTGTATTAAAGTGACAGCATTTTTATCACAGGAACTACAAGCATTGTTAGATAAAAACTAGTGAGGAGAAAGGACTTAGTTTAAATAAAAAAAGACGGAAGATGGGAAACTGAAATAAGGAGTAGAATAGCCCAGGCCAAGTCAGCATTTATGAAAATGAAAAACACCGTGCAATAATGCTCTCTTGATGAATGCTAGAAAGTGTTATTCAGTGTTACACCAAACCCGTATTGTTGTATGGATGCGAGGCATGGGCAGTAACCAAGAGCACTCAAAATCTGCTGGAAGCAGCGGAGATGCAATTCCTGAGAAGAATGATGAGAGTAGAATGGACAGCCAAGAAAACAAAAGAAGAGGTTCTAAGCGAGTCTGGGTAAAAGAGAGAAAATGTGATAAGATTCAGAACATGACAGTCCAGATCTGTAGGACATGTTTTATAAAGAGGCAAACTGGAACAACTAGTGACAACAGGAAAACTGGAGGGAATATATAAATGGGCAAAAAGGGATAGAGGAAGACAAATACAACAGTATACTTGATGGACTAAAAGAGCATGGTCCAACACATGTCTGATTAAAAGAGTAAAGGATAGATGGAAATCTGTGATGACCAATGCCCGACTGCCATGGGCCAGGGAAAAACAAGAGCTGATCAGGACTAATCCCACCTATCGACTGCTGCTCCTGGTAACAGTCTCAGGCTGACTGATAGGGTAGGATTTGCCCTGGTCCATGTGTGTTATTTTTGCTAATTAAATGGAGTAGGTTGAGAATTTTTTTTTTCTTTTGGAGCTCACAATGGGTGTTGTAGCAAGCCATCATGATCTACTCCCGATCAGGCATGATGCCGTGTTCTAACTTCTTCACAGCTTTGGCTGATAAGAACATTCTGCTCATTGTTCTATGGAGATTAAACAAGAAGTGGGGCACATCACTGTACACACAGCAGTCAATGCATTATGGAGAAAAACAAAACATGAAAATATCATTGCCATATATGACCACATATTTGTACTTAGACAAATATTAGAACAGGCAAATGAGTGGCGTAGCACAACATATGCATTATTCATAGATTTTGAGAAAGCCTTTGACAGTGTCAACAGAGATGCACTGTGGAAAATCCTAAGATGGCATAGCCTCCCCCATAAAATAGTTAATGTAATCAAAGCCCTATACGAGGGTTTTCAGTGCAAAGTTATCTGTGGAGAACATACCTCCAGCAGCTTTAGGGTACAAACAGGAGTGAAACAGGGATGTGTACTATCACCAACATTATTTATCTTGGCAGTAGACTGGTTAATGAAGGAGGCAACATCAGACAAACGCAGAGGATTACAATGGACCCTTGACACAGTGCTGGAGGACCTTGACTTTGCGGACGACATTTGTCTATTATCAAGCAGTCACAAAGATATGCAATTTAAAATAAACAAGCTAACTCAGAATGCAGACAACATAGGACTAAAGATCAACGTAGGAAAGACAAAGTTAATGAAGCAAAATGTGAACAACAGAAATGTACTCAGAGTAGATAACAAGTTAGTGGAGGAGGTCAACGAATTTGTATACCTTGGCAGCAGAGTAGTAGAAAATGGAGACAGCACAGAGGACATCAACAGCAGACTTACTAGAGCAAACCAGGCTTTTGCAATGCTGCAGACTATATGGAAATAAAAAAAACTAAGCATAAATATGAAAATCAGGATATTTAAGAGTAATGTTCTAAGTGTACTACTCTATGGAAGTGAATGCTGGAAAATCACCAAAACAATAGAAAACAAGTTGAATTCTTTCCAGACTAAATGTTTACAAAGAATTAGAAAAATATTTTGGCCAAACACCATAAGAAATAACATCTTATTAGCAGAAATGCAGATGAAAACACTGACAACAATTATTGAGGAAAGACGCTGGCGATGGTTGGGACATGTGCTCCGAATGACTGACAACTCACTACCAAAAATAGCACTAAGATGGACACCACAGGGGAGCAGAAGTAAGGGTAGACCAAAAGAGACATGGAGAAGAACAACAGAAAGGATGTTGAGCAATAGAGGGCTCACCTGGGCAAGAGCAGAAAAAAAGGCAAAGGACAGGCATTTGTGGAAAACCCTTGCAGAAGCCCCATGTTCCCTGGGCACTTAAGGTTCAGAGAGAGAGAGATATGGAGTAAGGTGAAGGAACATTGTTAATAGAGCCAATTTCTTATATTATCTTATATTCTTCCCGTGCCGTTAGACGTCACATAGGGCTCACAAAGTAGTTCGCCAATTTTTCCTGTCTTCGGCGAGTCTTTCAACCTCAACAAAGGATTTTATGCCTGTTAACTTGGCCTCTCTTAATAATGTCCTCTTCAGAGTTTCACGCGGTCTGCCCCTTTTTCTTCGGCCTGTTGTGTTCCACTTGATATCTTGTTTTGGGATTCTCTGATCATTTCTTCTCATCAAGTGACCAACATATGTCCATCTCCTTTTCCTGATAACCTGTGAGACTGGTTGTTGTTCAGTCATCTGTCTTATCTCTGCATTGTTTTTGAATTCATTCTACTTGATGCCGAGTATTTTCCTTAGGCATTTGTTTTCAAAAGAGTCTAATTTCTTTTCTATTTCTTTAGTTGTTTTCCAGCTTTCGCATGCATAAATGAGGGTGGATATTACATTTGAATTGAATAGTCTTAACTTGGTTTTTGTGCTTATAACTTTTGAATTCCATATGTTCTCAAGATTCTTGAAGATTGATGCTGCTTTTGCAATTCTGATCCTAACTTCCTTTCTAGAATATAATATGGTCAAGGTATAAAATAGGCTGCATGTGGAAGTGTATACTTATAAATAGACTCACTCACAGAAAAAAGTTTTATATAGTATTATGTGGAAAAAAAATGTGAAATAATCTTGAACATCAAAGGGAACTCTTTGCTACCAACTTGTCCTGCATTGTCTTGTATCCTTCCTCATATACCTTTCAGTACTGAGGGGACAAATAGACATCTTGATAGGGCTCAGTGATTTGCTTCATATAATGGGATATTTAAGTTTTCTGTAATATCCTCCCTCCTCCTCCTCTCACATAGGTGACCTCTGCCTGCGTTTGCTACAGTTTTTTGTGTGAATGTTTTCTGTGGTATGCTGTCTGGCATTAGTTGTGTAACATGGCCAAACCATTTGACTTATTGCTTCCAGGCTAGTGTAATACTGGTGTTTATCCAACATTGGAGGAGTTCAGTAAACATAGGGGTATATATATATATTTTTTTTTTCGTATTCTGTCTGAAAGTTAAGTGCCTGTTTACAGGATTAAACCACATGTGATATCTTATCTTCCCTTCATTTCCTCCCCTCAGCAAAGAAATATGAAAAAATTCTCTTCTTTATCTGATGCAGGAAGAAACTATGACAATGGAGACCCAGTTTGTGGAGTTCCAGACCCAGATTATGAAGATCAAAGAGTGGCTGGGCCGAGCTGAGGCTATTGTGGGGTCCCATAGCAGACTGTCTGAACAACAACAGCGACTGACTCCACACAGAGAAACTATCAAGGTCATTTTTCATTATCTGTGATACATGGAGTAGCTTTCGTCATACCTGATGAATTGAATAATTAGTTCATCATCTTTAATTATGCTGCTTCATTAGTTTCATCACCTGTGATAATATGAACCATCAGTCTCAACTCCTGCAAAATGCCATATCGTTAATTTCATATTTATGATACACTGGACAATATGAAGTTCATTTCTAAGGTAAAAAGTAGAATTCTGACCGAAAACTAGTGGCGAGTTGGATAGTTTGTACAAATCCTCCTAAAAGTCAACTGTTAAAAACAGTAGCTGGTTTCAAGTTTATCTGGATCTCTTCTAAACTCTACTGATTACATGTCTATCAGTTGGATAGTTTGTACAAATCCTCCTAAAAGTCAGCTGTTAAAAGCAGTAGCTGGTTTCAAGTTTATCTAGATCTCTTCTAAACTCTACTGATTACATGTCTATCAGTTGGATAGTTTGTACAGATCTCTTCTAAATTCTACTGATTGCATGTCTATCAGTTGGATAGTTTGTACAGATCTCTTCTAAACTCTACTGATTACATGTCTATCAGTTGGATAACTTGTAAGGATCACCTTTACACTACTTTTGATGAACTTTTGATGTAAGATTAATTTAAATGACTGTATTATGTTTAATATTCCATTCATCTGTGGCTGTATGACATTTTGAGTTCACAGTGAATATGGAGAACAGAAAAAAGTGACTAAAATATCTTATATAGCTGAAATGGGAGGACAAAGAACCTAAAGGGTTAACAGATTCTATTGAAAGAGAGCAGTGGTTTTCAAAGTAGACAGTGGTAGGATCCAGGGGAGCAGTGAGAGGAAATGGAATTGCATGGATCGTCAGAAGATGAAATTTTTTTTGTTTCATCGTGATATGGCCAGAGAGGTAAGGGGGTAGCAGAGACAATAAAAAAATATGAAAACCGCTGATATAGAGAGACATTCAAGAAGAAGATCCAAGAAATCTTTCAGTGGAAAACTGTACATTGATAAAGCCTAAAAATTAGAATGAAGGGTAAGTTTATTTGTAGCATCAGGTGTTGATTTGCCAAGCTAAGTGAGAGAAGGGATGTGAGAAACATTGATAACAACTTTTTCACATATTTAAGCATATAGATTATGGTTTTCAGTTTGTACTTTTTTCAGTATTTTCATCACATATTTCCTGTTAATAAACATTTTTGTTTCTACTTGTTCTGTATATTATTGTCCTGTGATCATATTATGGGTGTCTATCAGAGGAGTGATATAACAAAAGAGTGAAATCATTACTGTATTGATGGTGTGACATAGTGAGGGACTGACAGTTAAATATTTATTAAATTTATTTCAAAGAAGCAAAAAATTCAAATAAGTCATTACACTTCTTGATCAGTGTGGTGGTCTTTTGTTATGGACTCCTTTATCATTGATGCTTCTAAGCTAAACTCTGAAATCAAACTGCTGTAAGTGCTAGCTTGTTGATGATGTCTAGTATTTTTTATTTTTATAAAGCAGATTGAATGAATTGCGTCTATAATAATCTAATTCATTGACTAACAGTTTTTATCGCTGCTTTGCTACATTATTTGTGCCACTCCATTGAAATTCATGTCTATTTTTTCACGCCTTTGATATTTCACTTCTTTGGACCACTGCCTGTATCATTTTTGTTTGTCATTTGTGTTGTATATTGTCATCTTGTTATTTTCAGTTTTTTGTCTTACTTGTATATTTTTATCTGCCGTCATGCGTTTTATTATAGCTGATGGTTCTTACTATCATAGCTCTGTTTCAGTAATTAATTATAAAAGTTATTATGTAAAGAAATATAATGGTAAGTGTGGAGAAGTGGCATTTTTATTTAATGCATCCTTGCAGACCATGCACAAGCAAATGCTTGACCTTCGTAGCCAGGTGGATGAGATCAGGGACCAGGCCATAGATCTGATGTCCAAAAGTGACCGTTACAATCGCATGGTAGAGCCAGAGCTGTCTCACATTAACCAACGCTGGGAGGAACTGGCAGAAAAGATAAGGGTACATTCGGTTCTTTTCCTGCTGTGTTGTGATAAAATACTTGACCTTTTCATTCCTTATTCTCCCAGTTTCAGACATGGATGATATTAACTCTTCCTGTGCCCAGAAAAAAAACGCGGACATTCCCGTTAGTGCCACACAAAAATCGCAGGTCTTGATATGTATAGGGGATATAGTCATAAAAGTGAATTTACAAAGTATTTCCACTTTAAAAGTATACATATTATGCGTGAAAATAGTTGCAGATGTAAGAAGATTTCATAAATGAAGAGTTTTTTTAGGAAAAAAGAAGTAGTGTGATGATTTTAGCTGATAATTGTGTAGTGCTTACCATCGGTGATGCCTAGACGTACAATGTTTACCATCGGCGATTTCCAGATCTACTTAAATTTTCATCCAATCTCGTCGTATGGTGGCATTCTCACTAAAATAATGTCTGAAATAACCATCTGACTACTTCTCCAGTCCATTTAATAGGTCTATATGTACTTGGGGTACATTCAGGAACGGTGGTCAGGTCATAGGACATGTCCTTATGCCTCCAAAATCACAATAAATACTGAAATTTCTCTGGTAAAACATCTATTTCGCTTGGTTGTTGGCCACGCTTTAGATTGAACTATGAAAAGTCACCAGACATACGCAGATAAATCGTGTACAATAAAAAGTTTTACAATAGTTTTACATTGCAACGAAACAAAATCGCTATAATGAACATGGCAATCACTAGACTAACAGGAAGTTATCACGATATTGACTATGGCAGTCGAAGAGTTAATGTTAATTTCTAAAGTAATTTATTGATAAAATTACATCAAATATCAAATTTAATTCAGTGTTTTGAGCATATTGGAAGCATTTTATTATCATAAATAGTATGCATTCTTTGTTTGTCCCAAATAAGTCAAGCAGACATTTATAGTGAAAAAAAAAAAAGCTAGAAATGAAAGGGTTAATGGTATTTAACACACTTTCTTCATTTCATAAACAACATTTTATATTCATTCTATGTCTTTTCTTATGTTCTGTAACATTCTTAACTCCATAATGTTCATTTTTTTAAAAGTGACCACCTTCTGCAGAGTTCAGTTTATGTACAGTTTTAGCTACCAGTTTTGTTTTATTTCTGTAATTATTTTAAAATGTTCTGCTCTTTTCAGTGATCTTTATTAACTATTTCTTACGGAAATGTAGATTAAAATGAAGATTGTTTTACACTTGCTAACCACAGGTGACCATTTGATTGTTTAAGCTTGCTAGCCACAAGTAAGCATTCCGTTGTTTATACTTGCTATCCACAGATAATCAGTGATCATGTTAACCAGCAGTTACTGGTAAATTACCGATTAAAAAAAAAAAAAAAAGAATAGAAAAACCAAAACTTTTGGAAGTCATTGGTTACCGTAACAGGTTTATATTATCGAAAACATAAAAAAGCAATCAGATGAAATCGGTTAGAAGATAATTGGACCAGTAGGTTGATGATCTTTTGCATGGAGGAGAATCAGCCAGTTCTGACTTTGGTTCAGCTTATAAGCATGCTGTAAAGGTTAAATCTCACAGCAAATAGTGCAAGGAAAACAAAAAATCACACCTTTCACTATATTTTATAAAGCATATTTAATTTTACATTTAAAAAAATGTATAAAGTACTGAATGTTGTATTGACAAAACCAACATTTAAGAGAGTACTTCCTGCAAGGTGAAAGACGGGTACAATTGTAAAAAAGTGCTAGTGCAACCATTGGATAAGTGTTCATAGCATAATCTCTCAAATGCATTACTTTTATTGTAGGACAGACAAGCCAGTCTGCCACCAGAGAGCCCCACTGTCCTTGAGACAAGGACCTTAACTCAGCTCAGTTTCTCATCTCCGGGTAGTCCAACTCGTTCCAAAGTAGGAGGCGTTGAAGAGTTCACTAAAATCTATGATGACCTTAACAAACAAATGGATGAATTTGAAGCTAGTGTAGCTACAAAAGGTCAAGTGACAAAGGAAGATTATACAGATGGACTTGATGAGTCACTGCAGGTAGAGTATGTTAGAAGAGTAAATGTCATTGTGTTGATCCTGTACAGCAGTGGTTCCCAGTGTGAGGCATATGCCCCATAGGGTGGGGGGTCAATTTTAACATTTTGAGGGGGCAGTTAAAATATAGTTATATATTTTATACTTTTTCATAACTTAGTTTACTGGTATTCTTGGAAAGGAGGGGGGGTGGGGTCCAGAATCTTTGAAGCATTGAGGTTGGGTATAGTCCAAAAAAGGTTGGGAAACACTGTTGCATAGCAATAAATTCAGGTAGTAGGTGTATCACAGAGGCCAAAAAAAAGAATACGTCTGGCAAAGGTAGTGTTTCAGAAAATGAAGACTATTTTGTGCAGTCCGTCTTCTTCAATAGACCAGTGAGAGGAAATGGAATTGCATGGATCATCAGAAGATGAAATTTTTTTTTTTTTTCATCGTGATATGGCCAGAGAGGTAAGGGGGCAGCAGAGACAATAAAAAAATATGAAACCACTGATATAGAGAGACATTCTATGTGAGGAAAAGAGTGTTGAAATACTACGTTGAGGCAGTATTATTACAAGAGAATGAATCATAGTCATTAACAAAAACAACAGTGAGAGCATTAGAGGCATTTGAAATGTGGCTCCCATGAAGAATGTTAAGAATACCATGTACATTTAAAATAACAAATGAGGAATGCCTAAGAAAAGCCATTGACAAGCGAACCTTATTAAACCTTACTGGGGTGCGACAGTCTAGGTTCATCGGCCACATAATGAGAAGAGGAGGAATAAAAAATATCATGACAACAAGGAAAGTGGGAGGCAGGAAAGAAAGAGGTGGACCAAGAGAGAAAATCTTAGATGGCTGGACAAAATGGCGTGAGAAAAGCATAACAAAACGAATGGACAACGTGAAAGATCAGAAACTGTGGTGAGACATGGCTCTAGGCATGACACATGATGATGAAAATCAGGATATTTAAGAGTAATGTTCTAAGTGTACTACTCTATGGAAGTGAATGCTGGAAAATCACCAAAACAATAGAAAACAAGTTGAATTCTTTCCAGACTAAATGTTTACGAAGAATTAGAAAAATATTTTGGCTAAACACCATAAGAAATAACATCTTATTGGCAGAAATGCAGATGAAGCCACTGACAGCAATTATTGAAGAAAGACACTGGTGATGATTGGGACATGTGCTCCGAATGACTGACAACTCACTACCAAAAACAGCACTAAGATAGACACCACAGTTGAACAGAAGTAAGGGTAGGCCAAAAGAGACATGGAGAGGAACAACAGAAAGAATGTTGAGCAATAGAGGGCTCACCTGGGCAAGAGCAGAAAAAAAGGCAAAGGACAAGCATTTGTGGAAAACCCTTGCGGAAGCCCCATGTGCCCTGGGCACTTAAGGTTCAAAGAGAGAGAGGTGACTGATGAAAAAAGATGTTTAAAAATAATGAAATTCAACAAAAATCAATCAGTTCTATTTCAGTGCCTTTAACGTGACATAAATTTATACTACAACTCCTTAAAAATTATATAAACAGTAAATGCCACTTCATAATAATCCAACATTTATCATATCTTCTTGTGGCCTGGAGTTGGGAAACACTGGTCTAAATAAGTGTTTCACTCTTTGTAGTAGAGAGTTTCCTGCATATGTCATTGTAAGTTTTGTCATATATTGTATCCTCCTTGCAGGTTAGCTATAATGAAATCTAGCCTCTTATCTCATGCACTGAGTATTCATTTATTGGAGTTCTAAAATAATGTAATGTATTAAAATTCTTCCTTCTTTCTACTTCATATTTGTTGCTTACATAATAGATGTTTTATGTTTTCACCACCTTTCAGCATGTTGAAAGAGAGACTGCTAAACTGGCTGAAGAAATCAACAAGGTCACCCATCAAGGGGAGAAACTCTTGCTGGCAGCAGAAACCAGCCGTGACCCAGTTACACACGCCAGAGTCACCAACAAGCTCCAAGAACTCAAGGTAGATAATTTAAGGAACATTTGTTCTATCCAGTGCTTTATCTGAATGATTTTGTCAGATATTTCTCTGTGGCAGTCTTCCTGAAAGTAATTATTTTGTCCAAGCATGTCAGAGGGGCCTTTGCACTCAGTTCTTTACCCTTTGAAAATAAAGTTCGCTCATTCATTCGTTCTTCTTCTAAAGAGTCATTTAAATTCATTTTGTTTGAAGTTTATTGTCTGATCAGTATCTCAATGTGGGACTGGATTACCCGAAGACTGACTTTTCAAGTCCACAGGTTTATGAGTTTTAATTATCTTTCTCTTACGCCAGATACTGGAACATATGGGTCATTTTTCAGTTGTTTTTATACCTCTGTAAAGTTTTTTGGTGATAGAAGAGTTTGGTGGTGTCAGGGGAATATGTGAAGAAAAGTCCAAAATGTAAAAAATAACAGGTGAAAATGTGTGTATATAAGTGGTAAGTGACAGACTGTCAAACACTAGAAGAATCATTTACAAAAAAATTTGCCTAGCAGATGTTTGTTCATGGCCTTCATAAGAAAAGTTGCCCAGCTGATGTTTGTTCATGGCCTTCATAAGAAAAGTTGCCCAGCTGATGTTTGTTCATGGCCTTCATAAGAAAAGTTGCCCAGCAGATGTTGGCAGATGTTTGCCTTCATAAGCAGTTAATGCCTGCTTCTTTCAGAAGGGTGCTTCCCCCCCCCCCCCTTTCAGTGTCCTCAACATCTCAGATCCCAATCTTCCTTTTTTAACCCAGCCTGATCCCAAATCTTCCTCTATATTATCATTTGGAAAGGATTATACATTCTTCATAATGCATTATACATTCTTTTATGGTGACATTTATCTAAACAAAGATATTGAAATTCTGTCGTTTATCTCCCAATTTAAAATCATTGATTTAAATCTTTAGTCACTTGAAATCTTTCTCATGCTTGGTATATATTTAGTATAGTTGTACTATACTTAATGTTTGAGATTAGTGACAGATGAGAGATAAACAACACACACTGTCACATGGGTTGCTTGCCCACCCAATTCTTCACCATTTGAAAGTAAAGCTCAGTCATTCATTCTCTCAGTCTGATTCTGCAGTCTAAGGCAAAGTTGAAAAGTTTTCACAGTATATCTGTTATGAAGATTTTCAGTGATCGTTTTATAAAGATAATTCATTTTTACCACAGAAACACACAACATTGGTGTTAAATTTTAATTGTGCTCAGTCAGTAAAAATTATTTGTAAAAAAAAAGTCTGGCCATAAAATAAGATTGATGGTATAAATAGATTTATATTTGCTAAGGCTTTGCTTAAATGTTCTTAATTTAGATTCGCTGGCTGGCCATCCAGAGAGACACAGAGAGCAAGAAGCACGAGATATCAGCTGCTCTGCCCTTGTATATCAGCTTAATGGAGGAAAAGTCGTCATTTGAAATGTGGCTCATCGCTGCTGAGCAGAAGTTAACCCACGGAGACCCGGAAGACAGAAAGGTATGTCCTTTGTAATGTAGATCAGGTATTTTGCAATATACTTGTTGATATTTTATGAATTACAAATATATTACAAAATACCTGATTACTGTTAATGTCTTTATTAACGTGACATCTTTCTTGAGGGCGGTGACATTTCTCCCTTTCTGACTCTTAAAATAATAATAATAAAAAAAAAAGATCTCCTTTTTCAGGACATGAACAGTGAGAATCTTCCCTGTTTCTGGAAGAAACATCACAACTTTGTAATCGTTAAGTAATAAAGCTGCTCCTACTTTTTTCCTAGTTTATACATTCTGGTATCACAGCTTTACTGCAGTGCTTCGTGTGTAGTTGTATACTTATACACTAATTATTGTGTGTTACTAAGAACTTAAACCAGGGTTTCTTAACTCTCTTCAGGATTGTGTCATTTAGTCACGGCACCTGGACATGTCATACTAATCTACTTAAGAAGTTTTGAATTAAACTTCACGAGGGTCTTAGGTGATGGCCAGTTAGGTCATATATTTGTTTAATATTTTTTTTTCAAGCATTTAAAATACTGTTACAACACAAGGATGTACACAGGTGACACTTATTGCAACATGAAACACACAGTGAACTCTTTTCACTATATGTCAGAATGGGTTGTCCCCTTCTGCAAGATTTTTGGACTCAAATAGTACATTCCAGATAATATTCATATAATATTCCAACAGTATTAGTCTGTTGGTCTGTGGTCCCAGATTTCGCCATTTCCCCCAACACCCTGAAATTCCTCACCGCTTGAGAACCCCTGCTAGAATATGTTTTTAAAGTTGGTCAACAAGTTTCGTTTCACTCTTTCAGGCAAATGATGGATAAATGTGACCATTTAGAAATATTTGTTTTCTGAATACTGATGTGTATCCTTATTCTTGCTGTCAGTTTATGTCCTGGAGATTGTCTTGTGCTAGAACTTTGTTTCATACATGGGAACTGTTAGCAAACAAACTCTTGGGTAGTTGCTGCAGCATGGAGCCGTTCTGAATGCGGTGAAGCCAGAATCTGAATTTTGAACCTTGAAACTTTGTTTCACACACTTCAATTTCAACACAGTAGAGGGTGTGCAAGTCAACTATGTAAGAGACATTTAGTTGAGACATAAACAAACTGCCCCCCCCCCTGCAAAAAAAATATATATGTACGTAATTTGTGAGAGCATTAATTAAACTTCATTTATGTAGCTGGACACGAGCATCATCTTTGCTGCCAGAGCAGTGACTTGATAGATACTTGAAGATAAGATAAAGAGATCACCTGGTGAAGAACTGCAGAAGCTGAGATGGACAGCATATAATGCATCTGGATCACTCTGTACAGAAACTAGCTGCAGGATATGAGAAGTGGAGAGAGAGTTTGTTCCTGTCTGGAAACAGACACAAAGCATTCTGGATGATATTGCTTATTAGATTAATCTCCCAAGGATAAGGATGTAATCACCAAAGGATAAGGATATAAGTGCCAAAAGATGAGGATGGTGTCACAAGTTCATATAAATCCAGTCAGCTTCAAGCATTGAAAACTTCCATGAAAATGGAGTTGAAGAGGGGAGTGAAAGAAATGTAAATTCCTCAACTGAGGGAGATTTTCTTTGCAGTTTTCTTTCTCTTATCTTTGATACTGAAGAGAATTGTCGAGAATAAGCGCAAGACCATATATGGAGCTGAAACTCAGAAAAATGTCCACGGAGTGAAAGTAACACTTCTCTTTACCTAACTGACATGACCTGTTTTAAGTATTGAAACTATATTCTGTTAAAACAGCATGTTCAGTTTGTTTCTAATTTCACCAGATCTTTTTATGTGTGTTTCTAACTTCACTAGATCTTTTGTGTGTGTTTCTAACTTCACTAGATCTTTTGTGTGCAATAATGGATCAAAGCATCTTGTGACAGTGGCATTTGCCAAACAGACTAGTTTACGTCTTAAGAAGATTAGCAGGCATTTTAAGATAACCCACTTGAAGTCCATGAGAGATTCTGTTTCTCTTAATTTGATCTTTCTCCATCTTTGTTCATACGTCTCCGCCATGAGGGATTGTAACATCGCCTTCAGTGTTCGATATCTGAAAGTCTTATTTACAGAATACACACATACTAGAAGATATATCACATTTAACATTTTTTTTTTTAACTGCTGGAAATTTTATTACACATAAACTATTTACAAGACAGATCTTATTTTTTAATGTCAGAAACGTAATCGCATTTAGAAGATAATTAAGGGTTTGTTTGTTTGTTTGTTTGTTTGTAGCTGCTGGAAACTGCATTTCTTTCATCAGATTTATTACTTCAGCCAAGCCATTAATCACACACACATAAGGCAGCTTCTGGGACTTGGAAGTTAGACCTAAGTCAGTTGTTATGTGGGGAAGTCTGACTTTAATGTCTGACCTTAGTGTTTGACTTAGTGTCTCTCCTTAGTGTCTGACTTTAGTGTCTGACCTTAGTGTCTGGTGTCTGAGTGGCGAAGTGGTTAGTGCACTGCTCTCTCATGGCGAAGGTTGGGGGTTCGAATCCGGCCTGGGGGCACCCCAGTCACCCAGCTGTAGAAATGGGTACCCGACTTCTTCAGGAGTTGAGGAAGGAAAGGCAGCCAGGCGTGATACTGACCATATCATCCTCTAGTGTGCCGACAGGTCAAGGAAAATATGTGCACTAACACCATGTCCCTATGTGCCTCTAAGGCATGACAGGATTACCTTTACTTTTTTTTTTTTTTTTACTTAGTGTCTGACTTTAATGTCTGACTTTAGTGTCTGACCTTAGTGTCTGACTTTAGTGTCTGACTTTAGTGTCTGACCTTAGTGTCTGACCATGTGTCTGACTTTAGTGTCTGACTTTAATGTCTGACTTTAATGTCTGACTTTAGTGTCTGACCTTAGTGTCTGACTTTAGTGTCTGACCTTAGTGTCTGACCATAGTGTCTGACCATGTGTCTGACTTTAGTGTTTGACCTTAGTGTCTGACTTTAGTGTTTGACCTTAGTGTCTGACTTTAGTGTTTGACTTTAGTGTCTGACTTTAGTGTTTGACCTTAGTGTCTGACTTTAGTGTCTGACTTTAGTGTCTGACCTTAGTGTCTGACTTTAATATCTGACCTTAGTGTCTGACCATAGTGTCTGACCTTGTGTCTGACTTTAGTGTCTGACCTTAGTGACTGACTTTAGTGTTTGACCTTAGTATCTGATTTTAGTGTTTGACCTTAGTGTCTGACTTTAATATCTGACCTTAGTGTCTGACCTTGTGTTTGACTTTAGTGTTTGACCTTAGTGTCTGGCTTTAGTGTTTGACCTTAGTGCTTAGCACAGTTTACTACTGTAATGTTTTCAGATCAGTTTGACATGTATGTTTATCATCACTTTAAAATACTAACAGAGGGCAAATTAGCACAGTACCCTTGTGAAGATTAGGGCAAATTATCACAGTACCCTTGTGAAGGTTAATCAGAAAATGTGAAATCACAGCACACTTTAGATAAAGAATATTACTGTAATGATTTTTTCTTTACTGATACACAAAACTATACGTTCACCTCTACACACACACACCCGCATGCATGTACACTGTAGTCACTAAATGATGATGCTGTGCGCTTGTTCATGTTTTTCTCTTGTCCTGTAGCGAATTTTTAGTTTATTTAGAGCAGTAGGGGTAGAATGGCCAAAGCCAAGTCAGCGTTAATGAAAATTAGAAAAATACTGTGCAGTAAAGTTCTGTCGATGAATACCAAAAAAAGAGAGTTATTCGGTGCTACATCGAACCCGTGGTGCCATATTGATGCGAAGTATGAACAGTAACAAAGATCACCCAGAATCTACTGGAAGCAACGGAGATGTGGCTCTTAAGAAGAGTGATGAGAATACCATGGACAGCCAAGAAAACAGATGAAGAGATTTTATGGGAGGCCGGGTAAAAGAGAGAGAAACTGTGGCAAAATTCTGAACAAGGCAGTCTACATTTCTAGGACGTGTTTTGGGAAGAGGCAGACTGGGGCCTAGTGACAACATGAAAACTGGGAGGGACAAAGAGAGATAGAGGAAGACAAGATAGTCCACGGACTAAAAGAGTCACAGAACACAGTCCAACACACAGAATAGATGGTTGTGGAAATCTGTGACGACCAAAGCCTGACTGGAGAGAGAGAGAGAGAGAGAGAGAGAGAGAGAGAGAGAGAGAGAGAGAGAGCAGTAGCTGTAAATTCATCACAAAACATTTTAAAAAAAACACTTCTACGGGACCTCAGCCTTAAGTAGAAAGGGCCGTAAGTCGGCTATTGATCAGTGATTTATGGTACAAATTAGGTCACAAAATGCATTCTGGATATTGAAAATCAATCTCCCATGCCGTCCTGAGATACGCTTTTCTTATTCGCATTATTTTCATCCGTTACACCCCCTGCACCCCCCCCCCCCCTGTTTTCTACGGATTCCATTCATTATGAAGTTAATTTGTTTGAAATAAGCAAAAAATACATTTCTAATCATGTGCCATTAAGAGTTTGGAAACTCACAGCGAAGAAACAAAAAAAAAAAAAACAAAAGGTGAGTTTTATATACGCCCCAAAAATGCGGGAGTTATTTTTCGGTTCAGTGTGAATTTAAGAAATTTTCTATTAAGTTTTTAGGCCTGAGAAGCTCCATTTAAAACGTCTGGGAGGTGATAGGACGGTGCGGCTGCCCTTGGCTGTCTGCTGGGTCAGAGGGGAGATAATCCACACCTGGTGCTCTTTGCCTGTGGAGTACCATTAGCAAACATTACATCAAACGATGCCCGCACCGTCGCAAGGAAGTGGTTCTCTGGTGCAGTAAACAGACACGGGAAGAGGGACTCTTCTGAGGTTAATAAAAACTCGTTGTGGGGTTCTGTTTGGGTTCTGTCCGGAGGGAGATTGAAGACATCTGTATTATTACGTGTGTTATACACAGCTGTCGTACAGAACATATCATCGCTTTACCCTGTAACTCCGGGTTTTTTTTTTTTTTTTGGTTCATCATTTTCGTATATCATTGTTATCATCATCATGTGTCGTGTTGACGGCCATGGGCGATCGTGGTTATGCATGAATTTCTATCTTTTGATATTTGACATCATCTCAGATGTAGAGGGCCAGGCTGTCATGTAATCCTCTCAGTCCATCCATCTATATGAATCATCTCAGTCATCCATCTATATGCAATCCTCTCAATCCATCCATCTATATGTAATCCTCTCAATCCATCCATATATATATATATGTATAATCCTCTCAATCCATACATGTAATCCTCTCAATCAATTCATCTATATGCAATCCTCTCAGTCCATCCATCTATATGTAATCCTCTCAATCCATCCATCTATATGTAATCCTCTCAATCTATCGATCTATATGTAATCCTCTCAATCCGTCTATCTATCTAGTCTGTCTCTCTATCCGTCCTTTTCTCTCTCTCTCTCTCCTCTTTCACCGACATCTTTTCATATTCCTCTTACTATGCCATTGTCTCCTCCTTTCATTGCATTTCAAAAAAATGTTATTTTCTCTTCCTCCTTTAGTTTTATTTAATTCTCTTTTGTTATCATTATTTTCTGTCATAATTTCCACATTCGCCACGGTGACTGTTACTTTTAACATTCCTCTAACAAATCCCAGTTCTGACTTTTAACATTCCTTAAACAAACCCCAGTTCCGACTTTTAGCATTCCTCTAACAAACCCCAGTTCTGTCTGTCACGTGAGAAATACTTTGAAATAATCCAGAAGAAAGTTGTGGACCTCTTTTGTATTTTCTTCAGTGTTCTAATTCTGTGTCCAGCCAGATAAGACCCTACAGCCAAGATGAAGTCCACGCTGTACTGTAAGTCCCAGGGGCTGCTACATTACTTTTGGGCAACTTCCTGTCCTTCGGGTCGCGTGTAGGGTTGGTTTATTTTTGGAGTATATATTGTGAAGATTTGCTGGATATCGTCAGTTGGTATATGTGATAGAAAAGTCTGTATTGGCTAGATCTCCCGAGTGAACGAACGAACATACTTTATTTTGAGAGGGTTAAGAGTTGAGCACGCAGGCCCGTCTAACATTCTGCCCTTCATCATACAGCTTTCCCTCAGTCACAGTCATTCAGCGTTTGTTAATGAGCATTATAAGCATGAAGAAGTAATCATATAAATACATAAATAAATAATAAACCATCTCTTATCCGTACACTCCACACTCTGATTTATGTAGCTGCATGAAATAAACGTACATTCATTCAAAACTAACACATTTATAGAAAAGCAGTATAAAAAAATACAACAGTCAAGTCATACTTTGAAACTAATTTAGACTTTGACAGTATATGATGGCACCTGTTGCCCTTTCGTTCTCAGATTTAAAAGGCCAGCTGTGCTATACAACAGAAAGAAAATCAAATAAAGAGATACTGATGGGATTAGGTGTCGCAGAAAACCGGCTCATAAACACTGTCAAAATTAGAAAGCTGAGGTTTCCTCGGCCACATCAAGAGACACAACAGCTTGGAGAGGTTGGTAGTAGAAGGCATAGTGTCCGGCAAAAGAGAAAATGGACGACCTCGCCGGAGATGGACTCAGGACATCAAGGAAAGTCTGAATATCTCATTGTGAGACGCTGGTCGATTTGCGAAATGTAAGTTTACGCATTGCTTTCAGGGAGACAGTGAGAGGAGCAGCGTTCTGGAAAATACACGTCAATGAATTATTGAATGAATGAATGAATGTTTTAAACAAAGAACTATTACCAAGCCTCACTCACACGCTTCAGCAGTGATCTTCTGACGCCTTCCAAAAGTTTTGGACGAAGCTGAAAGTGCTGCAGTCGGTCAGATACTGACAGCCTGTTCTATATTCGCCAACAGTTCAGGCGATTGACAGCGCCCCTGAGACCGACAGATTTACCTCTTAACCTCGCCCACTTCTTAGAGCCGGAGAGGTAAGAAGGTTATAAAACACCCGGGAGAGAAGCTACGTTGGAGCACGAAGAAATAACAGGATGTATATCATTGCTTGATGTTTTCCATTAATTAGACTCACCTGAGGGGGGGGGTATCGTGCACGAAAGTTGGGGGGAAGGGGAGGGGGTGATGTATCGTTTAGGCTTACATGCATTCTCGGGGGCTTCGAGCTCTTCGTGAGTGTTTGTGAGGATGTGTGAGAATAGTGAGTGAGGGAAGAGCACTACACGCGTATGGTGTGAGTTGGAGTACTCGTTTTGTTTTGGAAAAAAAAAGCTCTTTAAAATTATGGTAATTGAGAAAAGGTGATGGTGCCAAGGAGCTGACTAAGCCAAAACCTACCTTTTCTTTGCCTTCCGATGCACTGCTGCAGGCAGGGTTAGCTGTGATCGTGATGTTGAGTTTGTTCTGCCCAGTATCTTGCCCCCGTTTTTATTTTTTTTTCGGGCCAGTCTTGGCTTTAGACGGGCTGTGATAACCCATTTCTCTCTCTCTCTCTGAGAATATAAAGAAGACTGACCGTCTTGGAAGAGTACATAATAGGAAAAAAAGATAGAGAGGAACACCAAAGCGAAGATGGCAGCAAGGCATTGTTGATAATGGATGCATCAGCAGCAGGGTATTTTGCTTACAACATAGAGGCTTACAGGAGAGCTGCTAGGGAGGCAAAGTTCCGCAAGGGACATGCAAATGACTGACTCTCTGAACGATGCTGATGCTTCAGTATAACCGCCACCTCGGCTGCAGGGAACACATACAGAGCGAATAAGAAAGCTAAGGTTTCCTCAATGAAACTACTAACCATAGAGTTATCCCCCGCCCGAGGGATGCAATGTTCTGTTTAGAATCTACACCAGGAACGAGCCATCTTTCAGCTTCCCTGATGTGGCTACCACGACACTAAGGAAGGTTACTGCCCTCTTTGCAATCAGAGTATTGATGAAGAAACTACTCTTCCATAATAAAGTCAGCGACAGTGGATATCTTTTATGTTAGGGAACGTAGTCTCTGTTGTGGCGAGGCCTTTCATCCGTCATACAGGCAATAGCTCAAGTCGTAGCAGGCCGGGAAATAGGAGGAGTAAACCCGCCATTACAGGTCCCCATCTTGTCGCATCAGGGATAAGAGCTTTTAGCTTGACCCCGGCAGACCCAGATGAGAGAGTTTAGATGTATTTTAACTCATGACATTCAGCAGGAGCAAAGAAAAACGGGCCGCGATCACGTGGTTTGTAAACCTCGTGTACGCGAGAACGAACACACAAATAACATTCTGATACCGCAGTAACAGAACGTTTGGCGCCTGTGTGGTTCGGTTGTGTATTAATCTCTCATGGCAGAGGTCGGTCGTTCGAGTCCGGCTAGATGAGCCTCTAGACACCCAGCTTTAGAAATTTGGGAAAGGGGGGGGGGGGGAGGAGAATGCAACCCAGCTTCTTTGGAAGCAGAGGAAGGAAAGGCGGCCAGGCGTGATGCTGACCTCATTATCTTCTAGTGTGCCGACGGGTCAAGGAGAATATGGAGACTGACATCATTTACTCTCTCCCCTCCCCCTCCCAGCCCCAAGTTTCCATGTGCTTCAGTGGGATATAAGAAGACCATCTCTGCCTTTGTAATAGTATATTATTATATAGGCAGGGTTAGGATTTACATTATCTTTCTTAGTACTTCACAGCTTAATTAAGTATGCAGATATAAAGATCTACATCACCTTAGTACTTCAGAGCTGAATCATAAAGATATAAAGATCTACATTACCGTAGTACTTTACGGCTTAAGTATGCAGATATAAAGATGTACATTACCTTAGTACTTCAGAGCTGAATCATAAAGATATAAAGATCTACATTACCTTAGTACTTTACGGCTTAAGTATGCAGATATAAAGATGTACATTACCTTAGTACTTCAGAGCTGAATCATAAAGATATAAAGATCTACATTACCTTAGTACTTTACGGCTTAAGTATGCAGATATAAAGATGTACATTACCTTAGTACTTCAGAGCTGAATCATAAAGATATAAAGATCTACATTACCTTAGTACTTTACGGCTTAAGTATGCAGATATAAAGATGTACATTACCTTAGTGCTTCACTCCTGAATTATACAGATATAAAAATCTACATTACCGTTCTTAGTATCGCGCGTATTAACTATGCAGATATAAAGATCCATATTACATTTCTTAGTACTTCATAGCTTAAGTATTCAAATATAAAGATCTACATTGCCTTAGTAATTCACGGCTGCATTATGCAAATATAAAGATCGACATTACCCTTCTTAGTACTTCACGCATTAACTATGTATATATAAAGATCTATAAACATAACATTCAGAATTTATACATCACAAGGAGAAGAAAAAGACATCGATAATGAGAAAAAAAGTCAAACATATGCCAGATCAGTTTATATGGATGTCCTTTATTTATATTATATTTACTTATTTTTTATATTTATATTATACTTACACTGTGGTTTAAATGCCATACAGCTTTATACATTTCGTTATATAAGGTTTCTACATTTCGTTATATGAGGTTTCTATATTACGTCATATGAGGTTTCTGTATTTCGTCGTATGAGGTTTCTATATTTCGTCATATGAGGTTTCTCTATTTCGTCATTTGAGGTTTTTATATTTCGTCATATGAGGTTTCTACATTTCGATATATGAGGGTGAAGCGTGGGCGATATTAAACAAACACAGGATGGAAGATCAGCGAAGACTGGACCTTGTAACGCAAACATTATTCACAATTGAAACCAAATCTACAGGAAATGTCGGCCAGATTAATCATGGAGAGCTTTTCTGGCAAGCTGCCTCTCAACATGTGACGTCCACCTGGCACAGCACGGTCTGCGAACATGCAAAAGGCCATAAATACCTAGCATTATAATCTTCAGTCGGGTAAACACAAGTATACAGGCAGCATCCAGTGTTAAAACTAGGCGTAGCCGATTTCAGGTAAAAATACGCCATACCTTGCACTTTTTTTTTCTTCCGTTCTTCTGAATATCGCTTTCTTCTATTCTGCTCTGTACTGTTTTTTTTTAATGTTTTTCTCTATTTTAGTTTCCTCGTTTCAGTTGATTAAGCCGGATTAATTATTATGATTGATTTATATAGTAGCTCACACTGCACACTTCAGGTGGGAAATGCAGAACAGAAATTAGGAACAGAATAGGCCAAGCAAAGAGTGCATTTCAGAGAATGAGAAACATATTAGCCAACACATCCTTATTAATGAATGTTAGAAGAAGAGTCCTAAAATGCTATATTGAACCTATCTTGTTATATGGAAGTGAATCATGGACAATAGGCAAGTCTGCACAAAAATCATTGGAAGCAGCAGAAATGTGGTTTATTAGAAGAATGTTGCGAATTCTCCGGACAGCAAAAATAACTATGAAGAATGTATGAGAAGAGCTGGAGAGACCAAAAAAAAAAATCTTGTAAAAAAAAATAATAAGAGAGAGACAATGTACTTTCATAGGACATGCAGTGAGAAGAGGGGTAATTGAAAATATAACAACAGGAAAAATAGAAGGAAGAAGATCAAGGGGAAGACCAAGAGAAATGATACTGGACAGTCTGACAGGATGGTGTGAGAGGAGATCACCAACTGAGCTGATGGCCTGCATGAAGGATCGGGTACTCTGGAGAAGCATAATAGCCAACGCCAGTCGGCACGGCACCTGATAATGATGATGACACTGCACAGGACACAGAGATAGAGAAGGCACCGCGATATAACGCTGGAAATCAATAGTTTGTATGTAAGAAAATGTAAAAAAGTTTCTGGAAAAAGGGGGGGGGGAGGATTCGGTTTAGCGGCCAGCTCTCTCTAATCTATTGTTTGATATGGATTTATCAAAGATCACAGTCTATTATATAAGATAAAAGCGCAGGAATGATGTAGTCAGTAGCAAACCTGCCTTCTTGTGCGAGACTGAAGGCAGTGGATTTCAGACTCCGTTGTCGTTGCGATGCAGATATATATATATAGCATGACATTGTGAGTAATGATTATAATTGTTGTTATTATTATTAATGAATATAATTATTAATATATTGTAGGCATAATGGTAACATCTAATAGCAGTAGAAAAAGTAAATAGGAAAATTAGAGCAAGGTAGAAAAACAAACTTCCTTGACACTGTGTGACTGGACGCTGGCACGTGTAAACAGAATAGAAAAGACAAACAGAAGAGACAGACACAATGAAAATCGAGGACACAATAAAACATCCGACATGAAAGAGCAAGATAATGACTTAGATAAATGACAGTTGTATAGACCAAGTTGACCCACACTGACACATATGACACGTATTAGCTTGCTAATCTTAGGACGCTATTGCACACGGTTTTGAAATCAATGAGTTACCGACTCGGCCAACTGGCCAGTTAAATATTTAAAGGCGTGGCCTATTTGACAATCGACTTACGACATATAAGTCACGGAGCAGACAGAGAGGAACGATCAGAGAAGAACAGCAAAGATGGCAAGAGAGAGTACCATGTGAACCAGGACGGTCAGAAAGCAGAAGTCGGCCCAGACATCAATAGAAGAGTAAGCAGAGGCCGGGCCAGACCTCAGTGGGAGAGTAAGCAGATGCTGGCCCTGACATCAGTGGAAGAGTAAGCAGAGGCCGGCCCAGACATCAGTGGGAGAGTAAGCAGAGGCCGGCCCAGACATCAGTGGGAGAGTAAGCAGAGGCCGGTCCAGACATCAGTGGGAGAGTAAGCAGAGGCCGGCCCAGACATCAGTGGGAGAGTAAGCAGAGGCCGGCCCAGACATCAGTGGGAGAGTAAGCAGAGGCCGGCCCAGACATCAGTGGGAGAGTAAGCAGAGGCCGGCCCAGACATCAGTGGGAGAGTAAGCATAGGCCGGCCCAGACATCAGTGGGAGAGTAAGCAGAGGCCGGCCCAGACATCAGTGGGAGAGTAAACAGAGGCCGGCCCAGACATCAGTGGGAGAGTAAGCAGAGGCCGGCCCAGACATCAGTGGGAGAGTAAGCAGAGGCCGGCCCAGACATCAGTGGGAGAGTAAGCAGAGGCCGGCCCAGACATCAGTGGGAGAGTAAGCAGAGGCCGGCCCAGACATCAGTGGGAGAGTAAGCAGAGGCCGGCCCAGACATCAGTGAGAGAGTAAGCAGAGGCCGGCCCAGACATCAGTGAGAGAGTAAGCAGAGGCCGGCCCAGACATCAGTGGGAGAGTAAGCAGAGGCCGGCCCAGACATCAGTGGAAGACAGTCCAAGCCACGATTCGAAAATACTCACTAGGAGACACGGAGGGGACCAAACCACAGACGAACAAGAAAGAGAACGAGGCGATATAGAATCAGAAGTAGTGTTAAACTGAAGATGTGTTTCAAGTGATTAAGAAGATTTCTTACTTTTGAAACTTCGAGTAAAGAGATTTCAGACGAGACATTAGCAGACCACGTGTTGCAGATCTATTAGAAAACAGAGTTCAGAATCGTCCTAGTGTCACATGTAGAATATCTTGACGCTGAGAACATTGCTGAAGTGCTGTATGTAGAATATGATAGAGTTTGATATTGTGAACAAATGATAAAGTGATTCAGTCCAAGACAATACATCTTGAACTTATTTGTCAGAATTAAGTAATGCAGTGAACATTTCATCGGACTTGGTCTGATCTAGTGAATGTGGTAAAGTTTTGTGAAACTTGTGATGTGTTAATCAAAGAGCATCTGTAAGCTTCAGTTCTATAGAACTATTCTCCAATATGGAACTTTTCAGAAATATATGATTCACAAATATATATATATATATATATATATATATATATATATATATATATATATATATATATATATAATAAACGCAGATAAAAATCGGTACTCGCTGTCTTGTGTTGAGGAAAACACACAGAAAGACGGACACCATCTTCCCGATAAGATAAACACGCCAGAATAAGCCTACACTTGGAAGTCGAACAAACGAATTTACTTTATTTTTCAAAGATTGAAAAGCTGGGGCACCAGACACGTCATCCCTAAACTTTCACGCTGCCCTAGGCATTCCACGGTTAAACAGTTAAGTACTAGTATGTTATACAGTCTCTTCCCCCTCCCCCCCCCCCCCAATGGTGTTTCCACCTTGTCCTGGTGGGGGAGTTTACAGGCGGCAGCGTAACAACAGAAGGGTCAGCCATGTCAAGCAGATCAACGGAGAGGAGATAGACGAAAAGAGACACCCTGCCCCTCCATGGGGTGGGGGGGGGGGGTTGACGTTGGGCCAGCGACCTTCTCATTAATTCATTTGCATGTCCCCTGTGGAACTTTGCCTCCCTAACAGCACTCCTGTAGGACTCTCGGTTGTGAGCAAGATGGCCTGTTGCTGATGCATACATTTGCAGATCATCATCGATGTCTTGCAGCCATTTTCGCCTTGGTCTTCCTCTCTTTCGACGTTCTAGATAATAAAATAAACAGAAGTGCTACCGAAACACGAACACAAGAGTCCACGTGTCTGGTCTCGATGGAGCAGCGAGGGACTGAGGTAGTGATACCACCAATGACGAACAGGGTCGAGAGCCACGAGGAAGAAGAACTAAAGGAAGCGATAAAGAAGAACTAAAGGAAGCGATAAAGAAGAACTAAAGGAAGCGAGCAAGAAGAACTAAAGGAAGCTAGAAATACGAACTAAAGGAAGGGAGAAATAAGAACTAAAGGAAGCGAGAAAGAACTAAAGGAAGCGAGAAAGAAGAACTAAAGGAAGCGATAAAGAAGAACTAAAGGAAGCGAGCAAGAAGAACTAAAGGAAGCTAGAAATACGAACTAAAGGAAGGGAGAAATAAGAACTAAAGGAAGCGAGAAAGAAGAACTAAAGGAAGCGAGAAAGAAGAACTAAAGGAAGCTAGAAATAAGGACTAAAGGAATCGAGCAAGAAGAACTAAAGGAAGCGAGAAAGAAGAACTAAAAGGAAGCGAGAAAGAGATATCCCGACGTGCTCAAGACAGGATTGGCTGGGGAAACTCGTTTGTTGATACCTTATCGGGGAGTACAAAGGAATGGTGATGATGATAATGTGCTATACGTATAACTATGCATGAATGAAATTCAGATAACGAAATATCTGCCTACCACTCTTCTCCGTTCATTCACGGGAAGGTGAGAAACAAAAGAAGCGATATCACAGTAAAAAAATTCAGCGCGTGAATATGGGGCCGCACCCAAGTCACAGCCTGTGAGCTTCCGGCGTGTGAATGTTTAATTTAACTTTACGCAAGCGCTAACTTTGTCTGTTTGTGTTTGAATTTGATCTAGGGTAATCTTGTGTTAGTACTGCAAGGAATGACACCTTGTAATCCTGCTGTTAGTACTATAAGGAATAACACCTTGTAATCCTGCTGTTAGTATTGTAAGAAATGACATCTTATTAGCAGAAATGCAGATGAAGCCATTGACTTCGATTACTGAGGAAAAATACTGGCGATTGTTGGGACATGTGCTCCGATGACAGGAGACTCATTACCACAAAAAAAAAGAATATAGCACAGAGATGGACACCTCAGGGGTACAAGAGTAGGGTGGACCAGAGAAGACACAGAGAGGATGTTGAGTAATAGAGGACTCGTTTGGGCAAAGAGGAGGGGGGGGGGGAGAACACCGGCCAAAGGACAGGGGTTTGTTTGTGGAAGTCCCTTGCGGAAGCCACATATGCCTTGGGCACCTAAAGATAAGAGGAGAGAGAGAGAGAGAGATCTTAATTATTAGAATCACAAGAAAACGTTAAAATGTCATAATTTTTAACAGGTTTTTGTTTTCTTTGGTGTTCCTTTGGACTTAATCAACTTGCATCCCCCCCCCCCCCCCCTTCAGCTGCAGGTTTCTTTTGGTCAGACTGTTCCTTTTTTTTTTTTTTTTCTTCGTAGGCGTCAGTGTAGTGACGTGATTAGTGTAGATGCCTCCCATAGCAAAGCTCAGCGGTGCCCCCCGTTCAGCCAGCAGCTATAGAAATAGGGGAAATTGGCGAAGGAAAGATGGTCGGAAGATACTGACCACACCACCCACTACTGCATCGAAATGTCGGAGAAAACATTGCCACTGGCACCATTTCTCATTTATATACCACAGTGGCAGGACACAAGGCCCAAGCGCTTCCTTACCTAACGGTAGATAACTCTAACGGTGATATTTAACTTCCGCTAGAAGGAGAGTTACCTTATCCTAGATCTATGTATTTCCTGCACGCTGTAATCCAGATTGTGCATGCTTAGCAGGATCACAGAAAAAAAAGGAGGGGGGGGGGAAGGTTTTACATTTTTGCAAGTTATTATTTTCTCTGTGGCAGGGGTTACTTTGTTCGTAAGCTTGAAATCTGAGTATTAATGAGAATAATTTGGAGGCAGGTAGGTAGGTACGTAGTTACCTGCGCAAATAAGTAAGTAGGTAAGTAGATAGATATATAGGTAGATGGGTAGGTTGGTAGGTGTTTAGGTAGGTAGGTGGGTATCTGGGTGCTAGGTAAGTATTTAGATAGATAAGTAGGTAGGTAAGTAGTTAGGTAGGTACGTAGATAGGTATATAGGTAGGTTAGTAGATATTTGGATGGTATGTATGTATTTAGGTACATAATTACATGCGTAGGTAGGTAGATATTTAAGTAGAGAAGTAATTAGGTAAGTTCGTACGTTGTTAGGTGCGTAGTTAGTTTGGTAGGTATTTAGGTATATGGGTATTTAGATAGGTACGTACCTAGTTACGTGCAGAGGTAGGTAAGAGGGTGGGCAGGTAGGTTGAGTTTTGTTTTGTTGTTGTTTTTGGGGGGGGAACTAAATTCAAATCCACGTGGTTTCTCATTCTGAAGGCAGTGTTTTCGTTTTTCTTCTCCTCGCCGCCGTCGTCGTCGATATCCATTCGATGAAGAATCCCACTAATGCTACGGAGTGCATGCACCGTCGCTGTGATCCTTCTTCCAAGCAAGAAATAAAGAACACTTATAGAATGCTTGCCCTAAGTGCTTCTGACGATGATGATGATACTAAAACAGTAGCTTGCCTCTTCTAAGGTAGCAGTCGTATGACTTGGACCCGTTAATGAACTGATGATCTTCTCTTTTGTAGGAATATGCACTTTTCTACGCAAGGCGTGTGCGAGCTGCTTATCTTGTTATGACACTAATGTATCTTTATTAGTGCCAGGACAGATGTAACATACGACATTAGCTATCAACATTTTTAACCATATGTTATGTTATAGTTTTGGAACTGTGATCATGCACTTTTAATAATATGTGGAAGATCATACTAGAGGGGAAGATGGCAAGGATAAAGAGGCAGAGGTTTAGGCGGGAAGATAACATGCGAGAACGGTCAAAGGCTGGGTGCAACATCAAGGCGAGGGAGTGAGGAAAGTGGAGATTCGTCATCACCAGCTTTCGTACCAAAGATGCCACATGATGATGATGTGGTGGTGGTGGTTGAGTGCATAGACCATCCACCCTGTTCGGTAGATCTTGCTCCGACTGTTTCCTGTTTCCCAGCCTTACAAAGTGTTTGAAAGAGGAATTTTTTGAATGATTCAGATATGATAACAGCAAAAGAGCAGTATTTCAGGGACCATATATTTTATCTTCTCATGTCTTCTATCCCCCCCCCCCCCCCAGCTGCGAGCTGGTGTTCTTTGCAGCCGATGCTGTGAAGGTGTTGAGGTACAACATCGTATCGGCGTAGGAGGGGGTTATTGTAGCAATTTTTTTCAGGCCCGGAGTACAGCTAAAAAGCAGAATGTGTACGATGGAACTTAAGAAACGGTGTACCAAGTGTGTTGAGCTTCGGGCGGTGAATATGTGGAATAACATGGAAGTTTCATGGCTCTAGCTTATTCCCTTCTTGTTCGGGCCGATACCTTTTCACCCCCCCCCCCCCCAACCGTTATGTCTATTCATTGCTGTATCGTGTACAGCACTGTTTCACATGTATTACTGCATGTCTGTTCATTAACCCCCCGATGCTCTGTAGCCCTATAAAACAGAGCGATCTCTGAATGTGAGAACACAAAAAAAAAAGAAGCAGTTGTTTAAATAAAGCGAGGCATAGTAACCAGAATTATGACCTTTTCCGCTACTGGGAGTATCTGTGTATTGCACAATACTGGGGGGAGGTGGGTAAGAGAACTGCTGTGTGCAAACATTTATCGGGTTAGAGGTCTAGACCGCTGTGGCAATTGAAAACGATAATACCTGGTTGGAAGTCTTCTAGAAGTGGTATACCTTGGCCTAGATCATGACGTGCTCTTGGTTTGACGTCATTCCGAGCATGAACATATTGAACCGTTGTTCGTCATTTGCTGTTTTTCGCAGGCAGATCAGACAGACGTCATCTTTTTTTTTTCTCTCTCTCTCTTTTCAGTCGTCGGGATGTAGATCATGGATAACTGATGTATCCATCTCTTCGGTTCCTGCCCATTGTACGTCTGTGTCGAGGTTATCCTGTTCTGGTTGCCAAACTCCTCTTGCTCTTTCTCCATCGATCGTTTACACTTTCTACAGTGACCAGACAGGTTATCCTGCCCCCAGGGTACCCCGGGTGCCGTGTCCACAAATCTCTCATCTTACCCTCAACCACATTGCGCCACGTTATTTCATGTACCTTTTGTTTCCCTTCCACCTCACCTCGTCCCATTCATTTCTTGTATCATTAATGTCACCCCAGGTGCTTTTGTGACCAGCCATGGCCCCTGTTTCAACGGGGCAGTCCCGTACTTTAAGGATTTACCGCAGGGATGGTATTATTTCAGTCAGGACGCCTAAATGTCCCCTGTTTTAAAACACGTGCCCCACGTTGTCCCGTATTCTCATCTCTTTGATCACCGCATGTCAGAATTTAACGTGTTAAAAATTAATCGTAGTAGAAGTGTTAAAACGTTGAATACAAATTAACTCAGAAGAGCAACAGGTTGGCAGATCTGTAAGTAAAGTTATAAACCTGACCTAGTGATTAAAACTTTGGGTTAAAATGTAACCACCTCCCCCCCCCCCCCACACACACACACACAACACATCCGCTTCCCCCGTGCGGTGATTGAGTGTCCCGTTTTTGGAAAAGATGGCGATCAGGTTACACGTGTTCTCTCCCCCCCCCCCCCCCCCCATATCCACGATATCTTGCATCAGTCATCTCATGTTCACGTCCCATCCATTAGTTCTCCAGCCACTTCTTCTTGTTCCATCTCCAGCCACTTCTTCTTGTTCCATCTACAGCCATTTCTTCTTATTCCATCTCCAGCCACTTCTTGTTCCGTCTCCAGCCACTTCTTGTTCCATCTCCAGCCACTTCTTGTTCCATCTCCAGCCATTTCTTCTTGTTTCATCCCCAGCCACTTCTTGTTCCATCTTCAGCTACTTCTTGATCCATCTCCAGCCACTTCTTGTTCCATCTCCAGCCATTTCTTCTTATTCCATCTACAGACACTTCTTCTTGTTCCATCTACAGACACTTCTTCTTCTTCCATCTCCAGCCATTTCTTCTTATTCCATCTCCAGCCACTTCTTGTTCCATCTACAGACACTTCTTCTTGTTCCATCTTCAGGCATTTCTTCTTGTTCCATCCACAGACACTTCTTCTAGTTCCATCTCCAGCTATTTCTTCTTGTTCCATCTCCAGGAATTTCTTCTTGTTCCATCTTCAGAGACGTCTAGTTCCATCTCCAGCCATTTCTTTTTGTTCCATCTCCAGCGACTTGTTGTTCCATCTCCAGTCACTTCTTATTCCATCTCCAACCATTTCTTCTTGTTCCATTTCCAACCATTTTTTCTTGTTCCATCTTCAGCGACTTATTGTTCCATCTTCAGCCACTTCTTCTTGTTCCATCTTCAGCCACTTCTTCTTGATCCATCTTCAGCCACTTCTTCTTGTTCCATCTTCAGCTACTTCTTCATTATCCATCTATAGCGACTTCTTCTTGTTCCATTTTCAGCCACTTCTTCTTGTTCCATCTTCAGCTACTTCTTCATTATCCATCTATAGCGACTTCTTCTTGTTCCATTTTCAGCCACTTCTTCTTGTTCCATCTTCAGCCACTTCTTCTTGTTCCATCTCCAGTCATTTCTTTTTGTTCCATCTCCAGCCAGTTCTTCTTGTTCCATCTTCAGCCATTTCTTCTTGTTCCATCCCCAGCCACTTCTTCTTGTTCCATCTTCAGCCACTTCTTCTTGTTTCATCTTCAGCCACTTCTTCTTGTTCCATCCTCAGCCACTTCTTCTTGTTCCATCCCCAGCCACTTCTTCTTGTTTCATCTTCAGCCTCTTCTTCTTGTTCCATCCCCAGCCACTTCTTCTTGTTCCATCTCCAGCCACTTCTTTTTGTTCCATCTCCAGCCACTTCTTCTTGTTTCATTCTCAGCCACTTCTTCTTGTTCCATCGTCAGCCATTTCTTTCCTATCCATCAACTCATTCGTATTGTTCTTACTTCAGCCATTTACTGTTCCTTATCCAACAATTTCTTGTTCTCTCTGCAACAACATCTTGTTCTCTCTGCAACAACATCTTGTTCTCTCTGCAACAACATCTTGTTCTCTCTGCAGCAACATCTTGTTCTCTCTGCAACAACATCTTATTCTCTCTGCAACAACATCTTGTTCTCTCTGCAACAACATCTTGTTCTCTCTGCAACAGCATCTTGTTCTTTCTCCAACAACTTCTTGTTCTCTCTGCAACAACATCTTGTTCTCTCTGCAACAACATCTTGTTCTCTCTCCAACAACTTCTTATTCTCTCTGCAACAACATTTTGTTCTCACTCCAACAATTTATTATTCCCTCTTCAGCCACTCCTTGTTTTTCCTTCAGCCACACTTGATCATCAGCCACTCGTTGCTCATTAACAAGTCATTGTTGTTTCATTTGCTAGATAAATCCCGCCCCGCAGACCAGAGAGGATATTCCACCTCCACCTACCTGGCGTCCACTTTCTGGCGTTTTGTTGCCGCACCTTTTATTACCTGTCCAAATGCATCATCTCAGCACCTTGTGCTGTATTGCCACCTGCGTCTAAATTTCATGGCCCACCTGAGATTCTGCTGTCAGACATTTCTTGTTATCAGCGGCATCCTTCAGTCTGATGTGTGTTTGCTTGTATACTGCCGGGGCAACAGAGATATATCTGTGCCCTCTCTAGTTCAGGCATGGCCTTTGAAAATGTGGGGAAAGTTGGTGGAAACAAGAATGGTAGAAAGTAAGATGAGCACGTATAAATGAAGAACATACAACAATCCAATATTTCGGAAAAAGCTTTTTTTTCCCTTCTTTTTATGTCCCAGTTTGCTTTCAGTGGATACCTAGGGCATAGGCTGGGGCAGTCTGGGACACAACATCATGTTGTTTACCTCATTTCTCAGCCTGTCACCTTCTTTCACTTTGTGCACTCACATTTATCTGCGCTCATTTTGTGCCCGTCTTTCTGACAAAGAGAAGATCAAAAAGCGAAGTGTTTGATTTTTCATTTATTTTTTTGTGGGTTTTTTTTTGTCTGATGTATTGTTTTTATATATGATCCTGGGAAAAAATGTTTTTGCCGAAATATTGGATTGTTGTATGATCTTCATTCATATGTGCTCATCTTACTTTCTGCCATTCTTGTTTCTGCCCACATGCCTCATTTTTTTTCTATCGTTTTGTGAAACTGAACCATACGCCTTCGTCTACCTTCATTGCTAGAACCAGCAGCCGTCATTTCTCTAACCTCTCACATAACAGTACAAAGGATGGTTTATTATTTTGAAGGTAAAATTTGGCATGTTGTCAGTTTTAGGTTATAGAATGTATTGCGGTTTTAGATAGATCCTGTCATTTAATAATGCCCCTGTAATTTATAACATCACATTTTCAAATTTTACATTTTTGTTTTTTTTTTTAACCTGTAATTTATACCAATTTAATTGTTCTATAGACCAGGATGGTGACATCAGAAAGGAAGTTAGAATTAGAATTGCAAAAGCAGCATCGATCTTCAAGAATCTTGAGAACATATGGAATTCAAAAGTTATAAGCACAAAAACCAAGTTAAGACTATTCAATTCAAATGTAATATCACCCCTCATTTATGCATGCGACAGCTGGAAAACAACTAAAGAAATAGACAAGAAATTAGATTCTTTTGAAAATAAATGCCTAAAGAAAATACTCAGCATCAAGTGGAACGAATTCAAGAACAATGCAGAGATAAGACAGATGACTGAACAACAACCAGTCTCATGGGTGATCAGGAAAAGGAGATGGACATATGTTGGTCACTTGATGAGAAGAAATGATCAGAGAATCCCAAAACAAGCTATCAAGTGGAACACAACAGGCCAAAGAAAAAGAGGCAGACCGCGTGAAACTCTGAAGAGGATATTATTAAGAGAGGCCAAATTAACAGGCATAAAATCCCTTGATGAGGTTGAAAGACTCGCCGAAGACAGGAAAAATTGGCGAACTACTCTGCGAGCCCTATGTGACGTTTAACGACACAGGAAGGATATAAGAAGTATAAAGGGGAACTTGCATGGCGTACATGTAGGCTCAGAGAACGTGCTTCCTTCTGTAACAAAACCGACAACCCATAGAGCTCTCCTTCCCCTTTAGATATGGTTCCATTTCTTGTAGTGCATTTGTTTATATTACTCCTGTGAGCAAGATATGAATTTTATCGAGGAAAATGTTCTAGCTTACAGTGGCTCGGTTTTGCTGGTTCAGTTCCGTGTTCATATATATGTGTATATATTCTCATTTGCGTGTCCCTTGCGGAACTTTGCCTCCCTAACAGCTTTCCTGTAGGCCTCTCGGTTGTGAGCAAGATGGCCTGCTGCTGGTGCATTCATTTGCAGATCATCAACGATGTCTTGCAGCCATCTTCGCCTTAGTCTTCCTCTCTTTATTTTTCCCATTATGTACCCTTCCAAGACGGTCTTCTCTAGATTATCATGACGTTTAATGTGTCCAATATATTTAAGTTTTCTCTCTTTAATCCTCTTTACTGGCCAGCCTTCTTCAGTATTAAGTTCTTGTAGTATAGATATATTTGTTCTTTTTGTGTCCATGATATATGAAGAGCTGTTCTGTAGCATTTACATTCAAAGGCATTTATGCGTTTCTCAGCTGTTTTGTTAAGTGTCCAGGTCTGACAGGCATATGTTGCGATGGGAAAGATGCATGCCCTTAAAAATCTTATTTTTGTGGTTCTGTCTGCTCCTCTCCACAGATTCTTTAGTTGTTTTACTTTCCGAAGAGCGATAGATGTCCTCCTTTTAGTTTCCCTCATTGTATCTCCATTACTAGTTAGTAGTGATCCAAGATATTCAAAACTCTCCACTTCTTCCAGTTTTTCCTCATTGATACATATTCCAGCTTCCTTGTTTGTTTTGTCAGTTGTCATCAGTTTAGTTTTCTGTGCATTAAGATAGAGGTTTATTTTATATATATATATATATATATATTCCTTGACGGACTAGTCTGAGAAAGGGGTGCGTTTGTTTGGTGTAGCTGGAAGATTGTTACGATGATTCGGGGTTCTTAATCATTTCTAGTGTTGTAGACCACCTGCCCGAGTCTGATAAAAATTTGAAAACCCTTCACAGAAAAACGTATATATTTAAATCTAACTATATAATATTCTAAGCTGGTTAGTCGCTTGTTCGTCTGTGCCCACCACTGCATCACGTACTTGAAATAGGGAGAACGCTGATAAGATTGTCTTGGCTTTGTTGCTCAAATGTAAGCATGAGACGAGGTGTAGTGAACAGAGTCCACAAACATGGAGGAAGAGTTTTTTTTTTTTAAGGGTAATAACGGCTTGTGTAATGACGTTATCCTCGAACGAATAGGGAAAAATGGAAGTCGTTTAAAAGTCGCTTACATAGCGTCTCAGAATGTTCAGCGCCATAGAAATATAACAATAAGGCTTTTTGGGTGTATTTTAGCACTCTGGTCTAGGGGATAATTGTGGAATGCCCTGTTTGTTTTGGACTTGCGATGTAGCAAGGCAAGAATTTGCATTTCTTGCATCGTCATCATCATCATCATTAGAATTAAAATTACTGGGTTTCTCTGATTTTTTTAAAAAAAAGTCTTCTACTGAGACTGTGTCTTTGAACATTGCCGCAAGGACCATTAGCACAACTCGGTGTTGTTGTCTTGTTCTGAGTGGATACAGTCTGTTGCATTCGTCCGCAGTCTCGCTTCGACTCCCGATCTGCACAGAATGTTCTCGTTTCCTTAATCAGCAACTATATGCCGTGCAACAACAGGGGGAGACAGAGAGAGAGAGAGAGAGAGAGAGAGAGAGAAGGGAGGGGGAAGGAATCATGAAAATGACACAGTAAGAAGTCACTAGCCGAGCTGATGGAAAATATCAAGAACCGACATCTACAGAGAAGTATAACCACCAGCGCTTACCAGCACGGCACATGATGATGATGATGGTGGTGGTGGTGGTGGTGATGATGATGATGATGATGATGATGGTGGTGGTCTTTTATTAGTCCATTAGATCAGTGATAAGGTCGTTGGTTTGTTCCACTAAAAATTTAGTCGCAAAGAACTTTCCTGGAATTAATCGGCCGTAAGCAGTCCTAATGGGATTGGGAAGAACTAGGGTTCCACCCCCCCCCCCCCCCCCTTGAGGCCCAAGCTTTTGATGTTAGCCGGTGGCCCTATGTTTTCAACTCCTTTCTTAAGAGATAGAATTCAGCAAAAATACTAAAACATTCTTCCTACATTTTGAATAGTAGTAATTACAGTAGTAATTGACCCTGGGGCTCTGCTTGAGTCTTTACGACAATGGCCTTAATTTATTCATTAAGCGTCACACAGGAAAGTAGGGTTTCGACTTGCGCCTTATTCATGGAGAAGTAGCGTTTCGACTTGTGCATTATTCATAGAGAAGTAGCGTTTCGACTTGTGCATTATTCATAGAGAAGTAGCGTTTCGACTTGTGCATTATTCATAGAGAAGTAGCGTTTCGACTTGTGCATTATTCATAGAGAAGTAACGTTTCGACTTGTGCATTATTCATAGAGAAGTAGCGTTTCGACTTGTGCATTATTCATAGAGAAGTAGCGTTTCGACTTGTGCATTATTCATAGAGAAGTAGCGTTTCGACTTGCGCTTTATTCATAGAGAAACATATGGGACGAAGACACAGGAAAAGAGAAGAGAGTCTACATTAATCTGTATCATATATAACAAATACGAATTGTGAAAAAGGAACACCTACCAAGTGTATACATATTTTTAGTTTTGTATACTTAATCCTTATTTCAGATAAACAAAGTTAACTTTAATCTTGTGAAATAATAGGGAAACTGATGCTAATTGAAATCACTACATTTCTTTACAACATTCGTAATGACATGTGGAAAGTTAAGTGTAGTAGGTTTACGAAGAAAAATATTGCATTTATATTTTCATACTCTCCTCCTACTTCTCCTCTCCTCTTCTTCTTCTTCCTGGAACTGCCAGCTGCTGTTCTTTGCAGCCGATGCAGTGAAGCTGTTGAAACACAGCCTCTTATCGGATTGAGAGCGCTTTATGGCGGCTTCTTTTTTTCAGTCTCTCAGTGGAGCTGAAAAGCAGGAGGTGTGCAATACTTCTTTAGCAGACTCCACCACCATGAGGACTTGTGTCGATCCCTGCCCCGTTAGCCAGGCTAAGCCAGTTACTGGGGTTACCAGCGGAGAGGCTGGACAGGGTCTTGATCACCAACCCTTGACGCCAGCATGGCAGCTGTGGGTTGCTGAATGCCTAAACCGATATCTTCCCCTCCCTTTTTTTTTTTCCTACTCAAGATTCATTGATCACCAAAGGCAGGTATGGGGAATTTTCCCAGGTATCTACGATTTTCCTTTGCACACTCACCTGGTAGTAGTCTCTTTTGTTTTCTTGAGTAAATTAAAAAAAAAAAAAACAACTACATGGGGCATCTTTGGCTGGTAAAAAATGAAATAAAAAGCGAAACGTTTTTTAAACGAAACAAATGCAGTGTATCCAGTAGCAAGGTGGATATCGAGATAAAATTCGTGATTCAGTGCAATAGTAGAAGGTTGTTTTGTTTTTTTTTTTGGTAACCTAGCAACGAGAGTTAAAACAGAACATACCAGGAGGCAACTCCCCCCCCCCCCCCCCCCCCCAAGCCTGAATCTGAAATAGAGAAATTCTAGAGCAACTGTCAGAGATGGCAGCCATGGGGTAATTTTCACGACCTCTCGCAAACTTTCCCCGGTAAAGGTCATCAACACGTGCAGTGTGTACCTGTGTCAAAATCAAAATAATTTACAGCCTTCCTCTGTTCCTGGCTATGTTCTACTGCGCCAGTCGGTGCTGGGTATCTTAATGATACGTCTACGGGTTACTCGGGGGTGGGGGGGGGGGGAAAGCAGATCATGAACGGTTAAGTTCTTCACAGACAAGCCAGGTGCAGAATGTACCAGTTTGCTGTTCGTCGTTAATTAGTACAGGGGGCCCCGCCCTGTGAACGGAAGAGATATGTTTCTTGGAGATTATTTTAGAAGAGAAAAAAAATCAGCAAAGGGCACCTTTACACTGATTTAACAACCTGTTTCTGGAATTAATCGGCCGTAACCAGGGCCCGATTAGAGTTGGGGGGAGGGGGAGGGTCAGAGTTGTACCCCTTGGGGGGCAGAGTTTGTTGAGGGTGGCTGGGGACCCTGTGTTTTTTTTTTCACCTCTTTTCTTGTTAAGGGACAGAATTGAGGGAAAAAAAAACCCCACTGTAACATTCTGCCTACAATTTGAATATAGCTTCAGCTTTCTGACTCTGGGGGGGGGGGGGGGCAGGGTGGGGAGGGGGAGAGTTTGCTGTTTATGACCCTGGTCTTAACTAGAACTTAAAAACTCACAGATAAGTAAATGAAACTAGCATACGCTGAAGATATCGGTATTAGATGTCTCGGAAGATAGTAGATGTGGCTCTTTACGTCCCGGAAGACAGTAGATGCGGCTCTTTACGTCTCGGAAGATAGTAGATGTGGCTCTTTACGTCTCGGAAGATAGTAGATGTGGCTCTTTACGTCTCGGAAGATAGTAGATATGGCTCTTTACGTGTCGGAAGATAGTAGATGTGGCTCTTTACGTCTCGGAAGATAGTAGATGTGGCTCTTTACGTCTCGGAAGATAGTAGATGTGGCTCTTTACGTCTCAGAAGATAGTAGATGTGGCTGTTCACGTCTCGGAAGATGGAACTTGAGCTCATGGATGTCACCTTTCTGTGGAAGCAGGCGTGCGTCATTTTATAGGTCAGCTTTTCTATCAACTGATCGTGCCGATATTTGTCGATCGTTATTACGAGGATGGGCTGAAAAGCGTTGCCTCGTTTCCAGTTTAAACATAAATTACACCAGCAAAATCAGAAATGGAAGTTTAATGTTTTTGCTTTAATCGTCCCTCGCATGTTTATCTGTGGCAAGTATCCCGTACATTCTGATAGCTGTGGTGTGAGATCAGTGACGGATTAACTAAAACCCCGCTTTCAACCCCACCTCCCCCCAAACTAAAATCGGTAAGGACCCAGCCCCTATGAAATCAGTAAGGACCCAGCCCCTATGAAATCAGTAAGGACCCAGCCCCTATGAAATCAGTAGGGACCTAGCTCCTATGAAATCAGTAAGGACCCAGCCCCTATGAAATCAGTAAGGACCTAGCCCCTATGAAATCAGTAAGGACCCAGCCCCTATGAAATCAGTAACGACCCAGCCCCTATGAAATCAGTAGGGACCTAGCTCCTATGAAATCAGTAAGGACCCAGCCCCTATGAAATCAGTAAGGACCCAGCCCCTATGAAATCAGTAAGGACCCAGGCCCCCCCGCAAATAAAATTAGTAAGGACCCAGCCCCCCCCCCCAACTAAAACCAGTAAGGACCCAGCCCCCCCCCCAAATAAAATTAGTAAGGACCCAGCCCCCCCAACCTAAAATCATAAAGGACCCAACCCCTCTAAACTAAAATCAGTAAGGACTCAGCCCCCCAACCTAAAATAATACCCCCCAACCTAAAATCATAAAGGACCCAGCCTCTATAAACTAAAATAATAAAGCACCCAGTCCCTTTAAACTAAAATCACCAAGGACCCAGCCCCCCAACCTAAAATAATAAAGGACTCAGCCCCTCTAAACTAAAACCAGTAAGGACCAAGCCCCCCCAACCTAAAATAATAAACGACCCAGCCCCCCAACCTAAAATAATAAAGGACCCAGCGCCTCTAAACTAAAATCAGTAAGGACCCAGCCCCCCCCCCCAACCTAAAATCATAAAGGACCCAGCCCCTCTAAACTAAAATAATAAAGGACCCAGTCCCTCTAAACTAAAATCAGCAAGGACCCAGCCCCCAACCTAAAATAATAAAGGACCCAGCCCCTCTAAACTAAAACCAGTAAGGACCCAGCCCCCCAACCTAAAAATAAAGGACCCAGCCCCCCAACCTAAAATAATAAAGGACCCAGCGCCTCTAAAGTAAAATCAGTAAGGACCAAGCCCCCCCAACCTAAAATAATAAAGGACCCAGCCCCCCCCCCAACCTAAAATAATAAAGGACCCAGCCCCCCAACCTAAAATAATAAAGGACCCAGCCCCCTCAACCTAAAGTAATAAAGGACCCAGCCCCCCCCCCAACCTAAAATAATAAAGGACCCATCGCCTCTAAACTAAAATCAGTAAGGACCCAGCCCCCCCCCCCCCCAATAAAATCAGGGCCCCCCCCCTTTTCTTCGACCTATACCGTTCAGCTTCTAATATGAAGGTCATACAATAATAATCTGTATTTACAGAGCCCCCCCCCCCCCCACCTGGAACCCTAGGATTAAGCTTGTTCAGATGAATAGATAATCTGCCACTGTATAGGATTAAGACTTTTTTTTGTTTTTGTTCTAATCAAAATTCTTAACCTCACTCGTAGAGACTGAAAAAAAACCCCAACAAACTTCTACCTTTATTATCGTGCTTCCACAAGGCGCCCCGACGCCCGACGTCTCTGGACACGCGCCACCTCTGATTCTCCCCCCCCCCCCCCCCGTGTAGTATTTGGGCACTCACCTTCGCGTGGATCCTCAGGCCACATGCCTGTCTGAACGTGAGCGCATTCTGTACCCCAGCAAGTATGTAGGCCTCTTATGTTTTTTCGGATGCCACGATACAAGCCAGGTTTTTTTCGTTCCGGTCCAGTTTGCTTTTTTTTTTTTATTTATTATTTCTTCTCTCCCGTAATTTTTGTGTATCCGAAACACTTTCCCAAGTTTTCGTTGGACGTGTTAACTTGTTTCGCCGTTGGAGTCCATTTGTGGATATCTCTTCTGTCAAGTTTTCAAGTGCCTTTTTCTCCGTCAGGAGAAAAGTTCGCTCCCCGTAATTCTCGATGTATGTGTTTATTTATTAAAATAAATCTGGCTAGATCGCAGTAAGTCGTATAGTAATCATGTGATAGAAGCATTAAGTAGCGTACGCTTAGATCATCATAAAAGTAAATAATAAACACAAGTGAATCATTATAAATGTGATACCAAAAATTGATTACAGAATTAGACCAGTATAAAAACTGAGGAGTGTTTTTAAAAAAATATTAGATTGCTATAAAGGTGAAGAATGAACAAAATTAGATAATTATAACGATGAATAGCAAATAGCACAAGGCAAGATCTACAGATAGCACAAGGCTAGATCAACAAATAACACAAAGCTAGATCTAGAGATGAAACATTCATCATCATCATCATCAGGTGCCGTGCCGACTGGCGTTGGCTATTATGCTTCTCCAGTTCAGTTGGTGATCTCCTCTCACACCATCCCGTCAGACTGTCCAGTATCATTTCTCTTGGTCTTCCTCTTGATCTTCTTCCTTCTATTTTTCCTGTTGTTATAATATTTTCAATGCCCCCTCTTCTCATTGCATGTCCTATGAAAGTACATTGTCTCTCTCTTATCTTTCTGACAAGGTTTTTTGTCTCTCCAGCTCTTCTCATACATTCTTCATTAGTTACTTTTGCTGTCCAGGGGATTCGCAACATTCTTCTAATAAACCACATTTCTACTGCTTCCAATGATTTTTATGCAGACTTGCCTATTGTCCATGATTCACTTCCATATAACAAGATAGGTTCAATATAGCATTTTAGGACTTGTTTTCTAGATGAAACATTATATACAATTATACGATTCTCCACAGAACATGGTTTTTAGCTCTTTTCACTTCTGTGTTATTCTTGACCTAATGCCATTTTTTTTGGGGGGGGGGGGAGAAATATTGATAGAAGGAAACAGAGGAACTTATTTATAATTTTAAAATATATTTTGGGTTAAATTTACACCATTTTTAGTTTTATTTAGGCTTTGTCTAAATGTCACTCTAAGCATTGATTGTTAGACTTTGTCTAACTCGCTCCAAGCATTGATACACTAGACTTTGTCTAACTCGCTCCAAGCATTGATACACTAGACTTTATCTAAATCTATCAAAGCATTGATACACTAGACTTTGTTTAAATCGCTCTAAGCATTGATACACTAGACTTTGTCTAACTCGCTCCAAGCATTGATACACTAGACTTTGTCTAAAGCATTGTTACACTAGACTTTATCTAAATATCTATCAAAGCATTGATACACTAGACTTTGTTTAATTATCGCTCTAAGCGTTGATACACTAGACTTTGTCTAAAATATTACTCTAAACTTTACTACACGCTTTGTCTGATTATCGCTCTAAGAATTGATACACAAGTCTGTCTAATTATCGCTCTAAGCGTTGGTACACGTTAAGTGTAAGATCTACCAACCTTGCCAGTGTAAAAGAGTTAAGTAGGTGAATGTTGTTTTGTGGAACTTGTATAAGGGCAGACAATGTTTGTATTACGTAATATTTGTGTTATATAATATTTGTATTACATAACAATTTTTACGTTACACGTCCTGAAAAAATGTGAAGGTGAATAATTAGTAAAGTACATTTTTATAAATATGAAGAAGATTAAACTTTAGTTCTTTCTTTCTTTCTTTCTTACTTTCTTTCCTTCTTTCTTTACTAATGATGCATGATGGATTTGATATTCCAGATCGTTAGATTAAAAAGTCTCTTTTTTCCCATTGTTTCCATTCTTTCTTTCTTTTACACTTTCTTTCTTTCTTACAGTTTATTTATTTTCTTTCTTTTACACTTTCTTTTCTTTCTTTCTTTTACACTTTCTTTTCTTTCTTTCTTTCTTTCTTTTACACTTTCTTTCTTTCTTTCTTTCTTTCTTTCTTTCTTTCTAACGATGTTGATGGATTAGCCACACCTGATTGTTAGATTCAGACCACACGTTTTCCACATTACTTCTTGCATTCCCATGCCTTTATTACAATCTTTCTGTATATTAGTTTTACAGGGCAGATGCGTTCTTTGTATAAATTATGCATTTCTACTTAGTTTGTAGTTTGTTTTCCTTCGTTAAGTAAACAAGTGAAAATTTCACGTGTTTAGATTTGTATTTTTCCTCTTCCCCTCCCTCTCTCCCTCCCCCTCTCTCTTTCTCTCCCTCACTCCCTCCCTCTCTCTGCCTGTCTTTTTCTCTCTCTCCCTCCCTGCCTCCCTCCATCTTTCTTCTCTCTCCCTCCTCTCTTTTTGTCTCTTCCTCCCCTCTCTCCCTCCCTCCCTCTCTCTTTCTCTATCCCCTCCCCCTCTCCCTTCCTCTCTTTTCTCTCTCTCCCTCTCTCTCATTCTCTCCCTCCCTGCCTCTCTCTTCCTCCCTCCCTCTCTTTCTTTCCCTCCCTTTCTCTCCCTCGCTTCCTCTCTCTCCCTCTCCTTCTCCCTCGCTTCCTCTCCCTCCACCTCTCTTCCCCCTTTTTAAGCTTTGATATTCTGTATACACTGAAACCATCAACAGAGTTTAGATGTAATCCTCATTTCCTGCCGTAGCCCGACTTGTTGATCATGATTGGGAAAATGGGATATTGTTCATATCCTTGGATGACAGGTGTCTGTGAGGGGATTACCACTTGGTCTTTATGATGTAAGTACATGGACTAGAATAGTCTAGCAACGTCCAGGACAATTCATAAGGCTATTTTTTTTAGGCAAGGGGGTTGAGGGGAGAAGATTTTTAACATACAAAACAACAATTGCTGTATCATCATTATCATCGTCATCAAATTTATTCGTACATCCACCGTGCTACTTATCTTCTACAGAGCCCGTTTCCTGAGATTTTAAAAATGTACGAGCCCAGCCCTGTTAACTCCCAAGTTCTGTTAACCCTAGCGCTGTTGACTCAAGTCTGTTAACCAGACTCTTGTTAACCCAGCCCTGTTAACTCTCAAGTTCTGTTAACACTAGACCTGTTGACTCAACTCTGTTAACAAGACTCTTGTTAACCCAGCCCTGCTCTCTCAAGTTTTGTTAACCCTAGCGCTGTTGACTCAACTCTGTTAACCCAGCTATCTGGAGGATGTTAAAACTTGCTTGTTTGTCTGTCTACTGTCTGTCTATCTATCTGCCTGCCTACCTACCGACCGACCAATCTGCCTATCGATCTGACTGACTGTCTATCCATCTATCTGCCTGCCTACCTACCGACCGACCAATCTGCCTATCGATCTGACTGTCTGTCTGTCTGCCTGCCTGCTTGTGTGTGTGTCTGTCTTTCTGTCTCTTTCTAGTTTCGTTATAGTTTTCTTACTTAATAATCGGTGTGTGTACTTAATCACTTAAACAATGCGTGTAAGTGATCTGTTTACCAGTTTGGCTGTTGTTAATGTGTGGAAATATAATTTCGCCATATATATGTAATCCGCATGTATTGTTAAATATTTGAGTAAGATCTTGCATGTACTAGCTTCACTTCATATTTAGCATTGCTTTTATATGCTTGTATTGTTAATACTGAATTGATGTTGAAAGACTGGATTTGATATTCCAGATCGTTAGATTAAAAAGTCTCTTTTTCCCATTGTTTCCATTCTTTCTTTCTTTTACACTTTCTTTCTTTCTTACAGTTTATTTATTTTCTTTCTTTTACACTTTCTTTTCTTTCTTTCTTTTACACTTTCTTTTACACTTTCTTTCTTTCTTTCTTTCTTTCTTTTACACTTTCTTTTCTTTCTTTCTTTCTTTCTTTCTTTCTTTCTTTCTAACGATGTTGATGAATTAGCCACACCTGATTGTTAGATTCAGACCACACGTTTTCCACATTACTTCTTGCATTCCCATGCCTTTATTACAATCTTTCTGTATATTAGTTTTACAGGGCAGATGCGTTCTTTGTATAAATTATGCATTTCTACTTAGTTTGTAGTTTGTTTTCCTTCGTTAAGTAAACAAGTGAAAATTTCACGTGTTTAGATTTGTATTTTTTCCTCTTCCCTCCCTCTCTCCCTCCCCCTCTCTCTTCTCTCCCTCACTCCCTCCCTCTCTGCCTGTCTTTTTCTCTCTCTCCCTCCCTGCCTCCCTCCATCTTTCTTCTCTCTCCCTCCTCTCTTTTTGTCTCTTCCTCCCCTCTCTCCCTCCCTCCCTCTCTTTCTCTATCCCCTCCCCCTCTCCCTTCCTCTCTTTTCTCTCTCCCTCCCTCTCTCTCATTCTCTCCCTCCTGCCTCTCTCTTCCTCCCTCCCTCTCTTTCTTTCCCTCCCTTTCTCTCCCTCGCTTCCTCTCTCTCCCTCTCCTTCTCCCTCGCTTCCTCTCCCTCCACCTCTCTTCCCCCTTTTTAAGCTTTGATATTCTGTATACACTGAAACCATCAACAGAGTTTAGATGTAATCCTCATTTCCTGCCGTAGCCCGACTTGTTGATCATGATTGGGAAAATGGGATATTGTTCATATCCTTGGATGACAGGTGTCTGTGAGGGGATTACCACTTGGTCTTTATGATGTAAGTACATGGACTAGAATAGTCTAGGAACGTCCAGGACAATTCATAAGGCTATTTTTTTTAGGCAAGGGGGTTGAGGGGAGAAGATTTTTAACATACAAAACAACAATTGCTGTATTATCATCATCATCGTCATCAAATTTATTCGTACATCCACCGTGCTACTTATCTTCTACAGAGCCCGTTTCCTGAGATTTTAAAAATGTACGAGCCCAGCCCTGTTAACTCCCAAGTTCTGTTAACCCTAGCGCTGTTGACTCAAGTCTGTTAACCAGACTCTTGTTAACCCAGCCCTGTTAACTCTCAAGTTCTGTTAACACTAGACCTGTTGACTCAACTCTGTTAACAAGACTCTTGTTAACCCAGCCCTGCTCTCTCAAGTTTTGTTAACCCTAGCGCTGTTGACTCAACTCTGTTAACCCAGCTATCTGGAGGATGTTAAAACTTGCTTGTTTGTCTGTCTACTGTCTGTCTATCTATCTGCCTGCCTACCTACCGACCGACCAATCTGCCTATCGATCTGACTGACTGTCTATCCATCTATCTGCCTGCCTACCTACCGACCGACCAATCTGCCTATCGATCTGACTGTCTGTCTGTCTGCCTGCCTACCTACCGACCGACCAATCTGCCTATCGATCTGACTGACTGTATATCCATCTATCTGCCTGCCTACCTACCTACCGACCGACCAATCTGCCTATCGATCTGACTGTCTGTCTGTCTGCCTGCTTGTGTGTGTGTCTGTCTTTCTGTCTCTTTCTAGTTTCGTTATAGTTTTCTTACTTAATAATCGGTGTGTGTACTTAATCACTTAAACAATGCGTGTAAGTGATCTGTTTACCAGTTTGGCTGTTGTTAATGTGTGGAAATATAATTTCGCCATATATATGTAATCCGCATGTATTGTTAAATATTTGAGTAAGATCTTGCATGTACTAGCTTCACTTCATATTTAGCATTGCTTTTATATGCTTGTATTGTTAATACTGAATTGATGTTGAAAGACTGGATTTGAATGAAAACGATACAGGGGAGATAATGTCAGACACTCCCACGCGCCCAAGTCCTCGTACTTTGAAAAGAAGGTTTGTTCTTTTTGTCTGCTTACCTGTTTGTCTGTCTGCCTGTCCGTTTGTCCGCCAGCCTGTGTGTCTGTCTGTCAGGTTTCTTTACTGATATTCACATTTACGGCTGATTTTCTGTCAGATTTCAGCAGTCAAAACCGTTCATTATCTTATTTTTGGGGCCAATCATTGGGACCGTAATTTGTCTGGCATCTTCTCTTTCTGCCTGAAACAGATCTTTTTTTCCCCTCCCCTAATCCAACAGCTGTTTTCATTGGCTCTAGTCCGCATTCTTCTTGGCACCATATTAGCTCTTCAAAGAGTCTGGTGTGGGCTGTTTTGTAAAAATCCTTTGGAAATCTCGATTTACTTATTTTTTTTAAATGATGATCTTTTGGTCAGCTTGTTTGTTATACAGATCCCAGTTGTTAAAATATGAAGTTTCAGTAAAAAGTTACAATATGAAGTTTCAGTAAAAGTTACAATATACAGTTTCAGTAAAAGTTGCAATGTAAAGTTTCAGTAAAAGTTGCAGTATAAAGTTTCAGTAAAGGTTACAATATAAATTTTTAGTAAAAGTTACAATATGAAGTTTCACTAAAAGTTACAATATAAAATTCCAGTAAAAGTGTAAAAGTTACAATACTGTTTTCTAGTGAAGGAACAGCTGACATCTAGCGTCAGGGTTGACGAATTGTAACTGATCAAGACCCTGTCTAACATGTCCTTAGTAACAGGTTTAACCTGGCAATCGGGGATCGCCATAGGTCCACATGGAAGGGGGGTGGTGGAATCAGCTAAGGAGGTATTGCTCATCTTTTCCATTTTAGTTGCACTCAGTCAGTTAGTCACTTGCATATCACTTGCGGAAGTTTGCCTTTCTAACAGCTGTCCACTAGGTCTCTTGGTTTTAAGCAAGATGCCCTGCTGCTGATGCATCCATTTGTAGATTATCAACGATGTCTTGCAGCCATCTTCGCCTTGGTCTTCCTCTCTTTATTTTTTCCTATTATGTACCCTTCCAAGACGGTCTTCTCTAAATTCTCATGACTTTTAATGTGTCCAAAATAAGTTTTCTCTCTTTAATCCTCTTTACTAGCCAATCTTCTTCAATATTACGTTCTTGTAGTATTTATATATTTGTTCTTTTGTGTGCCCATGATATTTGAAGAACTCTTCTGTAGCATTTATATTCAAAGGTATGTATGTGTTTCTCAGCTGTTTTGTTAAGTGTCCAGGTCTCATAGGCATATGTTGCCATGGGAGAGATGCATGGCCTTAAAAATCTTATTTTTGTAGTTCTGTCTGTTCCTCTCCACGGTTTCTTTAGTTGTATTGCTTTTTTGAAGAGCGATAGATGCCCTCCTTTTAATTCCTCTCATTGTATCTCCAATATTAGTTAGTAATGATCCAAGATGTTCAAAACTCTCCACCTCTTCTAATTTTTCCTCACTTATATATGACTGCTCCACTCCCAAACCAACATGATGCCGTGCCCCAACATCTTGACCGCATTACGTGCAAGGCACATGAAGTTTCCAGGAAGAAGAAGAAGAAGAATCTTTATTTTCGAAGGGCTAGGAATTGATTACGCAGGGCAGTCTGACATTCCGCTCTTCATAAGTCAACTTTCGTTTTTAACGTACATTCAGTTTAGTACAAGTATACAAATTGTATAAAAAATATAAAACACATTTAATTTAAAGGTATACTTGTTACCTGTACGAACTCCCTGTAACTGCGAGCTGTTGTTCTTTACAGCTGATGCTGTAGAGGTGTTGGGGCACATCATCATATGGTTATGGCGGCTACTTTTTCAAGTCCCGGAGTACAGCTAAAAATCAGGGGGTGTGCAGTGCTTCTTTAGCAGACTCCACCACCCATGGGGACTATGGCGGTCCCTGCCCCGTTAGCCAGGCTACTGGGGGTACCACAGAAGGATGGGATAGAGTCTTAGTCATCTATAGTTCGCTAACCCTGACGCTAGCATATCAGATGTGGGTCACTGATTGCCTCATCGGACGAGCGTCTTCACCCAAGCCCCATTTAAGAGTATAAAATAAAACTATTACATTCACGAAAGTACAGCAAGTAGCTACATGGCTTATATAATAATGTTTTTAAAAAAACTGAATCTTCAGTGCAGTTCATGTCTCATCACGTTCTGTCACAATCTGAACTACCACTTATTTAATTTGCTGTTATAGAACGCAACTTGGTGCGCTGTTATAGAACACAACCTGGTGCACTGTTATAGAACACAACTTGGTGCACTGTTTTAGAACACAACTTGGTTTGCTGTTTTAGATCACACCTTGGTTTGCTGTTTTAGAACACAACATGGTGTGCTGTTTTAGATTACACCTTGGTTTGCTGTTTTAGAACACAACTTGGCTTGCTGTTTTAGAACACAACCTGATGGTAGGCGAATCAACGGTAAGGTGTTCATTGATGAGATTTACTGAAAGAATTAAACCTCGGGCGTGATCAGTCCAGAGACCTGGCAGAGTTTTCTTGGCATTAAAACCGGTACAACTTCCCCAGGTCATTAAAAAAAAAAAGGACTCTCCCTTACGTGCTACGCTGATTGGGCGTAAATCTCTCATGTGCGTGCGCGCGCGCGCGTATATATGTGCGTGCGCGCGCTTATTTGTGTGAGTACATTCGTGGGAAAAACGTATGTTCGGTAGCATCCAGGAAGAAAGACACGAGATTGTACTAGAATCAGTGCAGATGATGTGGGTAATTGGTATAAATTGAGAATTGATCGTTAGCTGCATCCAATAAACAAATATACAAGAAGTATTTTACGCACTTCTGGGTACGACTGGGTTAAGGAAAAAAAATATTAATATCCAGAATCTTCCCATTAACGAAACTGTTTTACGAACAGGCGCAGGGCGGTAATTATTTTAGGTTACAATAACAGCAGCCGCGCAAAGATACAAGGGGGGAAAAAGTAGTGCTTCATGGCTTATCTAGGTTGGTTTTGTGTGCGAGTAGTAGGTAGTGTCTGTTGGGAGGATATCTGCATTCCTTACAGTGAGAGATAGTTTTATTTTTAAATGGTGAATAACTGGGAACACTCAATTTTCTTTATAACATGTATATATGTGTGTGTGTGAGTGAGAGAGAGAGAGAGAGAGAGAGAGAGAGAGAGAGAGAGAGATAGTTTTAAAGAGTGAATAACTGAGAACACAGGACCGTCTAATATCCTGCCTCTCTTCACTCAATTTTCTTTATAACATGAGAGAGAGAGGAGAGAGAGAGGAGAGGGAGAGAGAGAGGAGAGAGAGATGTTTTAAATATATTTGGGCACGCAGGCCTGTCTAATGTTCTGCCTCTCATCACTCAGTTTTCATTATGGCATGAGAGAGAGAGAGAGAGAGAGAGAGAGAGTATAAATCACATGCTAAGAAGATGCACTTTACCAAAACTTGTTCCGTTTTTTTTTAAACCAAAGATTTTGTCAAGATCCTTTAAGTCACGGGAAACGTTTGGAATGAATTGGGGGGGGGGGGGGCCGCGAGCATCGATTTCATGGTAAGGTAACTGAGAATTTCTAGTTATAATGTCCTTGTAGGTGATGTAGAGAGTCGGAAAGAGAGAGAAAGAGGCAGAAACACAGCCCCCCCCCCCCCCAATCCCAACACCCTTTTCCTCCCCCCCCCCAGTTATTTCTGTTGTTTATTGCCTGAATAAAAAGGCTTCGTTGAATATCAGATCGTTTAGATTGGCTAGCAGGATCAATATATACATTCTATTGGCTAGCAAGATCAGCATATACGTTCTATTGGCTAGCAAGATCAGCATATACATTCTATGGGCTAACAAGATCAGAATATGCATTCTGTTGGCTAGCAAGATCAGAATATACATTATTTTGGCTAGCACGATCAGAATATATGTTCTATTGGCTAGCAAGATCAGCATATACATTCTGTGGGCTAACAAGATCAGAATATACATTCTGTTGGCTAGCAAGATCAGCATATACGTTCTATTGGCTAGCAAAATCAGCATATACATTCTATGGGCTAACAAGATCAGAATATACATTCTGTTGGCTAGCAAGATCAGCATATACATTCTATTGGCTAACAAAATCAGCATATACATTCTATTAGCTAACAAGATCAGAATATACATTCTACTTTGCCCTGCCCAGAGAATAAATGTCTTATGAAGAGAAATCTTCTGATGGAGTTTTTAGTTGCACAAAGTGGTTTTTCCCCCCTCTCTCTCTCTCCCTCTCTCTCTCTCTCTCTCTCTCTCTCTCTCTCTCTCTCTCTTTAATACCATGTTTTTTAAAACTACTTCTTCCTTGTCAGTGTTGGAGAAAGTATGGTCATGCTCTAGCTGCAACCCTGTCGGAAGTCCGCCGTCCTCTTTAAGGCTTGAGTTTCAACCCCCATAGGTTTTTTCTTTCAGCTCATCTCCCTCGGGCTAGATCAGTGCTCGGAGGTTTGAGTGAGCTGGACAGGTTAGCAGGATGTGTTCTGGTGTCTGGATCCCAAAGCCGCAGGGACGCTCATTTGTGTATGACAAGTTGGAACTGGATTTAAAGGAAGAGAAGAGGAGAGGGTCAAACAATGGCTACTCTACAATGGAGACATAATAACCAGTATATTCTTTACTCACATGTTTGTCGATATTGCTGGTTTTATTATTATTATTATTATCATCGGCGGCTTGGTTGACTGACTGAGTAGTTAGGTGTTCGACCTGCTAATCTGGTGGTGCCGGGTTCAAGTCTCAAGAATGGGGATTTCTTTCTTTTCTTTTTTTTTTTTTGTCCTGATACCACCACACTGAAAAAGGCCCCAGCCTCTAAAAATGGGTACCAGAGAAATCTGGGAAGGTAAATATGGCCAGGCGTGATATTGAACACATCACACTTTCCTGTGCCGAAGGTCTTGGAAATACAGGCCCAACACCGCATCCCCCAGTATGGCTTGATGGCATGGAAACGGGATTTGACTTTTCCCTTATTATTGGCGGTAGTATGTCAGAATTTGAGACAGGATTGAAATAGTTTGAGAACCGCTTCGCAGGTCCCCCGTTCACTTCATTTCCCCGCTGGATCTTGAAGGTGCTCGCCACGTGGATGTGAGATAGTAGCCACGCCCAGGCAGCCACAAGTGCCGAGAAAACAAAACACATCAAATACACTTTCAGATTTCTCACGGTAAATGAGATCTATTTTAGAACTTGTTCGCCCGTTTTTTGTTGTTGTTGTTGTTCTTCATTTACTTCCATTGCGAGATTCAGAAAAGTGACTGGAAACGATATGAAGAGAGAGAGAGAGTAGCAGATAAGTTTGATGTACTCTGTATCTTCGTTATAATTCTGGGTCCTTTTTGTACGCATGCTCGATTTACGCTGTTGTTTGGTCTGAGTGGCGAAGTGGTTAGTGCACTGGTCTCTCATAGCGAATGTTGGGGGTTCGAATCCGGCTGGAGGCACCCCAGTCACCCAGCTGTAGAAATGGGTACCCGACTTCTTCTGGAGTTTGGTAAAGAAAGGCGGCCAGGCGTGATACTGACCATATCACCCTCTAGTGTGCTGACAGGTCAAGGAAAATATGGGCACTAACACCATATCCCTATGTGGCTCTAAGGCATGACAGGATTACCTTTACCTTTTTACCTTTTTTGGTGGGGCTAATGCGAATTGTTGATAGAGTCAAGTACTTAGGAACAATTATAACAGCTGGTGGGAAATGTCACAACGAAATAAAAGACAGACCTGCTCAGGCCAAGTCAGCATTCCAGAAAATGAGAAACATCTTGTGCAACAGATCCATATCAATGGAAACAAGATTCCGAGTACTTAAAAGTTACATCGAGCCAGTCTTCTTTTATGGATGTGAAGCATGGTCCATGAATAAGAGAGTACAGCGAGAAATGGAGGCCATGGAAATGTGGTTCATAAGAAGGATGTTGACAGCTAAGAAAACCATCGAAGAAGTCTTAAGAGAGGCTGGAGTTAAAAGGCAAATTACAGCAAAGATCAGAGGCAGACAAGCGAGATTTGCAGGACATTTTCTGAGAAGAGGAAAATTGGAACACACTGTGGCAACTGGAAAAACTGAGGGAAGAAGAGACAGATGAAGACAGAGAGAGAAGTTACTTGATGAGCTGTCTATGTGGCTAGGAAGAAAGTCACCGGTGGATCTCATAATCGAGTATAAAGAGAGGGAATTGTGGAGAGAAATGATCGCTTACGCCACGCGGCATGGCACTTGAATGCGAACTGGCCTTATAGGTAGAGCAGCAGTTAAGAGTACTGTGTTCATAACAAAGAGACTGAAGTCGCAGTTTGAGGTGTAGCTTAGGAAAGGAGTACTCGGTTATTTGAATTGAGAGATTGGAGAATGCCATATTGAGACTAGGAATTTAAGAGTCGTAGTTTAGTAACGTTTGTAGTATTTTTTTAAATAGGCATAGTCCTAACACAGTAACGTTTGTAGCATTTTTTTAAAAGAAAGCACAGTCTTAGTACAGTAACGTTTGTAGCATTTTTTTTTAAAGAAAGCACAGTCTTAGTACAGTGACGTTTGTAGCATTTTTTTTTAAAGAAAGCACAGTCTTAGTACAGTGACGTTTGTAGCATTTTTTTTTAAAGAAAGCACAGTCTTAGTACAGTGACGTTTGTAGCATTTTTTTTTAAAGAAAGCGCAGTCTTAGTACAGTAACGTTTGTAGCATTTTTAAAAGGAAAGCATAGTCCTTGTACAGTAACGTTTGTAGCATTTTGCGCTGATGCAGGGATTTATTTGATGGGGAAACTTTTTTTTGGTCTCTCTTCAACCATGTAACTATTGCTAGCTTACAGACAGTAGTGCCTGTGTGAAGGGAATACTGTTGGTTGCATGATTCTGCTGCAGTGAATGTAAGCGAAGTTTGAAAGTTGATTGGAGGTATAACACTGCAGTTTTTGTTTTTTTTTTAATAGACAGATTTCTGTGGCTTTCCGCTTGTCTTTTTGGGGTGGTTCTAGAAGATATGACCAGTTCCTCACTCTCCTATCTGTGATGTCCTGTCTTTTTTTGTAAGCATCACTCAAGCCACTTCCCCCTTTCTGTTGTGTGTTGGCCTGTTGCAAGAGCCACTTCCCCCTTTCTGTTGTGTGTTGGCCTGTTGCAAGAGCCACTTCCCCCTTTCTGTTGTGTGTTGGCCTGTTGCAAGAGCCACTTCCCCCTTTCTGTTGTGTGTTGGCCTGTTGTAAGAGCCACTTCCCCCTTTCTGTGTGTTGGCCTGTTGCACGAGTCACTTCCCCCTTTCTGTTGTGTATTGGCCTGTTGCACGAGTCACTTCCCCCTTCTGTTGTGTATTGGCCTGTTGCACGAGTCACTTCTCCCTTTCTATTGTGTGTTGGCCTGTTGCAAGAGCCACTTCCCCCTTTCTGTTGTGTGTTGGCCTGTTGCAAGAGCCACTTCCCCCTTTCTGTTGTGTGTTGGCCTGTTGCAAGAGCCACTTCCCCCTTTCTGTTGTGTGTTGGCCTGTTGCAAGAGCCACTTCCCTCTTTCTGTTGTGTGTTGGCCTGTTGCACGAGTCACTTCCCCCTTTCTGTTGTGTATTGGCCTGTTGCACGAGTCACTTCCCCCTTTCTGTTGTGTATTGGCCTGTTGCACGAGTCACTTCCCCCTTTCTATTGTGTGTTGGCCTGTTGCACGAGCCACTTCCCCCTTTCTTTTGTGTGTTGGCCTGTTGCAAGAGCCACTTCCCCCTTTCTGTTGTGTGTTGGCCTGTTGCAAGAGCCACTTCCCCCTTTTCGTTGTGTGTTGACTTGTTGCAAGAAGCACTGAAGTGTAGAGAAGCAGGGTCTTCTCCAGCAGTGGTTGCCATGACCCGCACGTCATGACAGAGAACTCTGCTTTCTTGGTCTCCTGCGGTCTGATCATATACAGCATAATGGTTTTTTTATCCTTGGTGGTATAATGGTTTTTTATCATTGGTGATATAATGTTTTTGATCATTGGTGGTATAACACTTTTCTTGTCGTCACTGGCATACATCTATGTGGGCTTTGTTTGGAACGTTTTGTCAATCTGTTTTCATTCAGAAGCTCATCATGCCTGATATAAGAGCTATGTGGTGAACAACATTTGCTCCATCAGTTCCATTCAGACATCAAAGACTCCAGAAATCTTGCCCTGTACTCAGTTCCCGGACCTAGATATTTGTTCTCGTAAGATCTCGTTTCATATGTTGATGTAGAAAGGGGGAAAAATTGAGAATCTTTGCCGTATCTCAGTTTCTTTCTTTTTTTTTTCTAAAATCTAATGTGGTTTTGTAAGGTAGCAGGTACTTAGGTAGGTAAAGGTAATCTTATTATGCTATAGAAGCTATTCCGGGGATACGGTGTTTGTGTCCATATGTTCCTAGGTCCGTCGACACACCAGAGGATGATGTGGTCAGCATCATTTCCTCTCCCCATATTCAGAAGAGGCCAGGTACTCTTTTCTGCAGCTAGGGTGACTGTGGCACTTAGGGCGGACTCTAAATCCCAACCTTCTCCATGACAGACTAGCGCTCTGCCCATTTCACCATTCAGTCGCCTGTCTTACGTCGCTGGATCACTTGAAATGCTTTTGTTTAAGATGATGAAGTTTTCTGGAAGATCTTTCAGCTGACAGCATTGCCTTGTGTTGAGAAATAGTTACTCACACGTTATTCTTATGTTACTATTTTATGATTTGTCTGTAGTCTTACACTTTATCTACAATCTTATGGTTTATCTACAATCGTATGCTTTATCTACAATCTTATGCTTTATCTACAATTTTATGCTTTATCTACAATCTTATGGTTTATCTACAACCTTATGCTTTATCTACAATCTTATGCTTTATCTACAATTTTATGCTTTATCTATAGTTTTATGCTTTATCTACAGTCTTATGCTTTATCTACAGTCTTACGCTTTATCTGCAGTGTTATGATTTATGCTTTATCTGCATTCTTATGCTTTATCCACAGTCTTATGCTTTATCTAGAATCTTATGCTTTATCTACAGTCTTATGCTTTATCTACAGTCTAATGCTTTATCTACAGTCTTATGCTTTATGTAGAATCTTATGCTTTATCTATACTCTTATGCTTTATCTAGAATCTTATGCTTTATCTACAGTCTTATATTTATCTACAGTCTTACACTTTATCGACAGTCTTACTCTTTATCTAGAATCTTATGCTTTATCTACAGTGTTATGCTTTATCTACAGTCTTATGCTTTTTTACAGTCTTATGCTTTTTTACAGTCTTACGCTTTATCTACAGTCTTATGCTTTATCTAAAATCTTATGCTTTATCTACAGTCTTACACTTTATCTAGAATCGTATGCTTTATCTACAGTCTTAAACTTTATCTACAATCTTATGCTTTATCTACAGTTTTACACGTTATCTACAGTCTTATACTTTATCTAGAATCTTACGCTTTATCTACAGTCTTATGCTTTATATACAGGCTTACACTTTATGTAGAATCTTATGCTTTATCTACAGTCTTATGGTTTATCTACAGTCATACACTTTATCTAGAATCTTATGCGTTATCTACAGTCTTACACTTTATCAACAGTCTTACACTTTATCTACAGTCTTACGCTTTATCGACAGTCTTGCGCTTTATCAAGAATCTTATGCTTTATCTACAGTCTTATGCTTTTTTCAGTCTTATGCTTTATCTACAGTCTTATGCTTTATCTACAGTCTTATGCTTTATCTAGAATCGTATGCTTTATCTACAGTCTTATGCTTTATCTACAGTCTTACGCTTTATCTACAGTCTTACACCTTATCTAGAATCTTATTCTTTTCTACAGTTTTACACGTTATCTACAGTCTTATACGTTATCTAGAATCTTACGCTTTATCTACAGTATTATGCTTTATCTATAGTCTTATGCTTTATCTAGAATCTTACGCTTTATCTATAGTCTTATGCTTTATCTACAGTTTTATGTTTTATCTACAGTCTTATGCTTTATCTACAGTCTTACACTTTATCTAGAATCTTATGCTTTATCTATAGTTTTACACGTTATCTACAGTCTTATACTTTATCTAGAATCTTACGCTTTATCTACAATCTTATGCTTTTCTACAGTTTTACACGTTATCTACAGTCTTATACGTTATCTAGAATCTTACGCTTTATCTACAGTATTATGCTTTATCTATAGTCTTATGCTTTATCTAGAATCTTACGCTTTATCTATAGTCTTATGCTTTATCTACAGTTTTATGTTTTATCTACAGTCTTATGCTTTATCTACAGTCTTACACTTTATCTAGAATCTTATGCTTTATCTATAGTTTTACACGTTATCTACAGTCTTATACTTTATCTAGAATCTTACGCTTTATCTACAATCTTATGCTTTATCTATAGTCATACACTTTATCTAGAATCTTTATCTAGAATATTATGCTTTATCTACAGTCTTATGCTTTATCTATAGTCTTATGCTTTATCTAGAATCTTACGCTTTATCTATAGTCTTATGCTTTATCTACAGTCTTATGTTTTATCTACAATCTTATGCTTTATCTACAGTCTTACACTTTATCTAGAATCTTATGCTTTATCTACAGTCTTATGCTTTATCTACAGTCTTACACTTTATCTAGAATCTTATTCTTTATCTACAGTCTTATGCTTTATCTACAGGCTTACACTTTATGTAGAATCTTATGCTTTATCTACAGTCTTATATTTATCTACAGTCTTACACTTTATCGACAGTCTTACGCTTTATCTAGAATCTTATGCTTTCTCTACAGTCTTATGCTTTATCTACAATCTTATGCTTTATCTATAATCTTATTCTTTATCTACAAACTTATGCTTTATTTATAATCTTATTATGCTTTATCTACAAACTTACGCTTTATCTGCAGTCTTACGCATTATTTACAGTCTTACACTTTATCTACAATCTTAGCTTTATCTACGACCTTAGCTTTATCTGCAATCTTAGCTTTATCTACAATCTTAGCTTTATCTACAATCTTAGCTTTATCTACACTTTAAGCATGTTGCGACTGCAGAATACAGGGTAAAACGTGCAAGACTTGTTGCAGTAACAAATTCTTACTCAACACTCCAGTTCTACTTTACAATTGCTTCTATTTGTTAACCATCACCTCTGTTTCTTGTTAACTGTTTCTCCTGTTTGTAGTTTATTGTTAAAGTACCTGTATTTGTAGTTTTTTAAAAATATTATTTCAGTTTGATATTTTTTGTTAACTGTTGTTGCTGTTTGTTGTTTCTTTTTTTTATTGTTACGGCTTCCATTTAGCTTAATATTAACGATTACTATTACTTTATAGTTTCTTTGTTAACTGTTATATGTACGTGTATATTCTTGTCAATTATTATATGTACGTTTTGTTTCTTCTCAACTGCAACATGCACTTGGTGATTCTTGCCAAATGGTATTCCTGTTTCTTGCTTTTAATTGTTACCTCCCCTGCTTGTTCATTATTAACTGTTACGTCTACTTGTTGTTTCTGGTTAACTATCACGTTCACTTCTTATTTGCTCGGAGTATTTTTTGCCTTGCTGTGCCTCTTATTTACTGAGAGTCTTATTTGCCTTGCAGTACTTCTTGTTTCTTCCGAGTCTTCTTTGCCTTGCAGTACTTCTTGTTTCTTTCGAGCCTTCTTTGCCTTGCAGTACTTCTTGTTTCTTCCGAGCCTTCTTTGCCTTGCAGTACTTCTTGTTTCTTCCGAGTCTTCTTTGCCTTGCAGTACTTCTTGTTTCTTCCGAGTCTTCTTTGCCTTGCAGTACTTCTTGTTTCTTCCGAGTCTTCTTTGCCTTGCAGTACTTCTTGTTTCTTCCGAGTCTTCTTTGCCTTGCTGTACCTCTTGTTTTCTTCCGAGTCTTCTTTGTCTTGCTGTACCTCTTGTTTTCTTCCGAGTCTTCTTTGCCTTGCAGTACTTCTTGTTTCTTCCGAGGCTTCTTTCCCTTGCTGTACCTCTTGTTTGCTCCGAATCTTCTTTCCCTTGCTGTACCTCTTGTTTTCTTCCGAGTCTTCTTTGCCTTGCAGTACTTCTTGTTTCTTCCGAGGCTTCTTTCCCTTGCTGTACCTCTTGTTTGCTCCGAATCTTCTTTCCCTTGCTGTACCTCTTGTTTTCTTCCGAGTCTTCTTTACCTTGCAGTACTTCTTGTTTCTTCCGAGGCTTCTTTCCCTTGCTGTACCTATTGTTTGCTCCGAATCTTCTTTACCTTGCTGTGCCTTTTGTTTGCTCCGAATCTTCTTTACCTTGCTGTGCCTTTTGTTTGCTCCGAATCTTCTTTACCTTGCTGTGCCTTTTGTTTGCTCCGAATCTTCTTTACCTTGCTGTTCCTTTTGTTTGCTCCGAATCTTCTTTACCTTGCTGTGCCTTTTGTTTGCTCCGAATCTTCTTTACCTTGCTGTGCCTTTTGTTTGCTCCGAATCTTCTTTACCTTGCTGTGCCTTTTGTTTGCTCCGAATCTTCTTTACCTTACCGTGCCTTTTGTTTGCTCCGAATCTTCTTTACTTTGCTGTGCCTTTTGTTTGCTCCGAATCTTCTTTACCTTGCTGTGCCTTTTGTTTGCTCAGAATCTTCTTTACCTTGCTGTGCCTTTTGCTTGCTCCGAATCTTCTTTGCCTTGCTGTGCCTCTTGGTCTTTTTTCCTTTCTTCTCATATGACAGTTTAGTCTGATGGGTCTCTTCCGTTCTGTCTGTCTTCTGCACGCAGTTAACTTAATGCTTAAAAAATACAAGGCAGAAGGTTGGATTTTGTGGGCTTCCGTTCCGAAAAAAAAAATCCCGCTGGGAGGCGCCGTGTCTTCCTGCAGGACGTCTTCAGCTGCCAGCACCTACAGCTACAATGAATGTTTTGCCATCTGTTTTCTGTAGCTCATCAGAACCCGATAGAAAATATCTTCCTGATTTTGTTTGGTGACGTGTAATCGCGTAGACAGCAGGGTTGCCAACTCGTGGTGACAGGAGAAAAGATAAGAGAGAATGGAGGTGAGGGCGAATGAAAGAGTGTTGACAGACAGGTGACAGGCCACTGTGAGGGGACTGAATGAATGAGTGATTAGGTTTTGGTGAATTTCATGGATTCAGTGAGAGAGAGAGAGAGAGAGAGCCTTTATGTCTGGTGGGGAGGGGAGGTTCTGGCTGATCTTAAATGCGTGGTGCTGGTGTGCGGGTCTGTATGTAAGCGGCTGTATGCATAGTATGTGTTTGTTATGGATGTACCTTCCTACGTTTATCATCCAAATTATATATCATCCATATTCTCGCTTTCGTATTTGATTGCTATACATATTCTTGTTTTTTTTTCGATTATTTTCTTATCATCATTATTATTATAATCCTTAATTTTCTTATCTCGTCCATAGTCTTATCTTTCATTTTGTCATAAATTTTTGTCTTTAGTCCTATGTGTGCTCTTCTGTCTACTTTTTTTTGTCTATATTCTTATTTGTCTTATACCTGTTCTTATCTTTGTGATTATTTTATCATCTATATCATGGCATTATCTTTTTTCTCCTCTCTTCACAGTCGTATCTGTCCTGTGTATTCTTCTCATTTATTTTCGCTTGCCTTTCTTTATTTTGTCATTTCTTATTTTTTATTATCGTTCGTATTCTTGATCCTTCACAATCATTTAACAAGTTGATCCTTCATACTCATTTAACAACTTTATACTTTACAGTCATTTAACAACTTGATCTTTCACAGTCATTAACAACTTGATCCTTCACAGTCATTTAACAACTTGATCCTTCATAATCATTTAACAACTTGATCCTTCACAGTCATTTAACAGCTTGGTCCTTCACAATCATTTAACATTCGTGCATTTCACATTAATTATTATTTGCTTATCTTTCATATTCGCACACCATCTTCTTGACTGTCTTGTATTACTTCTTTTATCACGTTCCTGTCTTTCTCTCGCGTTCTTTTCTCATCTTGTTTTCTTGCGCGATCTCAAACTTCTGATTGCTCTAATTTTTTAAAAACATTTCACTGCTGTTCTAATTATCTCTGATCCTGTAAAATTTTCTCGTCTTTTCTCGCCACGTTTTCGTTCAATTTTTTTGTTCAGTTTCTTCTCGTCGTCGTTCAGTTTTTTTGTCATCTTTGTTCAGTTTTTTTTTTTGGTTCAGTTTTCCTCGTCGTCGTCAAGTTTTCCTTGTTTCCTATCAGTTTTTTTTTTCAGTTTTTCTCGTCGTCGTTCAGTTTTTTGTTTAGTTTTTCTCCTCTTAATTCAGTTTTTTTTCGTCTTCGTTCAGTATTGTATTCATTGTTTATCATCTTCGTTCAGCCTTTTGGGTCAGTTTTTCTCGTCTTCGTTCAGTTTTTTTTTTTGTTTGTTCAGTTTTTATCATCTTCATTCAGTTTTTTGTTCAGTTTTTGCCACCTTCATTCAGTATTTTCTTCAGTTTTTATCATCTTCATTCAGTTTTTTGTTCAGTTTTTGCCACCTTCATTCAGTATTTTCTTCAGTTTTTATTATTTTCATTCAGTTTTTGCCACCTTCATTCAGTATTTTGTTCAGTTTTTATCATCTTCATTCAGATTTTTGTTCAGATTTCCTCGCTTTCGTTCAGTTTTTTTTTTTTTTTTGGTTCAGTTTTCCTCGTCTTTGTTCATTTTTCTTGTTCAGTTTCCTTCACCTTCTTTTCTTTTTTTTTTCCCGAGCATGTGGCCAGAACATCGCGTCTGTTTACTTCCAGGAAGTTAGAATTGAAAGGAAATCTGTTTACCTCTTACAATAGGATGTTTATTCTAAATCTCCCGTGGAACTGATTGTAATGGGCGCATTTCTTCCGAGTCCGGGCTTCTCAGAGTGTAATTAAATGCATAAAGCATCCCTCAGATAGGGCTGCCAGGGGGACTGCAATAAAACAAACATGACCTTAATTGTTGTTTGAATGAGTTTGTGGTTGTGATGGCGTCATAGTGAGCTGTAGCGATGTTAATGTGCTGAAGAGGCAAATAATCCATCGTGGCTTGGTCAAACCAGCGAGCAGAACACGTCCGTTTAAGCAGCCAGCGACTTGTAGCTGACACGCGGACGTCGGGGTTGGCGAACCATAGCTGATCAAGACCCTGTTCCCACCTTTCCGTTAGTACTCCCCCAGTAACAAGCCTAATCTGGCTAACTGGGTAGGTTATCACCCATGGTCCTCGTGGTGGCAGAGTCTGCTAAAGAAGTATTACAGACCCCTGCTTTATAACTGCACTCAGGGACTGAAAAAAAAAGTAACCACCATGGCCTATGACCCGCTCCCAATCCGATACGATTCTGTGCCGCAGTATCTTCACAGCGTCGAATGCGAAGAGCACCAGCTCGTAGCCCTAAGAGATTGAAGAAAAGAAAAAAAAAAAGAAGATCCAGCGGATAGAGTTTTTCCTATGAGATGGTACCTTCCTTGAGCGGTTGGGTAATCCCATAACCATCCATGATTGTTATATACGGCAGTAAATAATAAAACACATGATTTTAATGTATTATTTATATAAATCTTATATGCATTAGCTTCTGTAGTCCTTGACAGGGAAATGAACGGGTATTTTTTCTTGGCCTTTTCTGTGTGGTGGGCTAATGGTCTCTGTAAAACTTGGGTCTGGTAGCGTCAGGTGAATCTCCAAGGTTACAGAAACTGGTTCTAACAGAGCAGATGTCTCCTATTTGATGCGTTTGGACGGTATTTAGGTACGTTTCACAAGAGAAATATACCGAATATTCGTTTCGAATTCTTGTCCTGTCACAATGGAGATCAAATATACGTATTCGGCCGGACACTTAAGCTTCTGCCCGTCTTTTATTCGTCACTGCAGATGTGTTCAATATATAGAATCATGTTTTGTCATGTGGGTTTCCATACAACGTGTTGCTTCTAAGTAAGTGAAAACTACTGTGTTGCTAGTCTTTAAGGGAAGATGATTTATGCTGCGAGGGTAAATGAAATGAAAGTTAGAAATTGAGAATAAAATTTCCGAAAGAACAGATTAGAGATCACTTAGTAGTACTACCTGTTAGCACCAAGGTCAGTGAGAGGAGAATATCGCGTGTCAAGATGGTGGACTACAATGCAGTCATACTCCAAGGAAGAACTGAGTTCTGTCATGCGATTCTCCTCCCCCAAAGGTCTGAACTACTCGGACATACATGCACCTTGAAATATTTCCACTCGGACTTGACCCCAAGCGATTTTCGTCTGTTTGGACCCGTAAAACAACAGCTTGGTGGTAAAAGGTTCTCGGATAATGCGGAGATGCAGGGCGTGGTGAGACGTCTAGGCGCAGGGTTTTTTTTCCCCTTTCCTTAATGGAATTCAGGCGCAGATTCATAGATGGCGCAGATGCATTGTAAAGCAACGGGACTATTGAAAATTCCGGGTGCTGTTTCTCCTGTATTCAGCAGAAGTGTAAATCGCAATTTCTAACTTTGATTCATCTTCATATATTGTGTTTCGATCCGTGACAAACTTTGATTCATCTTCGTATATTGTGTTTCGATCGGTGACAAACTTTGGTTCATCTTCGTATATTGTGTTTCGATCCGTGACAAACTTTGATTCATCTTCATATATTGTGTTTCGATCCGTGACAAACTTTGATTCATCTTCGTATATTGTGTTTCGATCCGTGACAAACTTTGATTCATCTTCATATATTGTGTTTCGATCCGTGACAAACTAGGGATTATACAGCTGTGGTTTCGCTTTGCTTTCGACTACTGACATGTGGTTCTTAAGAAGGATGCTTCACGTAACATGGGCAGTCAGAAAAACAAGTGAAGTAGTGTTACAGCAGGCAAAGAGCTATTTGTTGAGCCTTATATGGATATAAGGTGCCGTACTACTAGTGCAGTACATAAGAAAAAAAGACAATCAAAGTTTCTCGGAGCGTATCAGCAGACGTGAAGGTCTCGAAAAGTCGGTCGTGACTGGAAAGATAAATGGCAAAAGACAGACGGGGCGGAGAAGACAGAAATACTTGGATGGCCTGACTGTATGATTTGGCAGGAAAACAAACAGTCGACTTGATTCTAGACACGAAGGATCGAGCGAGATGGAGGGAGATGACCGCCTGCACCTAATGGCATGGCAGTATTCGATCTGATCTTGAATTTGTTAACTAGAATTGCCCTGTGTGTTTTATTTACGTAGCGGAATCCAGCCCGCTTCCATGCGTTTTTTTTTTTCCTGCACTATAAATCCAGACATCTTTGTCAAGCAAGACACGGATCACATATTTATTACCGGGTGGAAATGTTGAACAACCAATTGCCTGATGTGATGCCTCGTGGAACATCAGGGAAACAAGACGCAACATCAGTGCCAGAGCTACCTCCCTCTATCAGAACCCCAGCACCCTTTATCATTATTCAGTTTGATGGAGAAAACTGCACGTGTGGCAGAAAAGCAATCGACACCAGATGGTGGGACCCGTGTTAGAAGATTTACGTTGGTGTTGCCGTGGTTTACTTATGGCAGAGGATCCGAGCTAAATTAAGAGAGAGGGAGTCAGTCAGTCAGCTCACACTAGGCCCAGGTTTGTACGGCACGTTGTAAGGTGAAGCGGGGGATGAGAGTGACACTGTCTTGGCAGGTAGTTCAATCGGCGCGTGCGTGCTTCAACCCAGTGTTAATGCAGTTCTTTCGTTTGAAGTCTGCTTCTTTCTAGTTCTTTTGCCAGGCTGTGATCAGTACTTACTGGGAGGCCTTTTCGTTGTTTAGAAAGCCGTTCAGTTTTAAATCATTTTCTTCCCAGTGTCCCCGTTTTGTGGATAAACTTCTTGCAGATCACCGGGTTATAAATTTTGAAACTGATCTTTGCCAAAGCTCAGACTCTTTATAAAATAAAGGTAGGAACAGCTTTACTCATTAACAGAGCTCATAGATGTAGCTCTCCATCTACGCCTTATTCATACAGAATCATACAGGACGAAGAAATAGGCAAGGAAAATGACATCTAAATTCGCGTATATAACGTGTAATGAGTGAGGGGGAAAAAAAAGGCTAAATCTTTGAGCTGATTAATTTGGAGTTTGAATTTATTCATTTGTTCACGGTCTTGATCTTTCTGGATATAATATGATTTCCTGAGAGTGTAGGCAAGTAAGCAAGTTTGCACGAAAATTTGTTATTTGATGGATCACACTGGTCTAACCTCGCACTCCTTTGAGTAATTTATGGGTCTGTTGGTTACTTTCGAGGATTTTTGTTTCTTTCTAAATAGATGTAATTTTGCTTACTGCTTTTCCGGAACTACTTTTTTTGTTGTTAGTTGGCTTGTTGTTTTATAGAACTATTTTTTGTGTGTGCTTAGTACTTATCTGATGTTTTATGGAAGTACTTTTTGGTAGTCGCTAGCTGTCCTGTTGTTTTATGCGACCCTTTTCCATGCCATTAAAGCTTATCGGGGTGGGGTGTTAGGCCCATATTTCCATGACCTTCGACGCATGAAGGTGGCCCTCACCTGTCTGCATTTACCTTCCAAGATTTTTCAGGTACCCATTTTTAGAGACTGGGTGCACCCCGGGGCCCCAGTTGTTTTATTCAGCGGTTTTTTTTTGGGGGGGGGGAGGGGGGCTAGGTGACCTGTTGTTTTTCGGAACTACTTTCTGATAGTAGCTGCTTGACCTTTCTTTCTTTTCCCCCACACACAAATTGTAGAACTATTTTTGACTAGTTACGTATGTTCTTTTCAAACATTTCTGGATATCTTACAAATGGGGGATAGGGGGGGGGGTGTGATTGTGTTTCAGCCACACCCCCCCCCCCGCTCCCCGTATATTTTCCCCCCCCCCCCGGCTGTTTTGTTTGTCTCCGCCTCCTTACTTTTTGACTTGTCCTTGTATATCGGTTATTAATATTATGATGATGATTATTATTATTATTATGTGCCCAGCCGGATAGCGTTGACGATCATGGTTCTCCATCTTGCGCTTTCCTTGGTGTTTCCGGTCAGTTTAGATGCTTTTCTTGTCCCATGCCACCTGGTCAGTCCACTGAGATATTTTTCTCTTGACCTTCCTCTCTTCCTTTTTTTTTTCCCCTTGAATGTTTCAGTCATGACTAGGTCCTCCATCTTCTGTCTTCTCATGTCCAAGAGATTTTCGCTGTCTTTTTTCTTATAATTCTAACTAGTTTTCTTTGTTCTGAAGCTTCTTTAATGACCCTTTCTCGTTGGGTTTTCTGACTGTTTAGGACAGTGGTTCCCAGTTGGTGGTCAGTGGACCCTGGCTTAGGGAGGTCCGTGACAAAAAAAAAACAGAAGGTCCTTCTGTTTTTGTTTCTTTTTTTTTCTTTTTTAAATTGTCACTGTGAAATGTTTAACACTGTTTTTTTTTCTTTTTTAAATTGTCACTGTGAAATGTTTAACACTGTTTTTCTCTTTTTTAAATTGTCACTGTGAAATGTTTAACACTGGTTTTTTAAAATTGTCACTGTGAAATGTTTAACACTGTTTTTTTCTTTTTTAAATTGTCACTGTGAAATGTTTAACACTGTTTTTTTCTTTTTTAAATTGTCACTGTGAAATGTTTAACACTGTTTTTTTTTCTTTTTTAAATTGTCACTGTGAAATGTTTAACATTGTTTTTTTCTTTTTTAAATTGTCACTGTGAAATGTTTAACACTGTTTTTTTCTTTTTTAAATTGTCACTGTGAAATGTTTAACACTTTTTTTTTCTTTTTTAAATTGTCACTGTGAAATGTTTAACACTGTTTTTTTTTTCTTTTTTAAATTGTCACTGTGAAATGTTTAACACTGTTTTTTTTTGTTCGGCGAGTCCTGTGTGGAGGAAGGAACTGTTTCTTTCTTTAAAATCAAGTTTGAAAATATTGAACCAAATGTGGAAGCGACTGTTCGGAATCTTCTTCTTCTTCGTTCGCATTGTCTGTCTATATCTGCAGTCCTGTCTCTTGGATAAATTTCACTGTTTTTTGTAATTCATGTATGGAACCATAGAGCTTATCTTCTTTAGTGGTTTCACTGGGCCAGTAATTATTTCTCAGTGTCTCGTAGTTGGTGCAGTTTTGGAGGATATGTTCTACAGTTTGGGGCATCTGGGCACATGTACATAGATTAGTAGTACCAACCTTAAACTTTGTATACATATGACTTCGGAGTCGGCTGTGTCCTGTTCGGAGACATAAGATGGTGACTTGTTCCTTTCTGTTTAACTGTTCGGAATAAAAAAAAAAGAGGCATGATTTCTCTCACCATATTTATGTTGTTTAGCTGTCTCACATTTCATATTCTGTTCTTTTGTCAGAACAAGTAGGAATGTTAATTGCTGTCTGTCTGTTTTTGTCTTAGCTACTTTACTTTCATTTTGAAAATTCACCAAGTTTGTACTGTTTTTTTTTTTTTTAGTGTAGTGTAGCGTTACCTCATTAAATATTACCCACATTTTCTGAGAGAAACTTATGTTGCATTTAAACCACTGCAGCTATCATACAGATATGAAACTTTTTCAAAGTCTAGGGGCCCGTGGCTGGATTTTAGAACAGCAGGGGGCCCGTGGCTGGATTTTAGAACAGCAGGGGGCCCGTGGCTGGATTTTAGAACAGCAGGGGGTCCGTGGCTGGATTTTAGAACAGCAGGGGGCCCGTGGCTGGATTTTAGAACAGCAGGGGGCCCGTGGCTGGATTTTAGAACAGCAGGGGGCCCGTGGCTGGATTTTAGAACAGCAGGGGGCCCGTGGCTGGATTTTAGAATAGCAGGGGGTCCGTGGCTGGATTTTAGAACAGCAGGGGGTCCGTGGCTGGATTTTAGAACAGCAGGGGGTCCGTGGCTGGATTTTAGAACAGCAGGGGGTCCGTGGCTGAATTTTAGAACGTCAGGGGGTCCGTGGCTGAATTTTAGAACGTCAGGGGGTCCGTGGCTGAATTTTAGAACAGCAGGGGGTCCGTGGCTGAATTTTAGAACAGCAGGGGGTCCGTGGCTGAATTTTAGAACAGCAGGGGGTCCGTGGCCTGGATTTTAGAGCAACATGGAGTCCGTGGCTTGGATTTTAAAACAGCAGGGGGTCCGTGGCCTGGATTTTAAAACAGCAGGGGGTCCGTGGCTGAATTTTAGAACAGCAGGGGGTCCGTGGCCTGGATTTTAGAACAGCATGGAGTCCGTGCCCTGGATTTTGAAACAGCAGGGGGTCCGTGGCCTCGATTTTGAAACAGCAGGGGGTCCGTGGCCTGGATTTTGAAACAGCAGGGGGTCCATGAACTTTTGTTAGTTGGGAACCACTGAGTATTTGTTAAATATTTCTCCAAAACGAATTTTCTGTTGCTTCCAATTTCTTTCTTTTCTTTCTTTTTTTTTTTTGCTAGTTGTCGGAATTTCACATCCGTATAGCATTAAAGATATATCACATCATGTTTCACAGATCCGTGAATATCATTGAGGAGTTGTCATCTTCAGATAACTTTAGAAATAACGTATATTTGCGTCCTTACTTTTTTTCCCATTTTCGTTGATTTGTTGTTAGTGACATTCGTTGGTTCATATATTTGAGCCCATGTTGTTTTAGAAAACGTTCTGGGCTTTGAGAAAACATGTTTACGGGTAAACGTGTAAATACGAGAATACAGTACATACATGAAGCATGTTTTTTTTAAAAACTGTTCAGTTCTATGAAGTTGTGGTGCTTGATCAGCGCTCCTTAGAATATGCTCTGTTCATTTTAGGCACATTTAGAATGTTCGCTGCCCTTGTTAGACACGTTTAGAATGTTCAGTGCCCTTGTTGGACACGTTTAGAATGTTCAGTGCCCTTGTTAGGGATGTTTACATTGCTACCCTTCTTCTTAGACACGTTTAGAATGTTCTGTGTTCCTTATAGACACATTTAGAATGTGATGTTCTTGAAAGGCACGTCTAGAATATACTGTGTTCTTGTTAAGCATGTTAAGAATGTGCTGTTCTTCATAAGGCGCCATAGAATGTACTTTGTTATTGCTGGGCATGTTTAGAATTGTTCGCTGTTCTTTAAGTGTGAGAACAAAACCGTCATCTGAGAATATCTTTTTGCACATAACACATCATATATCATAATCTTATATTCAGGTGTTGATAAATTGGCAAAGTGTGGAAAATATTTGCCTAGAGGTTGTTCTTGTTGAAAGATCCGAATATTATTTAATAACTTCGACCCCTTGTTCAGCGAAGCTGTGTATTTGGAGTGTTTCTGTCATTAGTTGGGCTGTCTCTTTAGCAGTTTTTCCTAAGTACCTTTCCGCCATCTTTACACTCTGCATTTAATCTATTTTCCAGCGTCAGGGAAGTGTGAAAATAAGAGAAATTTTATTAAATCTCTGTATAATTAATGTACTCTTAACAGATGTATTTAAAAGTCGTGAAAAGGGAAACCGGTTTTGCGGAAAAGCTTATAATGATTTTCGATTTGAAAATCCGAGAGCGTTGGTTTGTTATTAAATCAGTTCTGCGATGTTTAGTTGTAGAATTAGATTTTCATGGAAAAGAGAAATAAGAATTTCACAGAAGAGTGGAATAATAATTTCAGAGAGAGGAGAAATAAAGAGTTTCACGAAGAAGAGCTAGTGAAGGTGTAAAATTCTTTTGTGGGTTGTTGTGTTGCCATGATTAATGCCGGCGTTGTTGGAAGGTAATAAAAGGGCATCGCAGTAAAAGAGATTGTTTGATCCTGTGTTCTTTCTGAAAGGCAGTTTATTGTTTTTTTACTGTGGATAATCTACGCACGTATCCCTGTCTTAACTTCTGACTTAATTGAAACCTGCACGTAATCAGCGTCAACCCGCTTTGGATATAAGTAAATTTTTGTAGTGGATCTTTTCGACTGGATGATTCAACGTATTTTGTGCGACATGGAGCTGCAGTGTTTCAGCTTGGGAGATTTGGGTTTGGAGTATGGCCACCGTCTTCTGAAGTGCAGAGAAGACATCTGTTGCCACGGTAACGGCAGGGACCTGGGTCATGCGGATTTACTATGATTTCCCTTGACACTACGATCCTTTTCGGATTGCTAGCCTTGACCGCGTGGGAAGCGGCATTGAATCCGAGCTTGACCTCCATAGCCCGAAATTCGACTGTGGGGAAGGTCAGCATTATGGCGGATGATCTTATGCAGCTGGTCATGACCCTAACTGCATTGATGGGGCTTGCTTTTCTCTGCTTTATCGCGTGTATCATGGCTTTCGGGATATGGATGCTGAAAAACGTAAGTATTCGAAAAGTTTATATTTATTTTGCTCTTCGCCCGCAGCTGAAATCTTTTTTTTTTTTTGCCCATGACATATTGGAACAGGACATAACAGGAGAAACACTTCCGCATGTTTGCACACTATCTGTTTCATCACATGACCTTTCATATGCTTGAGTCTGATACCAGTTTCTTTGGGAGTGTCCACGTGTACTATGTGCGTAATCATTTTCCCATGATTCTTACTTGCTGTTTTACATTACTACTTAATGACGATCCCCACCCTCCCCTCATGATCCTGGTGCCAGACCCTGGTGTGTTTCCCCCTCGGTTTATACCTGTGCTATCTCTGTTACATCTGCATACCCACTTCCCGCGTAAGACCCGGGCCAGAAGCTTCGCCCAGGTAAGTGTTTCGGTGGATCTTCAGTTTCCTCTTGTCGAGAAAGGTGAAGGTGGTTTGCCATCTGGCGAGGATTGAGGCTCTAATGGGCTGATTGTGCTAAAAATATGACGCATAATGCATGTAGCACACGGCTGATCCCCTTGTCAAGGGGTTTTTGGCGTTCCGCTGTCATAATTCTGCGGCAGACACAATATCTCGCTGCGGTGAAATCCCATCTCGTCTTGTACCACCAAACAGGCAGTTTAGACAACAAGGTGAGAAAACAAAATGAGGTCTAAGCCTCTAAAAACATGATTAATTTGAATCACGTGCAGAATAGTATCGCATGTGAGTTAATCACATATTGAAAGTATTATTTCTCAGATGATGGCTATATCTTTTAAAAAAACGTGTTTTTGGGGTTTTCCTAAAAGATAGTACATCTTAAAAACATCAAATCTTAGGTGATATCTAAATTATATGTTTAAAATATCCTTTCCATGTGATATCTAAATTATATATTTAAAATATCTTTTCAAGGTGATATCTAAATCACATCTTGAAACCATCATTTCTAAGGTGTCGTCTAACTCACACGTAGGAAAACATTATTTCTTAAATTATGTCTAAATCGCACAAACAAAATGCAGTTTCTTAGATTATGAATAAATCACATGTTGAAACTATCATTTTAAAATGATGATGTCTGAATCACATAGCAAGAACATAATTTCTCAGGGAAAGTTTAAATTAAGCTCCAAGAGTTTGTTTGTTTGTTTGTTTCGTGAAAGATGTAGGAATCTCCTTCCCGAATAAATCTTTCCTTAAAAGAAGTGAATGTCACGTGCTGGAATATTGTGTCTTGAATGGTGTCTGCTTCACGTAGGGAAAATACATTTCTGAAGTTACGCCATACAAAATCAGATTTAACCATAACGTAAAGAGAACCGATATTTAAGAGTGATGTTCTAAGTGTACTACTCTATGGAAGTGAATGCTGGAATATGGAATAGAAAACAAGTTGAAGTACAACAGAGAGGATGCTGAGCAATAGAGGGCTCACTTGGCAAGAGCAGAAAAAAAGGCAAAGGACAGGCATTTGTGGAAAACCCTTGCGGAAGCCCCATGTGCCATGGGCACTTAAGATTCAGAGAGAGAGAGAGAGAGAGAAAGAGAACCGATTAACCATGATTTAAAGAGTACATATTAACCGTGAATACAAATTAACCATAGCTTAAAGAGTACGGATTAACCATGACGTGAAGAGAACAGATTAACCGTGACTTAAAGAGCAAAGATGAACCATAACTTAAAGAATACAATTGAACCATAACTTAAAGAATACGGATTAACCATAACACGAAGAGAACATATTAACTGTAACATAAAGAGAGCAGATTAACCATAACGTATCAGTCAATCAAGTGCCTTGCCGCGTGGCGTAGGCGATCATTTCTCTCCACAATTCCCTGTCTTTAGACTCGATTATGAGATCCACTGGTTACTTTCTTCCTACCCGCACTGACAGCCCATCCAGTAACTTCTCTCTCTGTCTTCCTCTGTCTCTTCTTCTTTCAGTTTTTCCAGTTGCCACAATGTGTTCCAGTTTTCCTCTTCTCAGAAAAATGTCCTACAAATCTCCCTTGTCTGCCTCTGATCTTTGCTGTAATTTGCCTTTTAACTCCAGCCTCTCTTAATACTTCTTCGTTGGTTTTCTTAGCTGTCCATGGTACCTTCAACACCCTTCTTATAAACCACATTTCCATGGCCTCCATTTCTCGGTATACTCTCTTATTCATGGACCATGCTTCGCATTCATAAAACAAAATTGGCTCGATGTAACATTTACGTACTCTGAACCTTGTTTCCATTGATATTGATCTGTTGCACAAGATGTTTCTCATTTTCTGGAATGCTGACTTGGCCTGAGCACATCTGCTTTTTTATTTCGTTGTGACATTTCCCATCAGCTGTTATAATTGTTCCTAAGTACTTGAATCTATCAACTTGTTTCAGTTCTGTGCCATCGATGGTAATGCTACATTTTGGTTGTATTCTTTTCTTTGAGATGACCATCACTTCAGTTCTTTTTATTCATGCTGAGACGTTTACTTTTACTTTCACAAACCACGATGTCCAGAAGAGCCTGTAGCTTCCCTTCACTTTTAGCAATCAGAACTGTGTCGTATGCATATCTTAAGTTGTTATTGTTGTACCCGCCAGTTGATATTTCTGGCAAGTTCTCTGTATTTCTCATTATATTTTCGCTGTACAAGGAGAAGAGGTGAGGAAATAGAACACATCCTTGTCTCACTCCCAATATTATGTCTTGGAATGCTCCTATTTAGTTCTCAGCCTTCATTGCTGCTGATTGCTGCCAGTATATGTTTTTAATGAGTTTCAGATCTTTCCCATCTATGTTGATGTCTTCCAGCATTCTTATCATTTCTGTGTGTCTCACTTTATCGAATGCTTTACAGTAGGCTATGAAGCATAAGTATAGGTCTGTCTTTACTTCTGTTGATCTTTACTTCAGTGTTCTCTCTCTCTCTCTCTATATATATATATACACACACACACACATATATATATATGGCATTACCTGTGCCTTTTCCTTCGATGAAGCCACGCTGTTCTTCAGCGATTTCTGGTTTTATTTTGTCCCAGACTCTTCTCAGTACGAAGCAGGATTTTGGTAACATGGCTCATAAGACTATTCACATTCAATTCTTCCTTGGTGATTTTATCTGGTCCTGGTGCTTTGTTCTTCTTCATGTGTTTGATGGCTTCATCCACTTCTGCTTTTAATATGGGAAGCCCTTCATTATTATTTCGTATATCTATTTCGCTTCTATTGTCCTCATAGAGTTCTCTAATGTATTCGCACCATCGTGCCATTATTTCATCTCTGTCCATTATTGTATGCCCCTCCTTTGACTTCGGGCAACCAGTCTTGTGGTATGGCCTTTTGTTTGTTAACTCCTTTATTTGTTTGTACATATCTCTTGCTTTTCTATGAAGGTGTGTCTCTATTTCATTACATTTCTTATTTAGCCACTCTTCTTTAGCTTTTTTGCATTTGTATCTTATTTCTTTATTTATTTTGTCATATTCATCTTTATCTTCCTTAAGACTTCCTAGAGTCAAAGGCTAGTGGAGTAAACCATAAATAAACCGGTGGAAGGCAAGGGGAAACCAACACTGGACATTCTCAAGAACAATCATGACAATCCACAATTCTTTGAATTATAACTACGTTAGTGGGGGTTCCAGTGGAACCACTTCGTCCGGTAGGGACTATCACGTGCGACAGGTGATACCAGATCGTCACCCAACTACTGTACACAAAGAAAACATAAGCAACACCACAGTAAACGCAACATGGAACATTAGAACACTAACAGAACTTGGAAAACTGGAAAACATCGAACAAGAAATGAAAAGAATGGAAATTAACATCCTTGGTGTATGTGAAATGAGATTGACTGGAGCAGGAAGCAGAGATCATAAAGACTTCAAAATAATATATTCCAGGGGAAACCAGTGTAGAAATGGAGTTGGCATAATATTGGATAAGAAGACAACAAGAACCGTCAAAAGTTTCTAGTGCATATCGGACAGAGTGTTGATGGTTAAATTACAGGGCCACCAAATAGATACAAATCTCATCCAAGTATACGCACCAACTTCAGAAAGCTCTGATGATGAGATAAAAGAATTTTACAACAATCTGGACATGGCAATGAAACAGTGCAAACCTTGGGAAGTAAACTTTGTGCTGGGTAATTTAAACGCGAAAGTATGGACTGAATAAGACAATGAAGCTACTGGCAAGTATGGACTAGGTATCAGAAATACAAGAGGAGAGATGTTGATTGAGTAGGCAGAAAAGAATAAAACGATAGTAGGAAATACTTGGTTTCAACAACAACTAAGGCGACTATTGACATATAAAAGCCTAAATAATAACATACATAACCAGATAGATTACATTATGATCAATATAAGATTCAGGAACTCACTAATATCCGTGAAAACAAGACCAGGCGCAGACTGCAACAGTGACCAGATCCCAGTCATAGGAAAAGTGAGAATCAGGCTAAAGAGGTTAAAGGTAGGGCTAAAAACAAAGAACTAGATAGAGAGCTGTTACGGAAAGATAAGGCAATACAAGAACAGTGTAGGACCATAGTACATAATAGGTATAATGCTATAGAGAAGATTGAACCGATTGATGAACAATGGGATATGCTTAAGGACTATTCAGCAAACATCTATCGAAATCCTACCTCCAGCTAAACGACACACTAAATAGGGGTGGATGACGGAAGAAATTTTGCAATTAATGGATCGGAGAACCTTGACTTAAAGATTAACCGTAACTTAAAGAATACGGGTTAACCGTGACATAAATAATACAGATTAACCATAACTTAAAGAGTGCAAAAGGAAAAGAAATTGAACCAATCTTATGTTAGCGGCAGTGAAAGGAAGAGAACCATAGGACTCCCCCTCCCACCACCACCTTCTTCTTCTCTAGCGGCCTAAAGGTATTTATTGCCTCCTGATCTTTTCCTGCGGCCCCCCGTCCTCCCACCTGTATCGTTCTCTCCTTTCACCCCCGCTGGAAAAACTGCGTACTCTTTAAGTAATAAAGCTGTTCCTACCTTTTTCATTGTTTATACATTTTGGTATCAACGCTTTACTGCAGTGGCTCCGTGTTTAGTTAGTTATATACTCATACACTGATTGTTGTGTATTAATTAACGAACACACAGTTGTGACGTTTCGGTCTGTACCTTAATTCTCTTACAAGTCACCGCTAAATGCAAAAGTTTACTTGCTGGATTTTCAGCAACTGCTAGAGGAAATCGGGACAGATTTCAGTGAAAAGGCTGCAATTGGGTAGATTCAGCGAGTGTTACTTTCACGCCAAGTAAATTAATCTTGGTAGACCGTACCCAGCATTCCCTTGCAGTTCAAAGAAACACCTTGTCAACAAATGCCCTGAAGACGCTGCGTTTTACAGAAACCTATGAGCGTAGGTCACTCACAGCTGATAAGCAAGCTGCCACTCCAAGATATGGCTGGCTCCGCTACGATCCAGTTAAAAACCTGTGAAACTGAGTACGTCAGCAAGAAAAATCCAGCGAGTAAACTTTCGTTTCGCTCGTTGAAAACGCGCTTTCTTCTTTTACGTAGTCCTGTTTTTGCCATAGAACATGACTCCGGGGTAAAGGTGTTAGTACCCTGGTCTGGACTGGACTGGACTAGAGGGTTTATGTGACCAGCAACATCCTTGGCTGTCTTTCCTTTCCTACAGCTTCAGGAAGAGCTGGGTTTACTGGGGCCGTCTCCTGCCGAGTCTTGAACCGCCGATCTACATCCTGGCTGGGTTTACCTTACCACCAAGTGGCAGTGGCCAGTACCACAAGTCCCGGTTAAGTTAAATCCGCTACCTGGAGCATGGCTGAAGACAGCCAAAGGCTACGGGGATAAATCTGAACAGAAAAACCCGAAGACAGTTTGTAGCGAGTCGTCTCACCCTCTGGTGCTATTTGTCCTACCCACTTTGTGAGGATATTTAGTGTACCCACCTTCTAAGGTTATTTATCTTATCCATCTTCAAATGTTATTTAACATACCCACCTTCAGAGGTTATTTAACCTTCTAATGTTACTTAACGAACCCACCTTCAGATGTTATTTTACCTACTTACTTTCTGATGCTATTTCACATACCAACCTCCTGAGGATATTTGACCTACCCACCGTCTGAGGTTATTTAACCTACCCACCTTCTGGGGTTATTTAACCTATTCATCCTCTGATGTTATGTAACTCACCCACCTCCTGAAGTTATTTAACCTACACTCTTCTGGAGTTATTTCACCTACCCACCCTTCTGCGGTTATTTAACCTACCCACCCTTCTGCGGTTATTTAACCTAGCCACCTCCTGTGGTTATTTAACCTACCCACCTCGTGTGGTTATTTAGCATACCCACCTCCTGTGGTTATTTGACTTACCTAACATCGGAGGTTATTTAGCCACCCAAACTCTGTAGTTCTTTAGTCTAATGACCTACTGAGGTTACTTAGCCTACCCACGTTATGTGGTTATTTAATTTACCCACCTTCTGTGGTTATTTAACCTACCATCATCATGTGGTTGTTTAACCTACCTAACATCGGAGGTTATTTAACCAATCCACCTTCCGTGGTTATTTAACCTACCATCATCATGTGGTTGTTTAACCTACCTAACATCGGAGGTTATTTAACCAATCCACCTTCCGTGGTTATTTAACCTACCATCGTCCTGCGGCTATTTAACCTACCTAGCATCGGAGGTTATTTAAATTACTCACGCTCTGTGGTTCTTTAGTCTACCTACCTCCTGAGGTTATTTAACCCACCCACCTTATGTATTTATTTAACCTAGCCCCCTCTTGTAGTTATGTAACCTACCCTCCTGTGTTTATTTAACCTAGCCTCCTCCTGTAGTTATGTAACCTACCCTCCTGTGTTTATTTAACCTAGCCTCCTCCTGTAGTTATGTAACCTACCCTCCTGTGTTTATTTAACCTAGCCTCCTCCTGTAGTTATGTAACCTACCCTCCTGTGGTTATTTAACCTAGCCTCCTCCTGTAGTTATGTAACCTACCCTCCTGTGTTTATTTAACCTAGCCTCCTCCTGTAGTTATGTAACCTACCCTCCTGTGTTTATTTAACCTGGCATCCTCTTGTAGTTATGTAACCTACCCTCCTGTGGTTATTTAACCTAGCCTCCTCCTGTGGTTATTTAACCTACTCACACCCTGTGTTTCTTTAGTCTGCCAACCTCCTGAGGTTATCCACCCACCTTGTGTAGTTCTTTAGCCTACTCACGTTCTGGAGTCCCTTGCAGCACTGCATGATTTTCAGATACATAGACCTTGTTCTTCCTCAGGAGCTGATTCAGTGCAAGTTGGACAAAGCACTTTCTCTGGATCAGTCACCCAGAAGCTTAGCAGAAAGTCGACCTCTGGCAGGTTTTGAAAAAAAAAACCCGTCTTCCTAGACGAAAAGTGTCAATAACGTCTCTCTACGTTATCAAAGCACTCTGGAAATGAGCAAAAATTAGAGACAAGAATGGCGTCCATGTCTGTTTCTGGAAGCTGTTTAGCAACCTGTTTCAAGAGGAGATAATTGAAGCACAGGAACATCAAAGGGAATTAAGCAAAGTTCTGTGCTTGTTCTCAGTTTGTGTTTATTTAAAGCTGAAGAACTGTTTGTAAACAGTTGCCATGTCTTTTTGCCGATGATGACAACGGAATGTTTGATGTGTAAATGATGTTATATTATTTGGGCACGTACTTCAGTCTTTCCTTTCTTCTTCTCGGGTGCTATTTCTTTCTCTTTTTTTCCATGGAAATTTCTCACCTGAATATATTCCATCTTTTGATTCTGTCGAAAGAGAGTACGGTAACATGTGGAAATAATTATACCGGTTTTTTTTCCTTGTGGTTCTCTGCCCTTGCTGCTGTGGTGCGTGTTCCAAAGTGCAGAATGAAGTTTCTCCAGTGTAAGGACATGCCTAGAACTTGTCGACAGAAAGAGCATTTTGCTGAAGTCTTTCCATTTGAATTATTTTCAGGACGTGCCACTGCACGTACCTCGGCAAGTCTGTGACGCGCGCGTCATGTTTGCCAAATGTTTCAGTTATGGTTTTCTTTCCGGACTGCAAAAAGTCTTGGTCTGGCATTTCCCAACTTTCGACCTGTAAATTGTAATTTAGCAAAAGATGAGAGTGTATTTGTGCCCGTTCGTTTTGGAGAAAGAAATTCTTGTTGTGCTTGATATATTATATTAGTTTTATAATGTTCCAGCCTATTTTACAGGATGGCGCCTAGCCAACTGACATTTTTTTTAAATCATAAAAAATTGGAATTCAGGACAGGAAAAAAAGGGGTAAAATCCCCTTTTCCTTGTCATTAAGGCATGCTGGGCATGCAGTACTATGCCCGTATTTCCAAGAACATCAGCACATGAAAGTATGATGTGGTCAGCATCACGTCTGGCAGGAGTTATCTTCCCTGGTTGCTCTGGTATCCGCTTTTAGAGGGTGGTTGGACCCCGGAGCCTTTTTGGTGTGGGAAAAAGAAAAAGAGGACGACCGAAACGAAGATGGCTGCAAGACATCGTTGATGATCTGGAAATGGATGCAGCAGCAGCAGGCCATCTTGCTCACAACCGAGAGGCCTACAGGAGTGCTGTTTGGGAGGCAAAGTTCCGCAAGGGACATGCAAAGGAATGAATGAATGAATACCACAAAAAAAAATCTCCACTGCTGGGATTTGAACCCGGTACTAGCTGAACATTAAAACCATCTACACATAAAATAGATCATACCATTTGTCACTGCAGACTTACTTCTGGAAGATTACACCAGAGAGATGGCATCCACGGGAGTCTCTGCATGTCTGCGAGCTTTTCTGGAGATCGCCCTAAACGCCGTTCCATAGGTCTTCATCGCTGACAGCAGCCTCGTCAAAGATGGCTTGCCTGAGTTTTTGAATCGTCTTCGTACGTTTATGATGCACCCGATCTTTCGAGAAACGCCACAGGAAAGTCAGGAACATCAAGGTTAGGAGACAGTCGCCGAACAGCAGTGATTTGTTTCATGCCGTATGAACTCCCTGTCCTATCCTATTGAAAAAAACAAGAAAGGCTTTTGAGCCAGTCACAAGACCTCTTCTGAGCAGCATGACAAAGGATACTAACATGAATGTACAGGCACAGCTTCTCCTGTGTTGTCCACATACAAATACAGGTCAACCCAACATGGCAAAGGATACTAACATGAATTTACAGGCACAGCTTCTCCTGTGTTGTCCACATACAAATACAGGTCAACCCAAACATGGCAAAGGATACTAACATGAATTTACAGGCACAGCTTCTCCTGTGTTGTCCAGATACAAATACAGGTCAACCCAACATGACAAAGGATACTAACATGAATGTACAGGCACAGCTTCTCCTGTGTTGTCCAGATACAAATACAGGTCAACCCAACATGGCAAAGGATACTAACATGAATTTACAGGCACAGCTTCTCCTGTGTTGTCCACATACAAAAACAGGTCAGTCCAACATGGCAAAGGATACTAACATGAATTTACAGGCACAGCTTCTCCTGTGTTGTCCAGATACAAATACAGGTCAACCCAACATGGCAAAGGATACTAACATGAATGTACTGGCACAGCTTCTCCTTTGTTGTTCACCATAGAAATACATTCAACCCCACAATCTCAGAATTCAGTCCATGCTTCTTTGTCTTTATTTAAAAGTTGTTACGCAGTTTGGATATTGCACATATACAACTTTTTTATTTTCACTCACATAAGAACCTAAACTTTTTGTGTTCACTCGCATAAGACCTAACCTTTTTGTGTTCACTCACATAAGACCTAAACTTTTTGTGTTCACTTGCATAAGACCCTAAACGTTTTATGTTCACTCGCATAAGACCTAAACTTTTTGTGTTCACTCCTAAAATGCAAGACTGCTGGAAGCCCATCTCACTTTCTACGGCTACTCTGCGTCATTAGCAGCCACCCTCAACGGCTACTGTACATCATTAGCGGCCACCCTCAACGGCTAATATACGTCATTAACGACCACCCACAACGGCTACTATACGTCATTAGCGGCCACCCTCAACGGCTAATATACGTCATTAGCGGCCACCCTCAACGACTGTTCTACGTCATTAGCGGCCACCCACAACGGCTACTATACGTCATTAGCGGCCACCCTCAACGACTAATATACGTCATTAGCGGCCACCCTCAACGACTAATATACGTCATTAGCGGCCACCCTCAACGACTAATATACGTCATTAGCGGCCACCCACAACGGCTAATATACGTCATTAGCGGCCACCCTCAACGACTAATATACGTCATTAGCGGCCACCCACAACGGCTAATATACGTCATTAGCGGCCACCCTCAACGACTGTTCTACGTCATTAGCGTCCGAGCCGGTTCGAATTTAAAACATGTCAGTCAGCTCAAACACTGTCTGTTATAAACTCTCTAATTCTTCTAGAGTTTTCTGAGAGGCTTACAAGAGAGCTGTTAGGGAGGCAAAGTTCTGCAAGAGACATGCAAATGACTGATTGACTGATTGACTGACTGAGAGTTTTCTAATCCCTCTTGTGGTACCCGGACTTGGGCACATGCCTGGGGAGCGAAGAATAGGACCACTGTACCCTGCCAAGCAGGATCGTAAAAGGCGATTAAGGAGAGTTCGGTATGGGTCAAGCAACCTTATTATATATATATATATATATATATATATATATATATATCTGAACCTTAAGTGCCCAGGGCACATGGGGCTTCCGCAAGGGTTTTCCACAAATGCCTGTCCTTCGCCTTTTTTTCTGCTCTTGCCCAGGTGAGCCCTCTATTGCTCAACATCCTTTCTGTTGTTCTTCTCCATGTCTCTTTTGGTCTACCCTTACTTCTGCTCCCCTGTGGTGTCCATCTTAGTGCTATTTTTGGTAGTGAGTTGTCAGTCATTCGGAGCACATGTCCCAACCATCGCCATCGTCTTTCCTGAATAATTGTTGTCAGTGGCTTCATCTGCATTTCTGCTAATAAGATGTTATTTCTTATGGTGTTTGGCCAAAATATATATATATATATATATATATATATATATATATAATATATTATATATATATATATATTATATATATATATATATATATATATATATCAGACTGCTGCAGAAACAGAATCAAAGGAGAAAAAAAACAAACGCAGTGCCGAAGGAAAGACTATCAGGACAGCCGTTTGTGGAAAGCCCTTGAGGAAGCCCCGTGTGCCTTGGATACTTAAAGGTTCAGAGAAAGAGAGGGAGAAGAGAAGAGAAGTGAGAGAGAGAGAGAGATTGCCTAATGTAATCCTCCCAGTTTTACGAAATAATCCAACCCGACTGACGCAGGATTATTAACTTTCGAAGCCTCATTATATATAATTACTCTATAAATGATTCTTTAATGTACTTCACATTTGTTTCCCCCTTTCTGCCCTAAAGACTCCGTAGAATTTAAATGAATAGCAAACAGACAAACAAAATGTGGAATATTCATAATTAAGTTAACAGTGTACCTCGACATGCCACATCTAACAGCTTCATAGATTGAAAGATTAGATTAAAGCTTCATTTTAACAAACAGAGCCAAGTCCTAGTAAAAGATTTGAGTTTTTTTTTAACGTTATACCATAATTCTGAAGTTTTATTTTTGCAGCCTACCTTCTTCTGAACACATCCAAACTTCTAGAGAAGTAGCCGTGCCAAATTGGGGGGAGAGGGGGAGGTGTTTAGAGTAAAAAAGGCAAGCCGACCTTCCAAAAATTCGACTTTGCCTCATATCATCAAGTTTGGAATAGCGAAGACGTGACCTAACAATGACGCCAAGTTACGAAGTGAGACAGAATTATTTGTTTCTGAGCAAGTGATATTTATGATATTTATCATTCTTGTATCTTCTGAATTTAACTGTACAGTTACTGGCGACATGAAATATGAATGCATTATATTACTTTTGTCGTTGTTACTAAAATGTAGTGTTTCATATAGCGTATGGCACCCTGACGCTTATTTCTGTATTATGCGAGATAATTATATAATTGTATATATTTTTAAGCCAGTAAAAGGTAAGGGCAGTCTGACCAGTAAAATTTACAGGAGAAAAATAAAATACGCTCTATGCAGCCAATGTGCATTTAGCATAGAAAGGTAAAGAAATCATCACTGAGCAGAATATATAACTAAAATTAGCAAATGCGATTATATTAAGCCAAATAAATGATCTCAAATAAAAGCCAATACAAAGCTTACTACGGATAAGACACACTTTGCTAGTTAAAAAGGACCAAAAAAATCGCAGTATTTTCCCCCGTATCATTTGTTCCATTTCAGTATTAGTGTCAGGCGTATGTGCAGTGTGATGCCTACCGAAACAAACTTCTTCAGCCAATCGGCCCGATTTTTTTGGCGCCCCGTTTGTAGAATATCTTCAGATATTTATATACCTGCTGATGCGATACACGCGTGTACCCATACTGCCTCTTTATTCTGCTAATTTTTAGAGCAGTTTTCAGTACAAAAATGACTTTAGTTCTCCTACCTGCGATTACGTAGTGCTGTTGCTTTATAGTCGTGGAGATGGAAGCTGATAAGGAAGAAAGTGAAGGAGAAGACAACAGATTAATGAAGGAGAAAAACTGAAAGGTCTGCATGTGGTCGTTTCTTTAGCCATTTTTAGAGGAAAGAAATCCTCGGCGTCATACAAAAGCAGAAGTTCGGTAAAATGGGAGTTCAGAAGCGGAGAACAAAGTCTGAGGGAATTGTAGCATAAAATTTGATGCATACTAGGGCTTTCTCAAACTCAGCCTCCGATTGGCTGGTAAAAATAAACCGGTTACTATAGCGACACGGCGTATTTCCTTTAGTAAACCATTATCTCTCTAACATGTATATGTGTGTATATGTTTGTGAGTGAGAGGGATAGATAAAGAGAAGTAAGGGGAGAGGGCACTGAGATGGCTGTTTAATTTGAAGCAAAACAATATTTAAACCATTCTGCCGTATACGGTACAGTCCTGAAGGAAGAAAATAGAGCAGTAGGCCATTAGGAGCATGGAGACACAGTACAGGAAGAATTAAAGGATGCGAGAAACACATGGTTTGAGGTATCCCGGCATACTCAAGACAGGACTGGCTGGGGGACCTTTGCTGATGCTTTGTGTTTTATTGGGAGAACAGAGGAGCGATGATGGTGATGATGATGATGATGATGTACAGTAATTGTCTGGGAGAACAGAGGAGCGATGATGATGATGATGATGATGATGTACAGTAATTGTCTCGTCCTGGCTCCATTGTGGACGTCCGTTGAATGGCCAGAAGTTGGGCCATTGATTCTTTTCATACAGTTTTGTTGTTTACACGTTCGTGTCAGCACGAGCCTGCTACACACACACGATCCTGCTACACACACACACACGATCCTGCTACACACGAGCCTGCTACACATACACACTCGATCTTGCTACACACGAGCCTGCTACACACACACACTCGATCTTGCTACACACGAGCCTGCTTCACACACACACGAGCCTGCTACACACACACGATCCTGCTACACACACACACGATCCTGCTACACACGAGCCTGCTACACACACACTCGATCTTGCTACACACGAGCCTGCTTCACACACACACACACGAGCCTGCTACACACACACACGATCCTGCTACACACACATACGATCCTGCTACACACGAGCCTGCTACACACACACACTCGATCTTGCTACACACGAGCCTGCTTCACACACACACGATCGTGCTACACACGATCCTGCTACACACACACACACGAGCCTGCTACACACACACACACACGATCCTGCTACACACGAGCCTGTTACACAGACGAGCCGAGAATGAAAAAGTAGATTTAATTTATTTGATTTGGAATTTTATTAAACAAGCTGGATGTATAATATTGATGGCGAAGTATTCTCCATTGAATTTACCGTAGTCTTTATAGTTCTTTGATACGATCGTTAGGTTGGCTCTCTCTCGCTTCTGTTTTAGGCTGTGGCCGCGACAACTAAGGCACTTTCATACAGCATTGTTAACATGTTGTGACCGTGATAACTAAAGCACTTTCATACAGCATTGTTAACATGTTGTGACCGTGACAACTAAGACACTTTCATACAGCATTGTTAACATGTTGTGGCCGTGACAACTAAGGCACTTTCATACAGCATTGTTAACATGTTGTGGCCGTGACAACTAAGGCACTTTCATACAGCATTGTTAACACGCTGTGACCGCGGCGATATTATCTTTCTCCGTTCCGTTGTCACTTTAAAATTAGTAATACACATTACTACGTCTTCTTTTTGTTCACCTCCGCAGTTCAGAATGTCACTACACATGATACTATATGATTCACCACAAGACTAAAATTTTAACACACTGAGTCACTATATAATTTGAATGGTTCGTTCATGAATCAATTATAGTTTTAATTAAGTATCAGATTGAGACATCTCCGAAAGCCTTTTGCACAAAGTTCCAAAAATATTTTTAAAAAACCGTCTGCATTTCTCACTCAGAACTAATAATCATGTATCATCTTCTGTCTGTCCTAAACTACTTCTGGTTCTGAACTGCTTCTCTGCCTCCTGAATATCTCTCGACTCTACTTGTCCATCTGTTCTGTCTGTCGTTGCTCTCCTGTCCAACTTCTTCTTCTTCTTCTTCTTCCTCATCCCTGTCTTCCTTCAAAACTGCATGCAAGGTTTATATATCGTAAGTAATTGTCCAATAAGACACGAATTGAGATCTTTCTGTTGGTCAGATGGTTGACTACACACTGATTGGACTTCTGGATAAGTCGATCCACTCCCTTTGGTCATCTTATTGGTCCGCTGGACTATTCATGTGCGCAAATTTCGTCCAAAGATTGGCAAATATGCCTCACCTATCAGTAAGTCGGTTGCGTCAAATTCATCTATTCAATTTTCTGGCGTGGGTAAACTCTTCTTATCAAGTATCAGGTCATTAAATAACAATAGTACTATCCTAGTATGCAAGGCTATAATAGTACTACAATCATAATTTATAAGACACTATGTTACAGACGTGTCACTCTGTGTTTATGGTGATTAGTGGACAGCTTCCCAATTTCATGTGAAAGATGGAAAATGATGTGCCAGATTTCGTGCTTCGCAGATCTTTCCTCAAGTGTCATAATTTTCTGAATGGTCTCTATCTGTCTTTCTCTCTGTTTGTCTGTCCGTCCGTCTGTCTGTCTGTCTGTCCATCCGTCCGTCCGCCTGTCAGTCTGTCACTCAGTCCGTCCGTCCGTCTGTCTGTCCCTCCCTCCCATCTATCTCATCCATTCCTCTCGCTCTTTCTCTCTTTTTCTCTTTCATTGTCTCTCTCTCTCTCTCTTTTTCTTTCTTCTCACACTTTCTCTCTGTCACTCTCATAGAGAGTTTAAACGTTTTTCATATTCATTATTGTTCTCTATATGCATAGAATTCTTGTAACAAACGACTAGCTTTGAATGATAGTTGGAAAAAAAGGAAGACTGTTGGGACAGGGGTGGGGCGCCGCGTTATCAGTTCTGCACTCTTTGAAAATAAAAACTTTTTTGTTTCGTTCCTTCGTTCGTTCTCTAACGCCATGAAAAATATTGCTTGGATTGCAGATTTTCCCCCGTCCGACTTTTTTAGTTGTTTTTTTTTCTCTTTCGCTGGCTCAGTATATTGCTATACACATCGAAAGTAGAGACGCTGATTTGTGGTGCATTCATTTTTATACGGAATTAGCTGATTACCCGGCGTTGCCCGGTGATTTATTTATCCCAGTCGTCTGTTAGACAGGAAAGGGAATGAATTCTATCTATAGTGTAACATGGAAGTAATTTTATTTACGTGTATTTTAAAGCAAAAGTACAGTATACAAATTATATAGTAAAGTCTTTTACTAATTCAATATAATATTAATTTAATTCAAAACTTGATTATAAACAGCATTTTTAGTTTCACTTCCCGGAGCAAGAATAAATAAATTCTTGGGTTAACCAACCCTTCAGCAAGCAACATAAAGTTGTCCGTGGGAGAAACTTGGCGATCTCAAATCTATCTCTCTTCCTCACTCTGTCCCTCTCCCTCCCTCTCTCTCTCCATCTCCCTCTCTCTCCATCTCCCCCTGCTCTCTCTCCTTAATTCGAAAAGTTAATGTGAAAAAATAAGAAAAAGGCACATTGTCACTGAGCAATGAAGTCTACTGTAGAATACAATAAAAAAAAAGCTAATATAAACATAAGGGGAAAAAACAGTTAAAATTTATTTATGACGACTTGCCATTGGAGACTACAAATGCTTCTTTTAGACCAGTACCGCTTTATTTCACAATTATCTCCCTCTTTTCTCCTTAAATTTAGTGAATAAAAAAAAAAGACTGTTTTATTTGCAGGCATAAAAAAGTTTGACGGAATAGATATCTCAAGTTTATTATACCAGATCGTTATGCAGATACAGACCTTCCTCGATTTACGATGGAGTCACGTTCCAGTGAGACCATTGTAAGTTGAAAATGTCGTAAATTGAGCATGATATGATACATAAATAAATAAATAACCAGTGTCACTGAATAAATGTGTAAATACATAATTCCGGTGACTTGACTACCAGTAATTAGAGAGTAAATAAATGAATACGTGTTTGCCCTATCAATAAATATACTAAATATGTATCGCTACCGCATCATCGGAAAGTCGAAATATCGTAAGTCAAAACCATCGGAAGTCGAGGCGCACCTGTACATTCTCCTCTCTTTACTCTACCCCCCCCCCCTCCTTCGGGTGGAATCCAGGAGTGTTCCGCCTAATTCATTACGCATAGTTGAACCAGATATCAACCATCCTGTAATCCATGAATAGCAGTGCTGTTAGTTGTAGCATAGTATACCATATCGTGTGCAGGTTAAACAAATTCCTCCTTTTCAGAGACAGATTTCCCTCGACACAGCGTACCAGGTGCCCGTTTTTTTTTCACAGCGGAATTCACTGAATGTCTACGAAATAAAACCAAACTGCCGCTACTTTGAGAAGCCCCTTCGCTAACAGTCCAGTCACACCATTCCCCCTCTCCCGCCAGCATACGTATGGTTGTTTCAGGGTAGATAACACCAACCCACGGAGACTGCCTGTCAGTGATCATGTGTTAAGATTGAGTCAAAATATAACCGCAAGTTAAGGGACGTAACCACTGAAAAATGAATAAAAAGACTGCCTGGCTGTCGAATCTTCGTATGTTTTTTTCCTATAATTTCCTCCCATGTTTAGCGGTTACTTTTTTTTTTTGTAACCCTCTTCGTATGTTGCGTGTAAACAGATTAATGATGACGATTCAGAGACGAGTCACTGCTGTTTGGTTGAGCAGACAATAAGAGAACTTGCATACGTTTTTGTCTGTAGATGAAGGGATGATATATGGAGCAGGCACGTTTATAATAATTATATGTCAGATTTATGAGCGTGATGTATCGTTTATAGTCGGGCAGTATTCTTGTAGTATCATCATAACTGTGGGAAACCCTTTTTTTTTTGGGGGGGGGTCTTTGCTCCTTTAGTTCTTTGCTCCTTTCACGGCGTGTTTTGTGTGTGGGGGGTGGGGAAGGGTAAGGGAGAGCTGTTTTATTTTTAATTAGTATTTTTCTCCTATCATGACGTTATTTTGGGAGCCATATTTAAATATGTTTTTCTTCTTTCATGACGTTACTTGGGAGCCATATTTAAATGTGTTTTTCCCCTTTATGACGTTACTTGGGAGCCATATTTAAATTAGTGTTTTTCCTCCTATCATGACGTTACTTGGCAGCCATATTTAAATTAGTGTTTTTCCTCCTATCATGGCATTACATGGGAGCCATATTTAAATTAGTGTTTTTCCTCCTATCGTGGCATTACATGGGAGCCATATTTAAATTAGTGTTTTTCCTCCTATCATGGCATTACATGGGAGCCATATTTAAATTAGTGTTTTTCCTCCTATCATAACATTAATTGGGACCCATATTTAAGTTAGTGTTTTTCCTCCTATCATGGCATTACATGGGAGCCATATTTAAGTTAGTGTTTTTCCTCCTATCGTGGCATTACATGGGAGCCATATTTAAGTTAGTGTTTTTCCTCCTATCATGGCATTACATGGGAGCCATATTTAAATTAGTGTTTTTCCTCCTATCGTGGCATTACATGAGAGCCATATTTAAATTAGTGTTTTTCTTCTATCATAACTTTATTTGGAAACCATATCTAAATTAGTGTTTTTCCTCTGTCATGATTTTATTTGGGAAGCGTATTCAGATTAGTGCTTTTCTCATTTCATGACATTTGGGGTTGGGGGGGGTTTGGGTGTGGAGGGGGGTTGTTCAGATTACTGTTTTTCTCCCTTAGGGACGTTATTTTGTGGAGTTAATGTTCAAATTAGTGCTTTTTTCTTATTTTGGAGGCATTTTCAGTTTTGTGTTTTCACCTTTCATGACGTTATTTTAGAGACATAAAAATTGTTTTTCTCCTGTTATGATGTTACTTGAGAGCCATATTTAAATTAGTGTTTTTCTCCTCTCTTGAAGTTAACTGAGAGCCATATTTTCAATTAATGTTTTTCTCCAGTCATGAAGTTAACTGAGAGCCATATTTTAAATTAATGTTTTTCTCCAGTCTTGAAGTTAACTGAGAGCCATATTTTTAAATTAATGTTTTTCTCCAGTCTTGAAGTTAACTGAGAGCCATATTGAGATTAGTTGTTTCTCGTTCGTCCATCATTCTTCAGCATGTCCCCTTGCGTAACTTTGCCTCCCTAACAATTCTCTTGAAGGCCTGGCCGTTGCTTTTCGCCTGTCTTGGCAAATTTTTAAATTTTCCTTTGCTTGTTAACGCCTTTTGTTTTCTTAACTTTGTGAACGTTGTGAAGGTTTTTTTTTTTTTTAGTGCATAAATATTGCTTGTTCATGTTTTCTCGTGGCATATTCTAAAGCTAGTCTCTTTCTGATGGGTTTAGTTGATCTTGATATTCTTCATCTTGTACGTGTACGTACGTGGGAGTTGGCCGTCCAGGATATATTATTTCTTTATTCAGAAACTGCCTCGTGAAATTGTTCTACGGTTTGTGTTACTCTTTTGTCACTCTTTTGTTACTCTTTGGTTCGTGAAAAGAAACAACTCCACACGAAATGCAAAACTTGGAAAAGCAAGTAGTATATATATATATATATATATATATATATATCCATCCCATCATATCCTTTTCCTTCAACATCTTCGATTTCATTACCCGCGGTTTGAAAATATTAAATAAAAATGTGGACAAATTAGAAATTAATAAAGTACTATAAAGTGCTATGACTGTCGTACTTTTTTTGTTTATTATTTTCTGTTTATTCCTTAATATATATATATGTATTAAATTCAACTGTGTTATGTATTTATATGTATGGTTAAAGAAAATAGTATATTATATAGCGATCGCTATTATCCATGGTTTAAAGGATCCGTGGAGGGGGTCGGCTATCTACGACGGATACATGGGGAAATACTGTATATACATTTGCGTTTCACTAGTATGAGTATTTCTTTCTAGACTGTACAGTAGCGGTTTTAGTTCAGAAAGCTTCAGGTAAGTTTGTGCCGTGTTTCGTTTTCAATATTTGCAACATTAGCTTAGTCAGTTCCAACAGAGAATGAAAACTTATAGAAACGTTTTGAAAACAGATCTTTAACAGGTGAGAAACAGCCATGCTTACTCTTGTTCTTCTACTCCTTCGTTTTCCCTGAAACTACGAGCTGGTGTTCTTTGCGGCCGATGCGGTGGAGATATTAAGGCACAACATCATGTCGGCTAGGGAGTAGGTCACGGCAGCTATTTTTTTCAGTCCCTCGGTGCAGCTGGACTTAAATATTTTGAACACATTAAACGTCATGATAATTTAGAGAAGACCATATTGGAAGGATACATAATGGGAAAAAGAAAAAGAGGAAGACCAAAACGAAGATGGCTGCAAGAAATCGTTGACGATCTGCGAATGGGCGCAGCAGCAGCAGGCCATCTTGCTCACAACCGAGAGGCCTACAGGAGATCTGTTTGGGAGGCAAAGTTCCGCAAGGGACGTGCAAATGAATGAATGATGGTGCAGATGAATAACATGTGGTGTGCAGTACTTCAGATGGCGTGAGAGGAGATCATCATCTGAACTGATGGCCTGCATGAAGGATCGGGTGCCATGGAGAGACATAATACCCAACACTGTTCGGCATTGCATCAAATGATGATGATGATGATCTCCCAGAAACTGTGCTAACTTGGGTCTTCAGCAAGATCCACTACTATGGTAACTCAGTGATCCCTGCCCGGTTAGCCAGGGTAGGCCTGTTACTGGGGTTACCAGCGGAGAAGTGGGACATGGTCTTTGGTCAACGGTGACGCCAGCATGTCAGGTAAGGGTCGCTGACTGCCAAAACGGACTCGAACACCTTAAAGGCCTGCTATCAGGGACAGCGGTTGCCCACAGTACCACAGTCCGTGGTTCGAGTCACGGTGGCTTTCTTACTATTTCTCTTTCTCCCACGTTTAAAAATTCTTCGTATTCTTTTAGACATAAAAGAAATGACAACTAAGGTAAAGCTAGTTCTTGTAAAGAAAACAGATGAGTGTGTGGTTCAGTTTTACAAAAAGATAAAAGTGAGAAAAGTGGGCAGAAACAAGAATGGCGGAAAGCAAGATGAGTACGCATAAATGAAGTTCATAAAACAATACAATATTTCGGCAAAAGCCTTTTTCATGGATCGCATACAAAAAAAAAAACAGATAAAAACACGAAAAAATAGATTAAACATATATAGACTTTGCTTTTTTGGCCTCCTCCTTGTAAGAAAGTCCGGCAGGAAATGTATTCTCTTAGTAGAACAGTACAACATTGTTCTATATCTTATCTTATATTTTATATCCTTCCCGTGCCGTTAAACATCACATAGGGCTCGCAGGGTAGTTCGCCAGTTTTTACTGTCTTCGGCGAGTCTTTTAACCTCATCAAGGAATTTTATGCCTGGTAATTGGGCCTCTCTGAACAATGCCGATAGAGGTGTATGGTGCAGTTTTACAGATTGAGGGAGGAAGCGAGCAAGGTGAGAAAAAAAACGAATAGAAAGTATGAGAATGTATAAATGAAAAACATACAACATCCGATATTTCGGCGTGAGCCTTATTCGAGGATACATACACAACGAAATACAAACATATAGAACTTATCTGAAGTGTATTTCGTTGTGTATGTATCCTCGAATAAGGCTCAAGCCGAAATATCGGATGTTGTATGTTTTTCATTTATACATTCTCATACTTTCTATTCGTTTTTTTTCTCACCTTGCTCGCTTCCTCCCTCACTTTGTAAAACTGCACCTACACCTCTATCTACCTTATTTATTTAAACCAGTTTTACTGCAGTCGCCATCCCTTTTATCTTAACAATGTTCTCTTCAGAGTTTCACGCGGTCTGCCTCTTCTTTTGGCCTGTTGTGTTTCACTTGATAGCTTTATATCATTTACCTAAAATTGTTCTGTATCATTTACCTTAAAAACAGATTTAGCAACTGGTCACGTGATTCTAGGGTTAGTTATGTTTTTGGCATTCTCACTACTTCAGCGGGCGTCTAAGTGGCGAAATGGTTAGTGTATTAGCCTCTGTCATGAAGATCGACCGTTCGTACCCGGCTGGAGCCGCCCCGAGTCACTTCTTCTGGAACTGGGGAAAGGAAAGGCGACCGAGGCATGAGGCTGACCACCAGCACCCTCTACTGTCCTGACAGGTCAAGGTTAATACAGACACTAACCGACCACCATCACCCTCTACTGTCCTGACAGGTCAAGGATAATATAGACACTAACTGACCACCATCACCCTCTACTGTCCTGACAAATCAAGGATAATATATACACCAACACCATATCCCCTAGGTATTTCTAGAATAATATATACACCAACACAATATCCCCTATATACTTATAAGGTAATATAGACACCGACACCGTATTCCCTATATACTTCTAGGATAATATAGACACCAACACCATATCCCCTAGATATTTCTAGGATAATATAGACACCAGCATCAATAGCCCCTAGATACCTCGAGGGTATAACCGGACTACCAGCCACGGTTCAGCCAAATGCTCGTGCGAACATTCAGAAACCACCTGAGGACACTCAACATCTTCGCCTTCTCGGCACGCCTGTAGCAAAGATTACTTGGACGAGGTCCTCGGGCGCTGCCGCATAACGTACTCGACATCTGCTCGTCAAGAGATCAAAGCCTCTTTGTCAGCTTTCAGATCTGAACACTAGAAGTAGCGTGTGCTTCAGTTTGTTAATCCGTTTGTCAGGTCTTTGTTTTGGATGTCCATTTTTTTTTTAATGGAGAATTGCAGATTCATTGTTTGTTTATTTGTTTGTAATTTAAAAAAAAGCGTTACGGATAATTTGAGCTATCGTCTGTTTAGAATAATGTTTAAAAATATACATATACCTTAGAGAATATACGCAGCTGAAACAATGTTCTTTCTTTCTTTTGCTTTTTTTTGTTGTAGAAAATGGATGTCTAGACGATGCATTCACGGTATGGAATTTGTGTGGAAACAATGAATTCCTTACGGAAAATTTCATACGCCAGGCTGCATAGCTCCTGGTTTGTTACAACATTCAACAGAGGCTGATTATATCTGTTTATTTATATGTATGAGAGTATGTTTTGTTTTGGGTTTTTTTTTCTTCTTTTGCCTCTGTGTTTCTGTGGTTGCCTCTGCCCACTGTTTCGTTGATAGAAATCTCTCGTTTAGACTTCCTTCGTCATCTGCCTCGTACTTTGTTGTTCACCTGGGAACTCCCATGTGGACAAGACAAAACTGACCTTGAGAATCCGCAGGTCTCCTCTCCTCTTCTCCCCCCCCCCCCCCCCATGACTGAATACTTTAAAATATCAACATCAACGACAGGGACGACTTGGAGGAATACTGTTTTAAGGCAGGGGGACCTTTAAGATTACAGATTCACAGTCGATTACATAATATGCCAATCGTCATCATCATCACCATCACTAGTATGACTCGAGAGATGCCAATAGCTTGATTTGAACTTATGGATAGATAGCGTGGATTAGAACAGATGGAAAATTATAATCTAAAACTTTCTCTGAAAGAAAATGCTATTCATAGATCGAGTCTCCTTATTCCATTGTTTGGTTCCAGTAAATACTGTTCGTAGATCGAGTCTCCTTATTCCGTTGTTTGGTTCCAGTGAATACTGTTCGTAGATCGAGTCTCTTTATTCCATTGTTTGGTTCCAATACTCCAGTGGGATAGCTTAAAAACCTGTTTTCTCAACGATATTTCGTCGTATATGGAAGGAATCTTTCCACCTTCTGCTTTCCCAATATTTAAACTTCTAGTGATAACGGCATCATGATATTGGCCAATCTGAGGTCGTTGGAGAAGTTTTAGAGACCCTGTGAGATTTTTTTTAGATCTCTCTACGTAGATATACAGATACAAGAAAGAGCATTTTTACCTGGGTTAGTTGAAACTGAGCAACAATATTTTGAGAAGCGATAACCAGGGCAAAAAAAAAAACATACACCAGGTCGCTTGGAAGTCTTCTGTAAATATGGCGATTAGAAACTTGGTTGCCGAGATCACCAAATTACAGCCACTATGCTCTGAGAAGCACGTGCATCAGCCACTTCGCTAGCCATACGCCCGTCCTCTTTCTAAATTGCCCCCCCCCCCAAAAAAAAAATCGCAATTCGAATCGTTATCGTAGTAACGGTATCTAGCTCTGGGTAATATAGGATGTAAGATATGAAAGCACATGGGTCGTATATGACGTAAGATATGAAAGCACATGGGTTTTATTATAACATAAGATATGAAAGCACATGGGTCATATATGACGTAAGATATAGAAGTCCATGGGCTATATGGCGTAAGGAAAGCACATGGGCCATATAGGACGTAAGATATGAAAGTATATGGATTATACAGGACGTAAGATATGGAAGCACATGGATCATATAGAGCGTAAAATATGGAAGCACATAGGTCATATAGAGAACGTAATATATGGAATCCCCTCGATGACATAAATGCGAAGAAAGTAAGGAGTATGTTGAAAGTACAAGTAATTTGACGGGCAACCTCTCTTAAGAACGTCCTTCATGAAGAGAATAGCCATTTTGTTTTTCTTGCGATGAAAACGTCATTTTTCATGAGTCTCAGAGTCTGCCTGCTTGTCTGTCTGAGTTATAAATTCTTGATAAGACAATGACATCAACAATAACAAACACGCCACTGTGTGTGTGTGTACTTTCCTTCACTCAACAATAACAGGTTGATTATGGGCTGCTATATTATTACATCCTTATCAGAATGTCGGGCCAAAACCAGGAAAACATCATAACCAAACCAACAAGTCTAGATTGACATTTCATTTCACGGCTCAGATTAAGGGGTGTAAGACCTGGCCCATACACAGTCCATGTAGCACCGCAGAATCTACAGTTGGGCTTCCCGTGTTATACATCATCATCATCAGGTGCCGTGCCGACTGGCGTTGGCTATTATGCTTCTCCAGAGTACATGATCCTTCATGCAGGCCATCAGCTCATTCGGTGATCTCCTCTTACACCATCCCGTCAGACTGTCCAGTATCATTTCTCTTGGCCTTCCTCTTGATCTTCTTCCTTCTATTTTTCCTGTTGTTATAATATTTTCTATGCCCCCTCTTCTCATTGCATGTACCATGAAAGTACATTGTCTCTCTCTTATCTTTTTGACAAGGTTTTTTTGCCTCTTCAGTTCTTCTCATACATTCTTCATTAGTTATTTTTGCTGTCCAAGGGATTCGCAACGTTCTTCTAATAAACCACATTTCTGCTGCTTCCAATGATTTTTGTGCAGACTTGCCTATTGTCCATGATTCACTTCCATATAACAAGATAGGTTAAATCTAGCTTTTTAGGGCTTGTTTTCTAACATTCATTGATAAGGATGTGTTGGCTATTATGTTTCTCATTCTCTGAAATGCAGTCTTTGCTCGGCCTATTCTGTTCCTAATTTCTGATCTGCATTTCCCATCTGAAGTTATTACTGCTCCAAGGTATTTGAATTTCTGCACCTGCTTTAGAATAGTTCCGTTTAATTTTATACTGCATGCTGGTGGATTCTGTTTCCTAGATATAACCATAGTCTCTGTCTTTTTGATGTTCAAAGTAAGGCCTTTCTGTTCACTTTCTTTGGCGACTTTATCCAAGAGATTCTTCTATTCCAAATTTGAAATAACATTCTCATTGTCGATTCTTCTTGCACTAATCTCCTCTAGACTCTGCTGGCCACTTCCACAGCAAGTAAGAGGCCCATGTTTCTGGAAATCTGTCACAATTGCAAGGAATGTCAGGAGATCGGTAGGCAGGGCCATTTGTTTAGAGTCCCTCTCTTCTTAATTTTTTTCCCCTCTGTGGGTTTAATCCACTACCCTGCGACCCTCCCTCGCCCCTGATGGTTACTCTCCCGAGCCCCTGATGGTGACTCTCCCTCGCCCCTAATGGTGACTCTCCCTCGCCCCTGATGGTTACTCTCTCGAGCCCCTGATTGTTACTCTCCCGAGCTCCTGATGGTTACTCTCTCGAGCCCCTGATGGTTACTCTCTCGAGCCCCTGATGGTTACTCTCCTGAGCCCCTGATTGTTACTCTCCCGAGCCCCTGATGGTTACTCTCCCGAGCCCCTGATGATTGTTCTCCCGAGCCCCTGATGGTTACTCTCTCGAGCCCCTGATGGTTACTTTCTCGAGCCCCTGATGGTTACTCTCTCGAGCCCCTGATGGTTACTCTCTCGACCCCCTGATGGTTATTCTCTCGACCCCCTGATGGTTAGTCTCCCGATCCCCTGACGGTGACTCTCCCGAACCACTGACTCTCCCGAGCCCCTTACGGTATAATGAGTTTTACATTCACGACCGTGTATGTGACTGTGCCGTTGCTGTACCGTCTGTATAACCCAGCTTGGTCGAGCACAGGCGACTAACTCTGAATTAATATTCACTATTTCTTATGATTCTCGGGATGCTGCCCTTTGTCAAGACATCACAGTGTAATAATCAAACAAGTCCGCCGCTAGCACTACGACAAGGTGAAGTTTATTGGATGATGATGATGATGATGAGCAGTTAGTGGAATTACAGGTCTTTAGCTCAGCCATTAAACAGTCAGGTCATATAGCTGATATAAAGCTTCCATTTCAGACAAACATGCAGGTCATGTAGCTGATATAAAGCTTCCATTCCATTCCAGTCAGTCAGGTCACATAACTTATATAAAGCTTCCATTCCATTCCAGTCAGTCAGGTCACATAGCTTATATAAAGCTTCCATTCCATTCCAGTCAGTCAGGTCACATAACTTATATAAAGCTTCCATTCCATTCCAGTCAGTCAGGTCACATAACTTATATAAAGCTTCCATTCCATTCCAGTCAGTCAGGTCACATAGCTTATATAAAGCTTCCATTCCATTCCAGTCAGTCAGGTCACATAACTTATATAAGCTTCCATTCCATTCCAGTCAGTCAGGTCACATAACTTATATAAAGCTTCCATTCCATTCCAGTCAGTCAGGTCACATAACTTATATAAAGCTTCCATTCCATTCCAGTCAGTCAGGTCACATAACTTATATAAAGCTTCCATTCCAGACAAACAGTCAGGTCTTATAGCTGATATAAAGCTTCCATTCCAGACAAACAGTCAGGTCTTATAGCTGATATAAAGCTTCCATTCCAGACAAACAGTCAAGTCTCATAGCTGATATAAAGCTTCCATTCCAGACAATCAGTCAGGTCACATAGCTTATATAAAGCTTCCATTCCAGACAAACAGTCAGGTCTCATAGCTGATATAAAGCTTCCATTCCAGACAAAACAGGTGAACGAGACTTCCCACAAAACGTGTTGACAGTTCTCAAAGTTCCTAACACAACAAACAAACACATTCTCTCCGGCCAAGTATCCATTTTTGTTTTAAACTTAACACACATTTCCCCCCATATCAGACAATATCTCGCCAAATCACGTGCTGTCCTTTTTCTCGGACAAGTCATTCATGAATGGACTTCAGAAAATATAAACAATTAAATCATGCCCATCTCCTTAAAAAAAGCCAAAATAGAATTTACACTCGCTACATACACCGTTAGGCGTGTTTATTTGCAAACGATTACCGAAACCCACAAACCAGCGAATTTCTGAAGAGTAGACGAACAGACAGAAATACGAGGCGCGAGCGAGGTGTAGAATTCTTGAAAATTCCGGTAAAGAATATCTGGGGAAAAAAAAAAGTGACAACAAAATTTAAAGAAAAAGATTCCATGTTCCAGTAATTCGAGAAACCATCTCATCAGGAATGGGTTTTTCTTGGCGAAATCAAAGCGAGATGACTCCTGTTCCACCTGTTCCTTCATGACTTGGCAGTTGCGCGTGTTACTAGAGTCCCCTGTTAGCTTACATTTATCCTTTCCTTCTGTCTTTTCCTCCCTAACGCCCACTTCTAAAATGCTTACTCTAATATATATATATATATATATATATATATATGGGGGAGGGGTTCGAATCCAGTCGGAGGCGCCCCCAGTCACCCAGCTGTAGAAATGAGTACCCGACTTCAGAATGTAGAGCATGGGAAGGAAAGGCAGCTAAGCGTGTTTGCTGACCACATCACCCTCTACTGTGCTGATAGGTCACATAAAATACGGGCAGTAACCATCAGATCCCCCATGTGCCTCTAAGACATAACGAGATTACCTTTACATTTACCTAAGAATTGTATTTTGTAGTACTTCAGCAGAATTGTATATTGTAGTACTTCAGCAGAATTGTATATTGTAGTGCTTCAGTAGAATTGTATATTGTAGTACTTCAGCAGAATTGTATATTGTAGTGCTTCAGCAGAATTGTATATTGTAGTACTTCAGCCCCAGAGCCTTGTTTTACTCTCACCTCATAGTCTTTCCTTACTTTAGCCTCAGAGTCTGTCTGATTTCAGAGCCAGCCTTACTTTACTGCTGAGCCTGTCCATATTTTAAACTCAGAGACCTATTTTATTTTAACTCAGAATCTTTCCTCGCTTTAACCTCCGAACCTTACCCTACTTTAACCTCTGAGGCCTCTTTACATTTCAGCCACACCTTACTTTAACCTCAGCCTTATTCAACTTTAACCTCAGTGTGTTACCCTACTTTAACTCTACAGTCTTACCTTATTTTAACTTTAACTCCACAGCTTTAACCTACTTTAACATCGGTGTGTTGCCCTACTTTAACGCTATAGTCTTTGCTTCATTTCAACTTTAACCCCACAGTCTTACACTACTTTGACCTCAGAAAGTTCCACTTGTTTAATGTTATAGTTTAATGACCAATATCTGTAGTACACCGAAGCAACAACTTGCTTTCCGTGGCTGAGAAGTGTTTCATCCTATACCATTCCTTACCTTTCTGTCCCCGTTTACCTTCGCTTTATCAGTGTTCTCATCTTTATTTTCGGAGCAGTTTCCATAAAGTATGGCAGACGGGTGGATGCTTTTTAGCATTTCTCTCATAACAAGGGCATTTTTGTTGTATATTTTTGTTTTTAAATAATTATGATTCCATACGCCCCGTGTTGTTTTGTTTACATGCCAGATAGAGCAGGGTTGTTCTTAAAAAACAAACCAGAGGTTTTAAAAGATGCATTCTGTGACGTGGTGTAGGGTTGTTTGGACGTCTTATCTGTTTTATACAGAAGCGCACTATATTATAGAGTGCTGTGTTATCACAGCTATGGTAGTTTGCAGTGCAAGTGTTTGAGTGAAGTCGTTTTCCTGATGTTAACAGACAAGTTTCTGATCTTGATGTGCACACAATAGACATCTTTCTTTGTGGAGTATATATTCCTGAATTTTCGTGTATTTTTTTCCTCTCATTTTTCATATGAACAATTTGTAAACATTATGATATGAAAATTAACATTGCCAAAACAGAGACCATGAAAGTCAGCAGAAGTCCAGGCCCATTAAATATCTACATCGAAGCCAGCAAAAGCCAGCAAATTAAAGTATCTTGGTTGTATGTTTACAGAAGATGGGAAGCTTGACAGGGAAATTAAAATTAGAACACAAAAGATTAAATGCTGTTACACACCAGCTATCCCCGCTACTTTCTCCCCCAAGAGGCAACTAGTTAATAGCATATTTATACCAACATTGTGCTACCAAAGCCAAACTTAGGCACCAACCAAGAAACAGCAAAATGAGATGCTTGAGAAAAGCAACAAACACCACTAGGATGTTTACATAAAACGATTGATAAAACTACACCTTGCGTACAATATATATATAGAGAGAAAAAAATCCATTGCCTTGGCCGCTTAGTGAGAATGACACAGCCAGTTGTGAGGGCCTTCAACCAAAAAAAACTACAGGGCACAGATCAAGAGGAAGACCCTAGAAAAAGATGGATGGATGGAGTTATAGAAACACTCAGGAATTACGGCAGGAAAATCTGAGATCACTCATCAGTCAGTCATTTCCGTGCCCCTTGCGGAACTTTGCCTTCTTAACAGCTCTCCTATGAGCCTCTCGCTTGTAAGCAAGATGGCCTGCTGCTGGTGCATCCATTTGTAGATTATCAACGATGTCTTGCAGCCATCTTCGCCTTGGTCTTCCTGTCTTCCAAGACGGTCTTCTCTAGATTATCATGACGTTTAATGTGTCCAAAATATTTAAGTTTTCTCTGTTTAATCCTCTTTAAGTAAAGAGGATTAAACAGAGATCACTCATATGCCCCCCGCCCAAAACACACACACACACACACACACAACGCCAACTACATCTTCCCTCGACACCTCACGGTACAAGATGAAGGATGAAGTAAAGTTTCTCTCATTATTTTCATCTTCACATCTTCCAGTTTTCATGCTTCTGAAAGCACGGTCTACCCCCCTTGTATTTCGACGCTCTTGCATGTTCCTATACCATGTACTTCTTTGTCGACTTTTGCTACGATCTAGACACATATCTTGTCTAATTTTGTGTCTGTGCCCTTAGACAAGTCTTCTTTAATCTTGTTTTCTATAGCACAGTTGGTTTTTGTTACAGACAATTCCCCCACGTTGTTTGAAATGTCCTATCTCCCGATGGCTCCATTTTCTTATCAGATGTCGCTCCTTAAGTTTTCCCTCAATAATTTGTGTAAGCTTATATTACTCTTATGTGTCTATTTATTTATTTTTGGCAAATAATTATCTATGGGGAATATGGATACTCCTGATTTTCTGCTATAAGACTACAGTTAGCCCCCTTCAGACCACAACACACATCTTATAGGAAGACAGAAAAGCTTTATACTGAGATAAAGGAACGTTTTATATAGTGTATGAGTTTTTGTATAAACAGAGTTTAGAATATCATAAATAAGTGAAGGAAACATTCTCTGAGTGATATCCCCTTGATGTATTTGATGGAAGAAGGGGCGTTTATGCTTGTATATTCGTTGACTCTTTCGGCATCAGCCCTGAAGTACAGTATATGAAAGAGTTAGTAATGGCTGGTTTTGATAGGGGTTTTGGGAATATAAAGAGTTAACACGGCTCCATGAGTATCTTTCTTTGTTACAGAAACTCATAAAATAGTTGTCTTTATTTTTATATAGACTTCACATGGACATCGACTTTGGACAGTGAGTGTTTGTTTTGGATAAACTTACTTAGTAAAGCAGCGTGCCGAATACTGCAACTGATCGGCATGCATGTAGCAGTTATTTGACCGAATACATCATTATTCGGGCCGAATACGATGTGGACTTTTCTGGATGGCCGGAAACTGGGCCACTCGTTAAAGATGCGTGTATAGAAATAAATCTGTAATTGTTAGAAATTTGACGCTAAAATTATTTCATATAACGTCTTCCACTGTTTTAGAAGTTCGCTGAGTTTGGAAAAAAAATACTAATTAGAAATAACTAGTTTATTATTTTTTGACAGATCGAAATTGACTGAAGTGTGTTAATTTAGCGCCAGATGTTGGGGGTGCCTTTCTTTTTATTTTATTTTATTTTATTTTTAGTTTTGTCCACTCACTGCGTCCCTTATCGCAGTCATTCCATGTGGTTTCTCTAACATTTAGAAATGGCGGCTTCTCATAATTCAGTGATTCCCAACATGGCGGCAGATGGCTCCCCTGGGAGATATTAGAAGTCTAAGGGTGAGAAAGAGGATTAAAGAGAGAAAACTTAAATATTTTAGACACACATTAAATGTCATGATAATTTAGAGAAGACCTATTGGAAGGATACATAATGGGAAGAAGAAAGAGAGGAAGACCAAAACGAAGATGGCTGCAAGACATCGTTGACGATCTGCAAATGGATGCAGCAGCGGCAGGCCATCTTGTTCACAACCGAGAGGCCTACAGGAGTGCTGTTTGGGAGGCAAAGTTCCGCAAGGGACATACAAATGAATGAAGGGTGAGAAATTTTTTTTTTTTTGGGGGAGGGGGGCCAAAGTTAGGATTGAATAAAGCTAAAAGTCCTTTATGGATGATAATTTAATATAGAGGGGGGGGGGAAGAGGGACTAGCCTAAAACTCTGGGACGTTGATAACCGCTGTTATAAAGAAATCAGTAGCTTATATTTATAGTGTTTTTGTCTCGTACTTCGTTATGCCCGGTGTTCTGAAGATTCTTATTTATGTCTTATTTAGAGATTCTTATATATGTCTTATGTAGAGATTATTATTTATGTCTTATGTAAAGATTCTTATTTACGTCTGATGTAAAGATTCTTATTTACGTTTTATGTAGAAATTCTTATTTGTTTCTTATTTAGAGATTCTTATTTATGTCTTATGCAGAGATTCTTATCTATGTCTTATGCAGAGATTCTTATTTATGCCGTATATAGAGATTCTTATTTATGTCTTATGTAGAGATTCTTATTTATGTCTTATATACAGATTCTTATTTATGTCTTATGCAGAGATTATTATTTATGCCGTATATAGAGATTCTTATTTATGTCTTATGTAGAGATTCTTATTTATGTCTTATGTAGAGATTCTTATTTATGTCTTATGTAGAGATTCTTATTTATGTCTTATGTAGAGATTCATATATTTTAGTATATATATATTTTTTTTTGGCCCTCTTGTAAAGCTTTGGTTGTTTTCTGTTGGTGATTCCTTTGCTTGTGGAATATATTTACTTGTCATCATAATCATCATCATCATCATCTCGTGTAATGCCGGATGACGTGGACTGTCATGCTCCTCCACAACTCTCGGTCCTTGGCATTTCTGAGTAACTCCGTTGCTGATTTCTTTCCGTACCACAGTGTCAGGGCTTCTAACGTCTGTCCCGTCGTCACTCGTTCTCTGCCTCATCTGCTTTCAGTTTTGCACGTTGTCATGGTGTGTTCCCAGCGTATCTCTTCTCGTCACGTGACCCCAAGAATGATGGCTGCCTTTTTCTTATCTTTGTTATTATGCATTTACTAGGAGTGATGCGTAAATCTAGATCTGGTGTAGGAATAAAAAAAAATTTTGTTAAACTACTGTACCATGTTAAATATCGTCAGTAGCTCGTGCTAAGCCGGGCAGATAAAATAAATCTTACAGCTTAAAATCTAACAAACGCGGACAGCTGTAGCCGTGTGACTAAAGTCAGGCGCTCGCTTCTTCTTTGGTGAACACGAAGTCGTAACGGGAGATGAAACCGGAGAGACTCTGCAGGTGAGCTACCACATCACGTTTATTTCTAAACAATTTCCAAGCAGCTGCCGTATTCCCATAACTTCGTGAAAACGGGACAGAAATCGTGGGGCCGTGCATGCAGCGGCGAACACCCATTCTGTTTGGCAACTGGATTCTTTTTTTTTTTTTTTCTAAAATATAGTGTCGATAATAGGGTAATTGGAAGATGTCCAAACTTACCCCAGGTAGTGTTTTTGGTGGCTGGCATATGGGAAGAAGGGCTGATGCCAGATTTGTATGCAGTTGTATAACCTTGCCCTGAGCTGGGTGACTCACTTTCGGAAGAAGTGTGTTAGCAACCCTCTCATTTTGTTTTTTCTCCCAACTCTCTGTAATCCTTATTACGGAAAGTCTTCAAGCTTAATAATCAATGCAGTGCATCTTGATTATTTCCCTTTGCTGTCACGGTAACCATTTACAATCACTTGTCTTTGGCCAGCCCGCCGGTGCAATAGACTGCCAGGCGGTGTATTTAACGTTTAATGTTCTTTCATCTAAGCTTCTGGACCCTAATATACCCTGGCATTTTCCCCGTGGCAGATCCGTTTTCATTTTCTAGATTGAAATCAGAAATGGAGAGGAGCGACTTGAATGTCCCACGCAATTTCCTATGTGTTAGAAGTCTGCGAGAAAAGCTCATGAATCTCCCCTTACCTATGATCGACCTCATGAATCTCCCCTTACCTATGATCGACCTCATGAATCTCCCCTTACTTATGATCGACCTCATGAATCTCCCCTTACCTATGATCGCAGTATTAAACAGTGATAGATTTGAGACACTGGGGACAAGATCAGTGTAAAGAACTCAAGAGATTGCCTGGGAGGAAGAGAATATATGTGGGAGGCTAATAATGCTTGCGTCTATAGAGGTGTTTGTAACAATGGAGGAGAGTAAGATTGTGTGGAGGACACTAAATTCTAAGTTCCTTGCCGCGTGGCGTAGGCGATCATTTCTCTCTACAATTCTTTTTTGCGTTGATATGAGACCCGCCGGTAACTTTTTTCCTAGCCCCACTGACAGCCTATCCAGTAACCTCTCTCTCTCTCTCTCTCTCTCTGTGTGTGTGTGTGTGTGTCTTCCTCTGTGTCTTCTTTCCTCAATTTCCTCACTTGCCACAGTGTGTTCCAATTTTCCTCTTCTCATGAAATGTCATATAAACACTCCAAAGGCGGATTCATATTTTGATGAGCACATATGACACGAAAATGCGTAAACTAGGAAAAAAAGTAGGAGCAGCTTTATTACTTAACGATTACAAAGATGTGACGTTTCGACGTTAGCCTTCATCATACAAACACAAACAGGACGAAGAATCAGAGAGAGGAGACAAAGTATAGATTCACATGAATCTGTAGTTATAAGAAATAATTTTTAAAAATGATAAAAATTCATGAAAAATTGCAATGTAAGGAAAACTTTTTTTTTTTTTTGGCCAGTTTTTCATTCATTTTTTTTTCATTTTTTCGTTTTTTTTAAAAAATAATTTTTAAAAATTGTTTCTTTAACATAGGGTCATGTGAATCTATACTTTGTCTCCTCTCTCTGATTCTTCGTCCTGTTTCTGTTTGTATGATGAAGGCTAACGCCGAAACGTCACATCTTTGTAATCGTTACGTAATAAAGCTGTTCCTACTTTTTTCCTAGTTTACGCATTTTGGTATCACAGCTTTAATGCAGTGGCTCTGTGTATAGTTGTATACTTATACACTAATTATTGTGTTACATATGCCGTGAGAGCTGGTGGCACGACGGCTAGTGACACTATAGCTGGACATGGCGTCTGGTGAGACTATAGCTGGACACGAAGGCTGGTGACAAGACGCCAGGTGACAAAATGCTGGACACAAAACGGCTGGTGAACCAAAGCCGGCCAGAACTCCTTGTCTTACATCCCTGTTGTACTTCCTAGAAGCAAGCATATGATTGATTTATTGATTGATATTTTCGTGCCATATGAGTGTGAAGTGTTAATCCCTTCACATTTCTATACTACCGCGTTGTGAGGTAAGGAGGCCAGCCAGCACCTGTCCTCACTATCTGTTTTCCCAGGCAAACTTCCTGGTACCCATTTCCTGGTACGTGTATCCTGTAAAAAGTCCGTCCCAGCAGGGAATCGAACATCGACCTTTCTGATCAGTAGATGAGCGCGCATGTTAAACGTCATGATAATCTAGAGAAAACCGTCTGGGAAGGGTACATAATGGGAAAAAGAAAGAGAAAGACCAAGGCGAAGATGGCTGCAAGACATCGTTGATGATCTGCAAATGGATGCATCAGCAGCAGGCCATCTTGCTCACAACCGAGAGGCCTACAGGAGAGCTGTTAGGGAAGCAAAGTTCCGCAAGGGACATGCAAATGAATGAATGAATGAATGAATGAGATGAGCGCGCTAACCACAACACCGCTGCGGCACTCAGAAACAAGCAGTGTCACAATAAACTGGAGACTAAGATAGTGAACGACGTTGTTATCTATAGAAATGACAGAATAAGCCTTTATCACTTGTATACCTTATGCACCGTTTACTGTACAGTCATCCACAGGATGCGTAGAGAAATATATACATTCAATGACCGTAAATATATGGCAAGTGACTACAGATAAGATATTGTTCATATATTTCCGGCACTGGTTATTGTTCACGTATTTCTGGAACTGATTATTGTTCATATATTCCGGGCATTGATTATTGTTCATGTATTCCTGCCACTGATTATTATTCATGTATACCTGCCACTGATTATTGTTCATGTATTCCTGCCACTGATTATTATTCATGTATACCTGCCACTGATTATTGTTCATGTATTTATGCCACTGATTATTGTTCATGTATTTATGCCACTGATTATTGTTCATGTATTTATGCCACTGATTATTGTTCATGTATTTATGTCACTGATTATTGTTCATGTATTTATGCCACTGATTATTGTTCATGTATTTATGCCACTGATTATTGTTCATGTACTCCAGGTTCTAGAAGAGGAAGTAAAACGACGAGGTAGGGACCTGACACTTCTGAAATCCCGAGCACAGGATCTCGACGAGCAGAATGGAGGGAGGCTCGGGTCCTCTTCTGAAGTTGCCGCCCTCGACCAACGCTTTCGAGCTCTCACTGCTCAGATATCGGCTCCACCACCTTCACCGCCAGCAGCTAAAACCAGAGACATCAGTTTGGCGCCAGTCTTTCCTTCCACCGCCACCACCACAGCGGTGACGGTCAGTTCTACCGGGGACAGCGTCATCAGCCGGACCACGTACAATGTCGTGTCCACAAGCGTGACCAGAACCACCACGCTGGGCCACTCACCTGCCCAGTACCTGCAAGCTCTGCGACGGCTGATGGCACAGATCTCGGATCTCAGATCAGTACTGGAAGTAGAGGAGATAGTTCTGGTGGACGAGCAGACAAAACAAGCACAAGATGCCAGAATTAAGGTACAGTATAACTCATGATGTCCATACTACAAGAACTTAATATTGAAGAAGGCTGGCTAGTAAAGAAGATTAAACAGAGAAAGCTTAAATATTTTGGACACATTAAACGTCGTGAGAATTTCTAGAAGCCAGTTTTGGAAGGGTACATAACGGGTAAAAGAAAGAGAGGAAGACCAAGGCGAAGATGGGCTGCAGCAGGGCATCTTGCTTACAACCGAGAGGCCTACAAGAGAGCTGTTAAGGAGGCCAAGTTCCACAAGGGATATGCAAATGACTGATATCATTCATTCATTCCCATGCCTCCCTGCAGAACTTTGCCTCCTTAACAGCTCTCTTGAAGGCCTCTGGAATGTAAGCAAACATACTTTGCTGCAGATGCATCCATTCGCAAATCATCAAAATTGTTTTATTTGCCATCTTCGCCTTGATCTTCCTTTCTTCCTTTTTATCATTGTGCAGCCTTGACTGTCTTCACCAAAGGCCCAAAATATTTAAGTGTTCTCTGTGTAATCTTCTTTACTAACTCCTTCAATTCTAAATTCTTGCAATACGGATATCTTCTTTTTTTGTGTATGTCCATGATATGTGAAGGACTCTTCTATAGTATTTACATTCAGACACCTCTTTCTCAGCTTTTTTTAAGCATCCCTGTCTCACATGCATATGTTGCAATTGGATCTACTGTTCACATCAGAAGTAAAAATGTTTGGATGAAATATATTTTCGCTGATTGAATGTAATACCAAAATGATATCAATGAATATTTTGTTTACCCACATGTGTTCTTTCTGAGACTGAGTTTCATTTTCCCGTAACAGCATCATAGTGTTACAACTTTCATATTTTGGTGCTTACAGATATAAAATGACAATGACAACGATCACTAACTAATGCAGTCACTGTCCAGAAGGACTACCTTCTAAAAATATACAAAGAAATCCAAACAGCAACATGGAAGGTCAGATAGGAAAAAAGATCTGGTAGTGAGTCCCCCCCAGGTCAGATAGATCTAATTTTATCACTGGGGAAGAGTATGAGACAGAGGTCAGTACTAGTAATTGTGATGATTTACAAAATCCTGACGGTGTTACTAAGGAAAACCCCTGCATAAAACTCAAAAGAAAAATAAGAGTAGGAACATGGAATGTGAGAAGCGTTTATGGGGGAAAGTATCAAATAATAAGTGACGAGATGAACAGAACGGGGATACACATTTTGGGAATCTGCGAACACCGATGGAAAGGATCAGGAAACTTCAAGAGCGAAAATGATGGTGTCTTTATATGCTCTGGTGGAGAATTAGGAGGAAAGAATGGAGTGGCTTTTTTTACTTGGATAAATTAACATCAAAAGCATTACTATGTTACAATCCTGTAAATGATAGAATCCTTACTATTGACTTAAGGGCACTTCTAGAAATTGTCCAGATATATGCACCTACATCAGCAGAAGAAGAAGACTTTTATAACACACTGCAAATGACGATAGACCAGGTATGAAAAAATGATATTGTATTAATAATGGGCGATTTTAATGCAAAGATTAGTACAGAAAGAAGAGAAGATGAAGGATATGTTTTGGGGAAATTTGGTACAGGACATAGAAATGAGGCAGGTGACAGTCTAATGGCGTTTTGCATGGAAAATGAGCTAATGATCGCTAAAACGCTTTTTAAACAATATCCAAGAAGACTATACACATGGATATCACCTGATGGGAAAACAAAGAATCAAATAGATTACATTTTAGTGCAAAGAAGGTGGAGATTAAGTATAACATCAGCAAAAACTTTACCAGGTGCTGACTGTGACACAGACCATGAGTTATTAATAGCAGACATGAAGATAAAGATAAAAAAGACAGTTAGGGATCAAGAGCACTCCTCTTTGATCTTACAAAAATACCAAAACAAGTGAGGAACCGTTTCGAAATCCTGATGGCTGTACAGGAGGAGATGACACCAGATGAATAGGCTACGCAAGCTAGAGATATCTTAATAACAACAGCTAAAGACATGATTCCAGTAAAGAAAACACAAAAGATTGGATAAATTACAGCAGGCACACTAGAATAATAAAACAACGTAGAGAAATGAAGACGAAGTGGAAAGTGACAAGCAACAACAACAAAGAGGAATATAAATCTTTAACAAAAGAAGTAAGAAGAAACATAAGGAAAGATAAAAAAAGCAATACATTCAAGTTTGTTGTGAAATAATAGAAGGACATCAAAAGTGTGGAAGAGATAGTGAAATGTTTAAAGAAATGAAGACATTGACGAGAAATATCACGCCTAAGCTAAATGTAATTTGTGACGAGATGGGGAAGACCTAGACAGAAACAGAGGACATTCTAAAAGGATGGAAGGAATATTACAGAGGAATGTATGGAACAGCTGAATGTGAAAACAGAAATCAACAGTGTGAATTATTATTGGAGGAGAAAGAACCCGAACCGACAGTACAAGAAGTTTTGTGAGCAATAAAAGAGTCTGAAAATGCTAAATCATCAGGATGTGATAACAGCTGAACTTATTAAAACAGGAGGAAAGGAATGTGCAAATGTGCAACAATCTATCATGCACTATGTAAAAAGATATGGCTTTCAGGTATTTGGCCAAAAGAATGGAAAAGAACTGTATTCATACCACTGCTAAAAAAAAGGTAACTTGAAATTATGCACGAACTACAGAACCGTTGCCTTGATTAGTTATGCCAGTAAAATTCTGTTAAAAATCATAATGGGTAGACTTCATAAGAAAATAGAAGAAGTTAATATGGTCCAAGATGGTATTAGACAAGTAAAAGGAACAAGAGATCATATATATACAATATAAGATTAATAATAGAGAAATGCAGAGTTTAATGTGAATCTATATTTATCTTTTATAAACTATTCGAAGGCATTTAATTGTGTACAACACCAGAAACTTTGGGAAATAATGGAAAAAATGAGATTTCCAACACATTTGATACAAGTAATATCACTGTTATATCTAGACCAACAAAGCAGCAGTAAGAATAAATGGTGAAACAACAACCTGGTTTGACATAAAACAAGGGGTTCGTCAGGGGTGCATATTGTCGCCTTACTTATTTAACTTGTATACTGAAAATAATGAGGAATGTGAGAGAAGATGTAGACAAAGAATATTACGATGCCATAACATTTGAAGGTTATGAAATACCAGAGATTAGATATGCTGATGACACAGTGTTACTGTCCACAACACAAAAAGGAATGGAAAAACAAATTAGGTCAGTCCGTAAAAAAAGTGAAGAGCAAAACCTCTATCTTAATGCAAAGAAAACCAAATTGATGACAACTGACAAAACAAATAAGCAGCTGAAATATTTATCACTGTGTGAAAATTAGAAGATATAGAGAGTTTTGAATATCTTGGATCATTACTAACTAATAATAAAGGAAATTAAAAGGAGGACATCTATCGCTCTTCAAAAAGTAAAACAATTAAAGAAGCTGTGGAGAGGAACAGACAGAACTACAATAATACGATTTTTAAGGGGATACATCTTTCCCATTACAACATATGCCTGTGAGACCTGGACACTTAACAAAACAGCTAAGAAGCACATAAATGCCTTTGAATATAAATGCTACAGAAGAGTTCTTCATATATCATGGACTCAAAAAAGAACAAATATATCCATACTACAAGAATATAAATGTTGAATAAGGCTGGCTGGTAAAGAGGAGTAAACAGAGAAAACTTAAATATTTTGGACACATTAAACGTCATGAGAATTTACATAAGATAGTCTTGGAAGGTTACATAATGGGAAAAAGAGAGGAAGACCAAGGCGAAGGTGGCTGCATGACATCCTTGATAATCTGCAAATGGATGCATCAGCAGCAGGGCATCTTGCTCACAACCGAGAGCTGTTAGGGAGGCAAATTTCCTCAAGGGACATTCAGATGACTGACTTACTGACTGAGATATTAAAATTACAGTTTGAGTGGAGGGTTTGCCTTTATCTCTAGTTCCAGATAGACGTATCCTAGTCCCATCGGACATTATTAACACTCTCATGGAGGCTAGCAAGACAGAAGATTTCTAACTTAGACCATGACGCGACATCTTTCCTCAGAATAAGAGTTGGCAGCAAAAATCTTATGGCAGGCAAGAATGTCACATTAGGAGAAAAATAACAGAGAAGAAACTAACAGGAGTTGTTTTTTTTAAAGTAAGGAACTGGGCGTGTTCAGGCCAGTCTGATATTTACCCCCCCCACCTCTCTCTCCCCCTCTCTCTCTCTCTCTCTCTCTCTCTGTCACTGCTGTCAGGCGTGCGATATCATGTCCTTCCACACCCCTGGTTCCTTTGTGTATCTCAGCAGACTTGCCACTGAGCATTTCCTGTGCCAGAATACCAAACCATCAAACATCTTCTCTCTCTGTCTACCTCTGTCTCTTCTACCTTCATTCATCCCTGTTGCAGTTTAGGTGTTCTAGCCCGCCTCTCCTCCAAATACGCCCGGCCCCCCCCCTCCCTCAAATTTGGATCGTCTTTTCCAATCTTCGTTATAATTTTCGTTGTTTCTTGTGCCACTTTCAGAAGTTCCTCGTTCGGATTTCTCGCTGTCCCAAATACCTTCGGCATTCTTTTTAAGAACCACATTTCACCTGATTCCAGCCTTCTTTGTATCTCTTTTACTGACAGCCCAAGCTTCACATCCATAGAACAGGATTGATTCATTGTAATACTGTAACACACTCTTCCTGACTGTCATAGACTGTGACTTATTGCAAAGTATGGAATTCATATATATATATATATATATATATATATATATTTCACATGTATGAGAATTATATTCATTGTAGAAATAGTGCTGGGATTCTTCTAAACATACTCTGATTGTTAAACAGAACTGAAGTTGTGAGGAAAGTGTAAGCCTTAATGGGGGCACATAATCAGATTTAAAGCAGAATATTGAAAAAGTTGAAGTGGAATGAATGAGTATTAACATGAGCTGTGTGTGTGGAATGGTAAGATATTTCAACAGTGGGCAGGGAGAGTAAGCAGTGATTTTCTTGTTCAGGTCAAGCCTAGGTTTTGGGAGAAGACAGAATAGGTCCTTTGTTCAGTCTCTGCATATTTAGGGTTGTGATAAGTGGACGTCGATGCATGGAAGATCGTTTTGTTCAGAATGCAATGATAATGACCTTGTTAAGCCATGAGATTAATTGATTTCAATTAGTGACACATGAACTGATCTGTCACATGAACTGTGACAAATCTCCTTCCAGTTGCAGTTGTCTCTTTAAAAGTAGACGGTTCGTAGCGTTCACTCTAGCAGTATGACATTAGTAAACGCTGTAGTGACATTTGTCAACATTCAGTACCTTTGATGCACGTGGTTTCCTTGCTCGTTTTCTTTCGCAGAATATCCTCATAGGGTCACGTTTCTGTCTTTTCCTAATAGAATCTAGAATATCAAGGATTATTTTCAGAAAAGCGTTCACTTCAGAGCTGCAGAATCATCCTATTTCCCTTTCATTCACGTATTTTTTTATTTAGAAGCAGTATCTCCTCCAGTATAGTAACAGTTCTTCTGATAATAGAACCTTGGTTTTCTTAGTAACAATAAAAAAAAACGTATATATAATTTGTTGTTAGTAACAGTATCTCTTCAGCTATGTATAATTTGTTGTTAGTAACAGTATCTCTTCAGGTATGTAAATTGTTCTTCTTAGTAGCAACATCTATTCAGCTTTGTATAATTTGTTGTTAGTAACAGTACCTGGTAACAATATCTCTTTAGCTATGTAGAATTGTTTTGTTAGTAACAGTATCTCTTCAGCTGTGTAGAATTATTTTGTTAGTAACAATATCTCTTCAGCTATGTAAAATTTGTTGTTAGTAACAATATCTCTTCGGCTGTGTAAAATTTGTTGTTAGTAATAATATCTCTTCAGCTATGTAAAATTTGTTGTTAGTAACAATATCCCTCCAGGTATGTGAATTTTTCTTCTTAGTAACAACATCTCTTAAGCTTTGTATAATTTGTTGTTAGTAACAATATATCTTGCACTGTGTGGAATCTGTTGTTAGTAACAATATCTCTTCAGCTATGTAGAATTTTTTTGTTAGTAACATTATCTCTTCAGCTATGTAGAATTTTGTTGTTAGTAACAATATCCCTTCATGTATGTACATTTTTCTTCTTAGTAACAACATCTCTTCAGCACTGTATAATTTGTTGTTAGTAACAATATATCTTTAGCTATGCAGAATTTGTTGTTAGTAACAATATCTCTTTCGCTGTGTAGAATGTGTTGTTAGTAACAATATCTCTTCAGCTGTGTAGAATTTGTTTTTAGTAGCAATTGTCTCTGCGTTTAAGCATTGCTATTCTCCAGTAATCATATCTCTTTACACAGACAGTACTCGCGTTTATTAGGCAGGGTTGTACTTCAGCCGGGGTTGGGTAACTAAAAACAAAGATAGGTAACGTGCACTCGTTTTAAGTACGGACTCCTTGACTCGGTATCTTGTACCGCAGCCAGCATGCTCGTGCATTTGTTTCAGTGTTCGTACCAAGACATGGATTCCAGATTTGAAGAGGTTGTCATAGCTCACTCGAATTCCTTTGGCGTGGATTTTGTGGTCAGACTAGCTGATGGTATGGTTTCATGCAGTTATGGTTCTTATTTCCAAAATGACTATCCCAGTTGAACAGACTTCTATGGCTTCTTATCTCCATATGCAGGCTCAAGTTGGAAACTTTTTTCCATTACCATCATCACTTCTCCATCTTGTGCGATCCTTGGTGTTTCTAAACAATTCGGATTTTTATTTTATTTTTTTCCATGCAGCTTGATCGGCCCGTTGAGGTGTTTTTTTTTCCTCTCGAGCTCACTCTCCTTTCGTTCGGTTTGTCTGTCTGTTGATGACTGGGACGTTTATTGCGGTGTCCAGAAGTTAAGTAACGTTTCTGGCGAGCTTCAAAGCATCCATGGTCTCACCAGGCGCCAAAAACTCCCGAAAGAAGTACAGTCTTGGAATTCACAGGAACATTTTTGTGATCAAGGATCAAGTGGTCCTTCTTATCATTCATCTCTTTCTCCTCCTCCTCCTTCTCCTTCTTCTCGCCATTGGGGCTCATTGTTGCAGACAAGACGTGTCTCCATTCCTCTATGTTCTTGATCTTTTCTTGCCAATTGTAGATTCCAGGAGCGCGTATATCTTCTTCTAGGTTGTCTCACCATCCTCTGCCTCTTGGTCTGTCACCATTCATCACTTCTATACAGGCTGTCTTTGATTTTCTGCCCTCTTCCATTCTCTCTAAATGTCCGAGTCATCTCAGTATGTTTTTTTTTTCCAAAGTGGCTGTTAATAAACCATCAAGTCTTCTAATGTTAGTAGAAATCACAAAATAGAGTGCTGAGTTGTTTTGTGTAGCCCTATCATACCAAAGTGGCATATTAGGAATCTTATGTTAGTCCTCCCTTGATCTGTTGACACATGAGATGGCCAGCATCATGCCTAGCCGCTTTTCCTTCCATAAACTCCAAAAGGAGCCCAGTACCTATTTTTACAACTGGGTGAATGGAACGCTTCGGACCAGACTTAAATCACCAACCTTCTCCACGTGAGTAGACGAACGAACGAACTAACCACAATGCCGCTCAAGCGCCCTTGATGTCATTTCTCCATTTACCATCCTTTCTCTTGTCACATTCGTTTGCAAGTATGCACCATGTACCTCTTCTGCCTCTGATCTCCGTCCACTTCTAGACCCTACTGGTAGTTGCAACATGTACCTCTGTCTGCTTCTAATCTCCGTCTACTTCTAGACCCTACTAGTAGTTGCACCATATACCTCTGTGTGCTTCTAATCTCCGTCTACTTCTAGACTCTACTAGTAGTTGCACCATGTACCTCTGTCTGCCTCGTAATCTCCGTCTACTTCTAGACCCTACTAGTAGTAGTTGCACCCTGTACCTCTGTCTGCATCTAATCTCCGTCTCCTTCTAGACTCTACTAGTAGTTTTGCAACAGTTGTTATCACATGTTACAGTTGAATGAGTGCAAACAGTGGGCATTCTCGTGTGCAAACGCTGATTAAAGAGTAAAATGGAAACTTGGGGCAAGTTCATAGAAGCTCCCATGCATCACCAGACTAATGTTTTGATGTTAGCACAAGATTTATTTCAGTGCTGAAAATGAGTTTGACGTTCTGCCGCCAGAGCTGATCCTTCTTGCTGGGAAAGGAATTCGCTTCACAGTTGTGACATGTGGTAGTTTTCTCTCACATTTTTTTGTTTGTTTTTTGTTTTTCAGGAACAAGATCAGAAAGTCTGGAACATCCAGGAGAGCTTGACAGAGCTGGAGGCGCAGAAGGATGACGTCATGCTGCAAGCCAACCAGGAAGAGGCCGGAAACATCAGGTCTCAGATGGAGCAGCTTCTTCAGGAGTGGTCGAAGCTGAGCGAAAGCCACAGCACCAGGATGAAGTAAGTTCATCACCAGCAGTGGTTCTCAGACTGTTTTGGCCCCACATCCAGAAAAAAAAAAACAACACATTCCTAGCGCTCTATGAAACACTTTTCCCTGAATTGAATATGATGTTCCCCGTCGCTCTTTTTTTTTTATCTTAAGCGCCCCTGTCTTCCCATTCCCGCCCCCTCTCTCTCTCTCAACCGGTAGCGGTGTCACCCATTTTGGGATATAAAGTCAACAATGCAGTATAAGGACCCAGTTTTATCATTTATTTTGAAAACAATAAGGAAAAAAAAAGAATTACAAGGCAGCAGATTATTTTAGTTTTTGTTGTTTAAATATCACTTTCAAGTTTTATTTTAATCATATCATACTTTGATAAGAACATATTATGTAACTGTATACTGTAATCCGTCTTATGTCCTCTTCTTCTCCTGCTTCTTCTTTGGTCATTCCCAGACGTGGAAGTAATCAGTAGTCCGAGTTGGTGTACATCACCTTTCACCTTCTTATTGACTGATACAGGAGTTGGCCACGTCTGTTTTCTTTGTTCTTGAAGTCTCTGGTAACACTTTCATCTACGTCACAGTTCTTTCCCTTCATTTCTGCAGCCAAGTTCACACCGAAGTAAATACAGTATATCTCTGTCAGTCTTGGCTTGGGTGACCAGGTTGGCTGGGTGGTTAGGCGCTGGGTGTACTAACCTATTGGTACCGAGTTCAACTCCCAGCAGTGGGGCATTTTTTTCTGGTACCACTAGGCCTACAAAAAAGGCCCCGGGGGGGGGGGGGGTCTAACCAGCCTCAAAAAATGGGTACCAGAGAATTCTGGGAAAGTAAATGCGACCAGGCGTGATACTGACCGCGTCACACTTTCTTGTGCCGATGGTCTTGGGAATACGGACCTAAAATAGTATCCCTAATACGTCTTAATGACATGGAAACGGGGATAATACCTTTACCTTACTTGCCTTGGTCATACCATCTTTCTTTGTGCCGTAAGTTTTAACCTGCCACGAACTGTTTAAGCAGAATTTCGAAAAGCTACATCTCTACATAGCCTCCCTCCAAGTCGATCCACTTCTGTTGTCGCTCTACAAGCTTCTTCATTCCCCATGATTTCATGTAAAATATAACTAGCTGTAACCTATCATAAATGACGAGAACATGCTGACGTCAGGATTTGGCGAACCATAGCTGACCAAGACCCTGTCCCACCTCTCCGTTGGTACCCGTAGTAACAGGCCTAGCCTGGCTAACGGGGCAGGGAATGCCATGGTCACCCTGATCACCCTGACGGTGGAGTCTGCCAAAGAACTATTGCTCACCCCCTGTTTTTTTTAGCTGTATTCTGGGACTGAAAAGAATATCTGCCATAACCCTCTTCCAAGCCACACACGATGCTGTGCCCCAACATCTTCACAGCATCGGCTGCAAAGAACACAAGCTTGCCGTTTCAAGGAGATTGATGACAAGACAAGATAAGACAAAAGTAATTATCGTTACTGTAATTCATTATAGCACTGAGATGGACACTTAAGGTTCAGAGAGAGAGAGAGAGAGAGATTGTGCTTGTACCTGTACTTGTACGAACCCCCTGTAATTGCGAGCTGTTGTTCTTTGCAACTCAAAGGCGTTTGATTGTGTACAACACCAGAAACTTTGGGAATTAATGGACAAAATGGGATTTCCAACACATCTGATACAATTAACGTCACTGCTGTATCTAGACCAACAAGCAGCAGTAAGAATAAATGGTGAAACAACAACTTGGTTTGACATAAAACAAGGGGTCCGTCAGGGGTGCATATTGTCGCCTTACTTATTTAACTTGTATACTGAAAATATCGTGAGGAATGTTAGAGAAGGTGCAGACAAAGAATATTACGATGCCATAACAATTCAAAGTTATGAAATACCAGAGATTAGATATGCTGATGACACAGTATTACTGTCCACAATACAAAAAGCAATGGAAAAACTAATTATGTCAGTCCCTAAGAATAGTGAAGAGCAAAACCTCTATCTTAATGCAAAGAAAACTAAATTAATGACAACTGACAAAACAAACAAGGCAGCTGATATATGTATCAATTAGGAAAAAACTGGAAGAAGTGGAGAGTTTTGAATATCTTGAACCACTGCTAACTAATAATGGAGATACAATGAGGGAAATTAAAAGGAGGACATCTATCGCTCTTCAGAAAGTAAAATAACTAAAGAATCTGTGGAGAGGAGCAGACAGAACTACAAAAATAAGATTTTTAAGGGGATGCATTTTTCCCATTGCTGCATATGCCTGTGAGACCTGGACACTTAACAAAACAGCTAAGAAACACATAAATGCCTTTGAATGTAAATGCTACAGAAGAGTTCTTCAGATATCATGGACACAAAAAAAGAACAAATATATCCATACTACAAGAACTTAATATTGAAGAAGGCTGGCTAGTAAAGAGTATTAAACAGAGAAAACTTGAATATTGTGGACACATTAAACGTCATGGTAATGTAGAGAAGACCGTCTTGGAAGGGTACATAATGGGAAAAAGAAGGAGAGGAAGACCAAGGCGAAGATGGCTGCAAGATATCGTTGATGATCTGCAAATAGATGCATCAGCAGCAGGGCATCTTGCTTACAATCGAGAGGCCTACAGGAGGCAAAGTTCCACCAGGGACATGCAAATGAATGAATGATGTTCTTTGCAGCCGATACTGTAGGGATGTTGAGGCACAATATCGTATCGGCGTGGGAGATGGGACGGAGAGATGGGACATGGTCTTGGTCAGGTATGGTTCGCTAACCTTGACGCTGGCATGTCAGTTGTGGGTTGCTGCAGAGAACAACAACTCGCAGCACCCACCCAATAATTCATTACTTTTGTCAATGAAACTTTTACCATATCTCGATACTAAATTTTTTGTCCGTGTAATTCAGAAAAATATTAACAATCTTACAGTACACTCTCAAACATTACACGAAACAGTACTGAGAATTGTTTGCATAAAATGAGCTGAAATAGTAAGTCAGTTTTGTTTCATACGATTTAACGAGGATTTGAAAAAATGACAGTTGTGACAACACGTAAGGTTTTATAGAGACAAGATTCATGTTATGTAAACACTCGACCGGCTTCGTGATGTTGTTCGTGGGGCTTTGGTAAGGATTAATTTTGCCGAACATAAACAAAGGATGATTACTAGAAGTTGACGCTTGACTGTTTTAGCTTTTTCTTTCTCAGTTTTAACAACCGTAAACAAAGGATGATTACTAGAAGTTGACGCTTGACTGTTTTAGCTTTTTCTTTCTCAATTTTCACAGCCATAAACAAAGGATGGTTACTAGAAGTTGACGCTTGACTGTTTTAGCTTTTTCTTTCTCAATTTTCACAGCCATAAACAAAGGATGGTTAGTTGACCCTTGACAGTTTAAGCTTTTTCTTTCTCAGTTTTAACAACCATAAACAAAGGATGATTACTAGAAGTTGACGCTTGACTGTTTTAGCTTTTTCTTTCTCAGTTTTCACAGCCATAAACAAAGGATGATTACTAGAAGTTGACGCTTGACTGTTTTAGCTTTTTCTTTCTCAGTTTTAACAACCATAAACAAAAGGTTTTTACTGAAGGCTGAATGTATGTGAGTGTTTAGAACAAAGAAAATTATGCACGTCAGGAAACATCGAAAGTCTTCCTTGTTCTCTCTCTCTCTGTCTTTCTTATCGTCTCTCTGTCTTTCTTATCGTCTCTCTCTCTCCATCTCTCTCTCTCTGTCTTTCTTATCGTCTTTCTCTCTCTATCTGTGTCTTTCTCATCGTCATTCTCTCTCTATCTGTGTCTTTCTCATCGTCTCTCTCTCGCTGTCTCTCTCTTTCTCTCTCTCTTTCTCATCGTCTCTCTCTGTCTTTCTCATCATCTCTCTCTGTCTTTCTCATCGTCTCTCTTTCTCATCGTTTCTCTCTCTGTCTTTCTCATCGTATCTCTCTCTCGCCATCTCTCTCTGTGTCTTTCTCATCGTCTCTCTGTGTCTTTCTCATCATCTCTCTATGCTTTTCTCATCTCTCGCTATCTCTCTCTCTCTCTCTCTGTTTTTCTCATATCTCGCTGTCTCTCTCTGTTTTTGTCATCGTCTCTCTCTCTCTCTCGCTATCTCTCTGTGTATTTCTCATCGTCTCTCTCTCGCTATCTCACTTTCTCTGTGTCTTTCTCATCGTCTCTCTCTATCTCTCTCTGTCTTTCTCATCGTCTCTCTCTCTGTCTTTCTCATCGTCTCTCTCTCGCCCTCTCTCTCTCTCTGTCTTTCTCATTGTATCTCTCTCGCCATTTCTCTCTCACTATCTCTCTCTGTCTTTCTCATCGTCTTTCTCGCATTCTCACTCTCGCCACCTCTTTCTCTGTGTCTTTCTCATCGTCTCTCTCTCGCCATCCCTCTTCTCTCGCGATCTCTGTCTCTCTCGCCATCTCTCTGTCTCACTGTCTGTCCCTCTCACTGTCTCTTTATATACATTTCTGTGTCTCTTTCCCCCTCTCTCTCCTTCTATCTCTCCCTTCATCTGCCTCTGTCTCTCTGTCTCTTCCCTCTCTCTCACTCACCCTCTCTCTCTGTCTCTCTCTCTCAGTCTATCTCTCTTTCCCTCTCTCTTTCATATACATACATAACTCCTGTGTGTAGTGTGCAGATGTGTAGCATTTGTGGATAATTTTTTTTTTAAACTGCGTCCTTTCAAAAGCCTCATATGCTATGAATTTCACTTTCCATAAAGAAATAAGGAAAACAATCATTCTTTCCCTGTAATTGGCACCCCCACAATTCTAGCGCCATAGGGAGGCTTCCTTCTGACTCACCATAGTTACTTCCCTGAAGGTCCAGCTCATTAAGATACTGACCTCCTCCTTTGCCATTTTATGTGCCGTGTGTATTGGACAAGGCTTACACGACATCTACTAACTGTCTTGTATACAATGTATTCCATTGTGGCCTGCCTTGCAGACATCCTTTCTTTTCCCCACAGGTTGTTATATGTTTGTGTGTATCTGCGCGCGCGCGTTTCTTGTTTCTGTATGCCTTAAAAAAATATGACGGCGCTTACTCGCATACAGATCAATAATCTGCTTCCATGGATCTTGTTTGTAAACACTGTGAGCTCAGTTCCTGGCTTTAGATTTGCCAGGGTTTTGACTTTTCGCTGTCAGTCAGCGGCTCTTTAAGTTGACTGAATGAGCGTGATAGGGCCCGAACATGGGCATGTCTGAAATAGATGTCTTTCTCAGCGGATTTGATAAGTTCTTGGTTTAATTCTAGCATACGAGTATTTCGTGTATTTCTAACATACGACTGTTTCGTGTATTTCTAGCATACGAGTATTTCGTGTATTTCTAACATACGAGTATTTCATATATTTCTAACATACGAGTATTTCGTATATTTCTAGCATACGAGTATTTCGTGTATTTCTAACATTATTTCGTGTATTTCTAACATACGAGTATTTCGTGTATTTCTAACATTATTTCGTGTATTTCTAACATTATTTCGTGTATTTCTAACATTATTTCGTGTATTTCTAACATACGAGTATTTCGTGCCTGTGGAGTGTTGTGATATAGGTCAGAACATTTTGAGGGCGAGAGTTAAAATTCTACTGTATTAATTTGTCTTGAAGTAACCGAATGCCCATTGTAGTTGGTCGGCCAGCTATTCCGGTGGTATTGGGTTCAAGTCCTAGCAGTGGGCAATTTTTTTTTTTCTGCTACACAGCAAAACTGCCCCGGGGTACACGCAGCCTCTAAAAATGGGTACCAGAGAAATCTGTGAAGGTAAATGCAGTCAGGCGTGATAATGACCACGTCACACTTTCATGTGGCGAAGGCCATGGAAAATACGGGCCTAACATCGTATCCTCTCTCTGTATGCCTTAAAGGCGTGGAAACTGGATTTAAAAAAAAACAATTATAGCTGGCAAAAAAAAAAAAAATCTAAATAATCTTTTTTAAAAATCGATCAGCGAAGTAAAATTAGATGTAAAAGTTCAAGAGATCAAAAGTGACCTTAGTCCCACTCCATGGTCCAGCTCTTGAACCTATGAAATCAAAACCACCGGCATAGTTACCTGTTATGGTATATCAGGCGTTGGCTATTATGGTTGTCCAGAGTACACGATCCTTCATGCAGGTCATCAGCTCAGTTGGTGATCTCCTCTCACACCATCTTGTCAGACTGCCCAGTATCATTTCTTGATCTTCCCCTTGATCTTCTTCCTTCTATTTTTCCTGTTGTTATAATATTTTCAATGCCCCCTCTTCTCACTGCATGTCCTATGAAAGTACATTGTCTCTCTCTTATCTTTTTGACAAGATTTTTTTTTGTCTCTCCAGCTTTTCTCATACATTCTTCATTAGTTATTTTTGCTGTCCAGGAGATTTGCAACATTCTTCTAATAAACCACATTTCTGCTGCTTCCAAAGTCTTTTGTGCAGACCTGCCTATTGTCCTTGATTCACTTCCATATAACATGATAGGTTCAATATAGCATTTTAGGACTCGTTTTCTAACATTCATTAATAAGGATGTGTTGGATAATATGTTTCTCATTCTCTGAAATGCATTCTTTGCTCTCCTATTCTGTTCTTAATTTCTGTTTTGCATTTCCCATCTGAAGTTATTACTGCTCCAAGGTATCTGAATTTCTGCACCTGCTTTAGAATAGTTCCGTTTAATTATATACTGCATTTTGGTGGATTCTGTTTCTTAGATATAACCATAGTCTCTGTCTTTTTGATGTTCAAAGTAAGGTCTTTCTGTTCACTTTCTTTGGCGAATTTATCCAGGAGATTTTGCAGGTCTTGTTGGTTCTCAGCTATCAGTACTGTATCGTCAACATACCGACGGTTGTTAATATTGTATCCTCCTACTTTTATACCTGGTTCTTCATATATATATATTTATATAGATATATATATATATCGTCACGTGGAGTACTTAGAGGTAGGTCATTATCTATATATCCATCCATTCATCCACTAAACAATGACCACTAGGTACTCCACGTGACATTTTAGAGTGCTGCGACAGATTCTTTCCTTATAGTCGGATATCAGCCTGGATATGATTCTCTCGCTCCCCCCCCCCACCCCCCCCCACCCCACCCCACCCCAAAAAATGTATTACAAGTTACCTAACCAGGCTGTGAGGGCGGATCTCATTTTCCCCCCTCCAGACTTTGATATAGTGGTTGATCTAGCTTCGAGTTTGATATAGACGTACATTAACTAGATTCATTCATTCATTCATTCATTTGCATGTCCCTTGCCGAACTTTGCCTCCCAAACAGCACTCCTGTAGGCCTCTCGGTTGTGAGCAAGATGGCCTGCTGCTGCTGCGTCCATTTGCAGATCGTCAACGATTTCTTGCAGCCATCTTCGTTTTGGTCTTCCTCTTTTTCTTTTTCCCATTATGTATCCTTCCAATACGGTCTTCTCTAAATTATCATGACGTTTAATGTGCCCAAAATATTTAAGTTTTCTCTCTTTAATCCTCTTTACTAGCCAGCCTTCTTCAATCATTAACTAGATAGATTACACAAAAGAAAGGAAATGTATAATTAATGGGTGTATTTTTTATCTGACAGTAACAGACTTTTAATGTGTTCGTTCAACTTTCCTCCTCATATTTTCCTTTTCCCTCATTGTCTTCTCTTGGAACTTAGAACATTGAATCATTGTCTTTACTTTGAACACTGAATCATTGTTTATTTAACACCTGACGTTCAGCCATGCCCACAAAAAAAAAAAATGAACAAAGATCACTTTCTTAGCATTAATACTACAATTCACCTGAAGAGAAGAAATAAACCTAACTGAGCTAGATTATTTTAAGCATCAGTGTCGGGTAGATCTCAGTTTATTTTCTGAGAAAATTATCCGTTGCTATTTTTTGCCTTCTGTTCTGTACATGAAGGAGCTATGTGTGCCTTTTTGTGGTTTTTATTTTTGGTACTTTAAATGCATTCTTTTCATTTTTAATTCTCTCTTCTTTGAAATTTTTTTAAAAGCAAAATTAGAATTGAATCATCTTCATTCATCATTAGCTCTTGTACAAAACTTGAAAATGTGATACGAACGATATGCATTTTCTCCACTTTTTCCACCAACAAGGTACTGCAGAAGTCCAGGACAGTGAAACCACTGACAAAGGCAATGTTGGTCGCGTTTGTTTTGTTTGTGTGGAAATTTCTGGGTTGTGATGATTCTCAACTCTCACCTGAGCCGCGACGCCGTAGCACGGCATTGTGGGAAACAGATATGGCGACGCATTTATCAGAGCCACCAAACGAAAAGTAAGCAAGACACGGTCATTTCTCCGTGGAACATGTTGTTGCGTCCTTTCCGCTTGGCCGAAGTCTTGCTGAGAAATCTGATTGTTGTGTCCACTTCGGAACTTTCAATCCGTATCCGAATTCGATGCAAGTAATTCAAGAAAATCGAAAGTTCGACTGCAGAGAAAAGTTCACATATTTAGGGAAAGCAAACAAAAGTAACAACACAACATTAAAAACCTTCATAAAGTTGTGCTACTGACATTTGCAGGACATTTCATTATTTAGGAGAACCGTTATCCTTTCAGGCACAGTTTTTTTTTAATCTTTAGCAGTAGGTTAATGTTGTCCAGAGTCTCTAAACTTTTAGCAGTAGGTTAATGTTGTCCAGAGTCTCTGAACTTTTAGCAGTAGGTTAATGTTGTCCAGAGTCTCTGAAGTTTTAGCAATAGGTTAATGTTGTCCAGAGTCTCTGAAGTTTTAGCAGTAGGTTAATGTTGTCCATAGTCTCTGAAGTTTTAACAGTAGGTTAATGTTGTCCAGAGTCTCTGAAGTTTTAGCAGTAGGTTAATGTTGTCCAGAGTCTCTGAAGTTTTAGCAGTAGGTTAATGTTGTCCATAGTCTCTGAACCTTTAGAGTAGGCTAATGTTGTCCAGGATATATGAACCCTTAGCAGTAGATTGTCCGTAGTCTCTCACCCTTTAGTACTAGGTTGTCCGGAGTCTCTGAACCTATAGCAGTAGGTTTTCCGGAGTCTCTGAACCTTGATGAATGACTCTGAAAACAAAGAAGCTCTAAGTTTACCTGGTCAGCAGATTACTGGAAAATGCAGGCTGGACTCGATTTGTCGGGTGTTTCGGAGAATTGATTTCAGATAGCTGATGAGTGTATCATTGCAAAGAAAACTAAATTGATGACAACTGACAAAACAAACAAGGCAACTGAAATATGTATCAATGAGGAAAAAATGGAAGAAGTGGAGAGTTTTGAATATCTTGGATCGCTACTAACTAATAATGGAGATACAATGAGGGAAATTAAAAGGAGGACATATATCGCTCTTCAGAAAGTAAAACAAATAAAGAATCTGTGGAGAGGAGCAGACAGAACCACAAAAATAAGATTTTTAAGGGCATGCATCTTTCCCATAGCAACATATGCCTGTGAGACCTGGACACTTAACAAAACAGCTGAGAAACACATAAATGCCTTTGAATGTAAATGCTACAGAAGAGTTCTCCAAATATCGTGGACACAAAAAAGAACAAATATATCTATACAAGAGCTTAATATTGAAGAAGGCTGGCTAGTGAAGAGGATTAAAGAGAGAAAACTTAAATATTTTGGACACATTAAACGTCATGATAATTTAGAGAAGACCGTATTGGAAGGATACATAATGGGAAAAAGAAAAAGAGGAAGACCAAGACGAAGATGGCTGCAAGACATCGTTGACGATCTGGAAATGGATGCAACAGCAGCAGGCCATCTTGCTCACAACCGAGAGGCCTACAGGAGTGCTGTTTGGGAGGCAAAGTTCCGCAAGGGTCATGCAAATGAATGAATGAATGATGAGTGTAGTATATCCATACTACAGGAAATTAATACTGAAGAAGGCTGGCTAGTAAAGAGGATTAAACAGAGAAATCTGAATATTTTGGACATATTAAACGTCATAATTTAGAGAAGACCGTCTTGGAAGGATCCATAATGGAAAAAAAATAAAGAGAGGAAGACCAAGGCGAAGATGGCTGCAAGACATCGTTGATGATCTGCAAATGGATGCATCAGCTGCAGGGCATCTTGCTTACAACTGTGAGGCCTACAGGAGAGCTGTTAGGGAGGCAAAGTTCCACAAGGTATATGCAAATCATTTGCTGACTGATGAGTGTGGACGTGTTCGGAATCATGACTGGAGAGAATATTCATGTGGCATGTCCTTTCCAGAACGCTGTCCCTCTCACTGCCTCCCTGAATGCAATATGGTCTTGCGGAAGTTGATGGCGTCTTGCAGTGACACATTCAGAATTTCCGTGATGTCCTGAGTCCACCTACAGCGAGGTCGTCCCTTTTCTCTTTTGCCAGGCACTTATGCCTTCTACTATCAGCCTCTCCAAGCTGTTGTGTCTCTTGATGTGGCCAAAGATTCTCAGCTTTATAATTTTTTATAGTGTTAACGAGCCAGTTTTATGCGGCACCAAATCCCCATCAGTGTCTCTTCATTTGATTTTTGTTCTGATCCATGATATTCTAAGTGCCCTTCTGTAACATTTCGTTTCAGATACTGTTATTCTCTTTTCTAGTGATTTGTTAAGCGTCCATGTTTCACGTCCGTATGTTGCCACTGGGAATATGTAAGCTCTTGGTAATCAACTTTGTTGTCTTATTGGCACCTTGCCTACATACTCTTCATCCGTACTAGTTTCTGTGATGCAGTTGCAGTTCTTTTGATTTCCGCTGCCCACTCGCCACTGGTGGTGACGACTGAACCTAGATGTTCAGATTTATTTACAATATGGAATTCTCTGGAGAGTGTGGCTGAAACAAATGCACTTCAGAATAACTGTGTCGTGAGGTGTTCTGGGGGAGAAGAATATTAGCTATGTCACGGTCAAGTTTAATCAGTTGACGTCTTCAGTTTACTTTCTTTTTTGCTTGCAGCACGTTTGTATGTTGTCTGTAAGGTTGTATCTGGTTATATGAACATTCTACGCAGAAAAAAAAATAACAGCGCAACAGAATTGTCAGTTGTTGCATGAGAACAAGATCCTAGGAAATATAACTCGATATCATGACTGCCAGTACTCCCCTTCCACACACACACACACATACACTCACAGATCCATCATCGATATCAGAACGCAATGGACAAGTTTAGATAAGAGAAATGACGACTGCGGTAAAACTGGTTCTAGTAATGAAAGTAGATGGAGGTGTATGGTTCAGTTTTACACACACACACACACACACAGAGAGAGAGAAAGAGTGAGGAAAATGGGCAGAGAAACAAAATGACAGAAAGCAAGATGAGCACATACAAATGGACAACATACAACAATCCAATATTTCGGCAAAAACCTCTTTCACGGATCACATACAAAAACAACACAACAGATAAAAACACGAAAAATGGATGAAAAGTATAGACAGCTTTTTTTTGTGGTCTCATCCTAGTAAGAAAGACTGGCACAAAGTGTTGTCCTTCATTTATCTCATCTTACTTTCTGCTCACTTTCCTCACTCTGTCTGTCTCTTTGTAAAACTGAACCATACACATCCATCTACTTTCATTACACGTTTAGATAACAAAGCATATCCAAGTTTTTAGTTTTCTGTTTTCTTAAATAAAGACGTCTTCTGTCTTGTTTTAAATAGTCAAATCAAAGACAGCCTTAGTTTAAATGATAAAATATAGACTTGTGTTGTATTATGATTGATAGGACACAACTTTAGACACGTGGTTCCTTTCTGTTTTATTTTGAACTAGCTGATTACCCGGCGTTGTCCGGGTATTTATATATCCCAATCAACAAAGTGAGTTCTATTCATTTCCACAACCTTCTAGACGATTCCACGAAGTTCTGTTCAGTTTCACAATCTTCTAGAATGTTCTACAATGTTCTATTCATTTCCACAACCTTCTAGAAGGTTCTACAGAGTCTAGATGGTTCTACGGAGTTCTTTCCGACTAAACGTGGGCTTAATTGTCATCAGGACTGTCACCAATCAGCTTAGCGACCCCGAACACTATGGATTCGGCACTAATCTCGGTCAATTTGGATAGTCGACTTCTGACATATGGTGTCCTTTCTATTCTGTTTTGAATTATGAGAGTGGACTTCAGACATGTGGTGTCCTTTCTATTTTATTTTGAATTGTGAGAGTCGACTTCAGACATGTGGTGTCCATTCTATTTTATTTTGAATTGTGAGAGTCGACTTCAGACATGTTGCATCCGCATGGAGGAGACGAGTCTGGATACATTTAAAAATGAAGTGAAGATAGAAACGCTGAAGAACATAAGAACTAGGCATTTAATTAGCTTTATCATACCAGAGAAGCAGAAGAGCGAGGAAAGAGTTGGAGAGAAAAAAAAAGAGACAAAGAGGACGACAAGGTTATAGACGAGTAGACAACTTAAAGAGGGTGGACTGGATTCAGCTTAGTCGACAGCATTCTGAAAACAAATAGCAGAACGCTGGAGTGTCATTGCATCCACTCAAGAGGAGGCGGCGCATGATGATGATGATATTGTGATGATAATGTAAATTTATACAATCGAACTGGTAAGGCTGACAAACTTTAAAGTGAGTTCAGAATTAGTGATTTTTTTTTTTTTTTACAGTTGTGAGTTGGTATAGACTAAGAGTACGCTTTGCTGTGGGTTTATCTTTTAGAGTTCAGCGGGTTACAAGTTGCCCGTGGCGTGGTCAGTCAGTTTATAAATCTTACCATCATTGGTCAGTCAGTTTGTAATCTTACCATCATTGGTCAGTATGTTTGTAGTCTCATCATTGGTCAGATTGTTTGTAATCTTACCATCATTGGTCAGTCTGTTTGTAATCTTACCATCATTGGTCAGACTGTTTGTAATCTTACCATCATTGGTCAGTCTGTTTGTAATCTTACCATCATTGGTCAGACTGTTTGTAATCTTACTATCATTGGTCAGTCTGTTTGTAATCTTACCATCATTGATCAGACTGTTTGTAATCTTACCATCAATTGTCAGACTGTTTGTAATCTCACCATCATTGGTCAGACTGTTTGTAATCTTACCATCATTGGTCAGTCTGTTTGTAATCATTGGCTTAGTCATCGCTTACCTAATTTTTTTTTTCGTGCATTTGCGGAACGTGCCTTTTTGTCACCATTTGCATTGGTGTGGTGGTGGTGCTAGCGGCTGCGGTAGTAGTAGTAGTAGTAGTGGTAGTAGTAATAGTAGTAGTAGTAGTAAATAGTAGTAGTAATAGCAGCAGTAATAATAGTAGTAGTAATAGCAGCAGCAGTAGTAGTAGTACTAAGTTGTGGTAGTAGTAAGTAATAGTAGTAGTAGTAGTGGTACTAAGTAGTAGTAGTAGTAGCAGCAGTAGTAATAGTACTAAGTAGTGGTAGTAGTAAGTAATAACAATAGTAGTAGTCGTAGTAGTAGTAAAGAAGGACAACACGCGTAGAAACACGTTGTTTCAGTATTACATTGTCTCTACCCTGTCCCTCTTACAACCTACAAAAGGTAATCTTAAACCCCAGAGTTTGATATCGTCTTACGATACTTCCTCCCTCCCTGTCTCTCTCTCTCTCTCTGCTCTCTCTCTCTCTCTCTCTCTCTCTCTCTGCTCTCTCTCTCTCTCTCTAGGCAACTTCTAGATCCGCCCAGCTCAGTGCATCTGATGTAATGTATTTTGTGAATAGCTTTTGTTGGCCTTGTCTCGTATCGATTCAGCCCGCCAGCGAACGTGGCTGTAGTTTGGGTAGGGGGGGACGGGGGCACACATTCGCCCTTTTTCTACAGATAACTGCGTGTTCGATTATTATTATTAGTTTTAAAAAAGGAGGGAGAGAGAGGTGGTCTTCCACTAAAATATATTTGGGATGTTTATCATGATAGCAGCCATAGAGTTGTATACGCTTTGATGGAATGGCCGGACATACTCGGGGAAGCGTAAGCGGTAGTTTCTTCGGAGTTAACTCGTCGTTCTGCAAGTTTGTTTTGTAGTTGGTTCATTAACTCTTTGGACACTTCAGGAAAACGTCGCCACTTTTTTTTTTTTTAAGTTTAGTGTCAGTTAGTGGTTAACATTTCGGTGTGTTGTTTTAGAGTTTGGGCAATTTCATGGAGTATATCAACTGCGGGAACGTGTTGACAGCCACATCTGCTCGTAAAATTTTGATGTGTTGGCTAATGTGGATTGAAAATTGTGTATTATTCCAGTTGGCTCGGCCCGTCTGTTTTCATTCAGGAAGAAAAAATTCGTTAACGCTGCGGATTTTCAGTTGTGAGTTTGTGGACAAGGAGCTGACTGATACGGCTAAGTTTCTAACATGATGCTCGTTTTGGACTCCGTCCTGTACTTTCTCCTGTATTTTCTAGAAAGTGCATGTACATTACCCTTCATTTTCTCTAAAAGTTTTGAGTACTCTTATCATATGTTTTTTTTTTAGGAATCTGGTGTCTACGTTTGCTACGTGTTGTACATAGGTTTCCCTATATTTTTAGTGTTTGTACTAGTGGGTTTGTTTGTTTGTTTGTTTGTTTGTTTGTTGGTCGTTGTCGCTTATTCTTTAGTGGTATGTTTTTTTTAAATTTTTTGTTTTAATTTATAAAAATTGTAAATGCGTTACCCCATGTTTTGTATATGTTACTTATGTTTCGTATATATGTTACCCTGTGTTTTGTATATATACATTACCATGTAGCGTATAAACGTTACCCTATGATTTGTGTTATATATATATGTTACATTATGTTTTGTACATATGTTATCCTATGTTTTGAACATATGTTGTTATATATATATAGTGTGTGTATATAATATATATATATATATATATGTGTGTGTCACCCTATGTTTTGTATATATATTATCTTGTGTTTTGTATATATATTACCCTGTGTTTTGTATATATATTACCCTGTGTTTTGTATATACATTACCCTGTGTTTTGTATATACATTACCCTGTGTTTTGTGTATATATATATATATATATATATATTACCATAAGTTTTGTATACATGGTACCCTATGTTTTGTAATGTGTGTAGTGTTGTTTGTATTCAAACGCTGTGGGTGCATTATATTTTTAATGGTAATAAGAAAAGGTTGCCGGCTTCTTGTGGCAGGCCAGGTTTGCCTCTGTCTACAGAATCATGTTTCTTTTTCTTTTAATTTATGCATGTCCTCTTTTGTTTATTTTGTCTCAAACGCGGAGTAATTTGGCTGTATATAGTACAGATGAGCATCTATTTGCTATGGCTTTACGCTCCGATGAACATGTCGTAAATCGAAAACATCGTAAGTTGAAAACGCATTTAATACACCTAACCTTTTTAACATCACAGCTTAGTCTAACATACCTTAAACGTGCTTACATTAGCCTGCGGTTGTGCAAAGTCATCTCACACAAAGCCTATTTTGTGACAGGGTGTTGAACATCTCATGTAGTTTATTGAATTCTTGTACCGAACGTGATAAGCAGAGACTGGTTGTACGGGGACTCGCCTTGACGTACGCACTTGAAAACACACCAGACCTGAAGAATGTTTAAAGCGCTGATCGCTGTATGATTGGGGGGGGGGGTGTTACTTGCAACAGTGTCATCAATTTCTCTCTTTTCTAGGAAGTTCATGAGCTAGACCGATAGGGAAGTTCACAGTGCAATTACTTGCTGTAGTCCTTCCAAGTACCAAAAATTCAAGCGATATGAATAAAAAATGTAGTAAACAATGATCAGAAGACGAATTCTTGTCTTGTCCCATCTCCCTGTAACTGCGAGCTGATGTTCTTTGCAGCCGATGCTGTGGGGGTGAGGCACAGCATCGTATCGGCGTGGGAACGGGTTGTGGCAGCTATTTTTTTTTCAGCAGGGGGTGTGCAGTGCTTCTTTAGCAGACTACACCACAGGCTAGGCCTGCTACTGGTGATACCATCTGAGAGGTGTGACAGGATCCTGGTCAGCTATGGTTCGCTAACCCTGACGCTAGTATATCAGCTATGGTTCGCTAACCCTGGCGCTAGTATATCAGCTATGGTTCGCTAACCCTGGCGCTAGTATATCAGCTATGGTTCGCTAACCCTGACGCTAGTATATCAGCTATGGTTCGCTAACCCTGACGCTAGTATATCAGCTATGGTTCGCTAACCCTGGCGCTAGTATATCAGCTATGGTTCGCTAACCCTGACGCTAGTGTGCCAGCTATGGGTCGCTAACCCTGACGCTAGTGTGCCAGCTATGGGTCGCTAACCCTGGCGCTAGTGTGCCAGCTATGGGTCGCTAACCCTGACGCTAGTATGCCAGCTATAGGTCGCTAACCCTGACGCTAGTATGCCAGCTATAGGTCGCTAACCCTGACGCTAATATATCAGTCAGTTATGGTTCGTTAACCCTGACACTAGTATGTCAGCTATGGCTCGCTAACCCTGACACTAGTATGTCAGCTATGGCTCGCTAACCCTGACGCTAGTATGTCAGCTATGGCTCGCTGATAGTCTAATCTGACAGTGTCTTCGTCCCCCGAACGACTTGTTAGTCAAACTGACAGTGATGCCTGCCGAGATGACACCGAGGTTGAGAGAGAAAGAGACAGACAGACAGAATCTTACCACAGACTGCCAGCATGGAAAAACAGGATTAAAATTCTAAGTACGGCTTCTACCGAATAAGTATCGATTTCAAACCACCATAAAGTCGTAATATCGTCAGTCAAGCCTTCGTAAATCGAGGGGCACCTGTACTGTAATGCTCTTTCTTCCTATAGCGTATAAGATATTCTCTCGTTTCGTATTACTTTTGGCCTGACAAACAAATAGCCGCTTTACCGTTTTCTGTTTTTGACAAAATTTCAGCCAAGCATTCATTATCTACAGTTATTGTCGTTCCAATTTAGCTGCATTTATGTATTTGCGTCACTGGATCTTATAGTATCTCCTGCTTGCGTCACGGTATCTCATACTGTATCTTACATTATCTCATAGTACCATCGCCTTTCTGCCCTTGATAGATACCCTAATTATAGTTTGATAGTCTAGTTCACTATTTTTTTATGAACTGCTTTCACTTATCTGCTATCGGCGCCGTGTCAGTCGTTTGTATATCTTAGATTATTGAGTTTCTTACCTGGCTTTCTTTCCTTTGAAATTTGTCATGTCTGTCGTAGTGTTCCTGTTGTGTAGTGAGAGAGCTCACGCACCAGTGTCCTGTGAGCAGGTTTTATATCTTGATGTTCGTCTGTGTCCTTGTTCACTCTTACTGCTGCTCGATGATTCCAGCCTTTATATGTTGTTGTTCTGGCTCCCTACAACTCCTATCTTTATATGTTGTTGTTCTGTCTCCTTACAACTCCTATCTTTATATGTTGTTGTTCTGTATCCCTACAACTCCTATCTTTATATGTTGTTGTTCTGTCTCCCTACAAATCGTATCTTTATATGTTGTTGTTCTGTATCCCTACAGCTCCTATCTTTATATGTTCTTGTTCTGTCTCCCTACAACTCCTATCTTTATATGTTCTTGTTCTGTCTCCCTACATATCGTATCTTTATATGTTGTTGTTCTGTCTCCCTACAACTCCTATCTTTATATGTTGTTGTTCTGTCTCCTTACAACTCCTATCTTTATATGTTGTTGTTCTGTATCCCTACAACTCCTATCTTTATATGTTGTTGTTCTGTCTCCCTACAACTCCTATCTTTATATGTTGTTGTTCTGTATCCCTACAACTCCTATCTTTATATGTTGTTGTTCTGTCTCCCTACATATCCTATCTTTATATGTTGTTGTTCTGTCTCCCTACAACTCCTATCTTTATATGTTGTTGTTCTGTCTCCCTACAACTCCTATCTTTATATGTTGTTGCTCTGTCTCCCTACAACTCCTATATTTATATGTTGTTGTTCTGTCTCCCTACATATCGTATCTTTATATGTTGTTGTTCTGTCTCCCTACAACTCCTATCTTTATATGTTGTTGTTCTGTCTCCCTACAACTCCTTTCTTTATATGTTGTTGTTCTGGCTCCCTACAACTCTCGTCTTTATATGTTGTTGTTCTGTCTCCCTACATATCGTATCTTTATATGTTGTTGTTCTGTCTCCCTACATATCGTATCTTTATATGTTGTTGTTCTGGCTCCCTACAACTCTTGTCTTTATATGTTGTTGTTGTTCTGTCTCTCTACATATCGTATCTTTATATGTTGTTGTTCTGTCTCCCTACAACTCCAATCTTTATATATTGTTGTTCTGTATCCCTACAACTGTTGTCTTTATATGTTGTTGTTCTGTCTCCCTACAACTCCTATCTTTATAAGTTGTTGTTCTGGCTCCCTACAACTCCTATCTTTATATGTTGTTGTTCTGGCTCCCTACTAATCGTATCTTTATATGTTGTTGTTCTGGTTCCCTACAACTCCTATCTTTATATGTTGTTGTTCTGTCTCCCTACAAATCGTATCTTTATATGTTGTTGTTCTGTCTCCCTACAAATCGTATCTTTATATGTTGTTGTTCTGTCTCCCTACAAATCGTATCTTTATATGTTGTTGTTCTGTCTCCCTACAAATCGTATCTTTATATGTTGTTGTTCTGGCTGCCTACAAATCTTATCTTTATATGTTCTTGTTCTGGCTCCCTAAAAATCGTATCTTTATATATTGTTATTCTATCTCACTAGAACTCATATATTTATAAGTTGTTCTGTCTCCCTAGAACTCATATATTTATATGTTGTTTTTTCTGTCTCCCTAGAACTCGTATATTTATAGGTTGTTTTTCTGTCTCCCTAGAACTCATATATTTATATGTTTTTCTGTCTCCCTAGAAGTCATATATTTGTATGTTGTTGTTCTGTCTCTCGAGAACTCATATATTTATATGTTGTTGTTGTTTTTTCTCCCTAGAACTCATATATTTATATGTTGTTTTTCTGTCTCCCTAGAACTCATATATTTATATGTTGTTTTTCTGTCTCCCTAGAACTCATATATTTATATGTTGTTTTTCTGTCTCCCTAGAACTCATATATTTATATGTTTTTTCTGTCTTCCTAGAAGTCATATATTTGTATGTTGTTGTTCTGTCTCTCGAGAACTCATATATTTATATGTTGTTGTTGTTCTGTCTCCCTAGAATTCATATATTTATATGTTGTTGTTCTGCCTCCCTAGAATTCATATCTTTATATGTTGTTGTTCTGTCTCCCTAGAACTCATATCTTCATATGTTATTGTTGTTCTGTCTCCCTAGAATTCATATATTAATATGTTATTGTTGTTCTGCCTTCCTAGAATTCATATCTTTATATGTTGCTATTGTTCTGCTTCCCTAGAATTCATATCTTTATATGTTACTGTTGTTCTGCCTCCCTAGAATTCATATCTTTATATGTTGTTGTTTTTCTGCCACTTTAGAACTCATATCTTTATATGTTGTTTTACTGTCTCCCTAGAGTTCATATATTTATATGGTTCTCCCTAGAACTCTTTTATTTATATGTTGTTCTTCTGTCTCCATAAAACTCATATATGTATGTGTTGTTGTTCTCCACAGAACTCATATATTTATATGTTGTCCATAGAACTCATATTTATATGTTGTTGTTCTGTCTCCTTAGAACTCTGTATTTATATAGTGTTGTTGTTCTGCCTCCCTAGATGCCATATATTTATATGCTGTTGTTCTGTCTCCGTATAACCCGTACATTTATATGATGTTCTGCCTCCCTAGAACTCATATATTTATATGTTGTTTTTCTGCCTCCATAGAACTCAATATTTGTATGTTGTTGTTCTGCCTCCCTAGAATTCATACATTTATATGTTGATGTTCTATCTTCCTAGATCCGCGAGAATGGAACTTTTTTTCTGCAGAAAGCGCGTTGAAGGTTATAAATTATAAAAATTGTATCGAATTGTGGATAGGTTCCAGTGCCCTGGCTTGCAGACCCGGACCACAGTGGACCCAAACAAGCAGGCTTCCTGGCAGTGGTGACTAGTATTCGGTTCATGGCGAGCCCTGCCCTTTTTTTTTTTAGGCTGAACCTGTGCCTGGGAGTAGAAAGCAGGACAGTGCCCGGCCGTGGTTCGCCAGCTCTGATGACCCGTACAGTTATGCAGTCGCTTTCGCTTGCCTACACCCTTGTAAATGGCCGAAACGCCTGCCGGGCGGGTACACCTCTTCCGATAATCTGTGGGGCTGTGTTTGTTTCTGTTTTTCGCTATCAACTTCAGAGAGTTTCCTGCCAAGTCTGTACACAGTCTCTGCCAGATTTCCAGTCCGGGTGAACTCAAATAAGTTTTGTGTGTTTGTTTCGTCTTCTCTGTTGTCCTTGTTGAAGACTTTTTTTTTTGTTTGGCCGAAATATTGAAGTGTTGTTGGTTAGCATAGCCATTGCACTGCTCTTATTGCTAAATTATCCCCCAGTTTTCCTTCACTCTTCTGTTTTCTAACTGCTCCGTACGCCTTCGTCTAAATATAATATACGTGTATATGGAGCCCTTTCAAGCGTTTGTTTATGCCTTTATGTCTCTGTCTTTCGTATAATTGTAAAACACAGGCCTCTTTTTACCCCCCTCAGATCGGGCTGGATTATTGATTTTAATAATAACACAGCATTGATGATTCCACCTCATTCAGCATTTTAAATCTTATTTTTGTCTTGCTATGTTAATGTCTTTCCTTTTTTTTCCCAAGAAATATCATGTTTCGTTTATTCCTTTATCACAAAGTTCTTTTATCTTGTTATGAGGTTATATGCCGTTATGAAATTGTGTGCCGTTATGAAATATATGCCGTTATGAAATTATATGCCGTTATGAAATTATGTGCCTTTATGAAATTGTTCCGCTTAAAAAAGAATGAGAAGAAAACAAGCTTGTCACGTTCTCCTGAAAATCCGTCGGCCTTTCATTTCTTTTCCCATCTATTTTCAAGATACCTTCTGTCATCCGAAGCTTGTGCCTGTCTGTAGACCGGAGACTCGGGTTCATGATAAAGTGCTTCTTTCAACGTTCCTCGTTTATATTTATTACCTTTTGGTAATGGTCGTGTGTGTGTGTGTGCGCGCGCGTGTGTGTGTGCGTATGTGCGTGTGCGTGCGCACGTGTGTGTGTGGGTGTCGTGCAAGTTGTGGTCAGATTATTTTATACTGGCTTTTGTATGCGGTCAGTTCTTCCTCCTCCTCCTCCTCCTCTTTTTTCCTCCTCTTTTCCTCCTCTTCTTTTTCCTCCTCCTTTTCTTGTTCCTCCTCCTCTTCTTTTCCCCATCCTCCTTCTTCATCCTCTTCTTTTTCCTCCTCCTCCTCTCCTTCTTCCTCCTCCTCCTCTTCTTCTTCTTTTCCTCCTCCTTCATCCTACTTCTTCTTCCTCATCTTCTTCTTTTCCTCCTCCTCCTCCTTCCTCTTCCTCATCTTCTTTTTCCTCCTCTTCTTCTTCCTCTTCTTCTTCCTCTTCCTCCTCTTCTTCTTCTTCCTCGTCTTCATTGTCTTCCTTCTCCTCCTTATTCTTCTTCCTCTCAGTATGTAGAAGTTGAAGAAGAAGTAGGGCAAGGAGAGTACCCCCGGGTTTGGGGGGGGGGTGGGGTTGTGAGGAGACTAGTCCAGTGATGCTGTGCGCCAAGTTACAACAAGACTGTACACATCAGAATTTCTCATCTTGGCTCCCATCTCCTCTTGATAATTAAACTACAATTCACATCCTTTTCCATTATTTGTCTCACACTGTATAATCAATAATAATTCTGTCTGTCGAACGGAAGCGATCTGTTGTATGCCAGTAAGCCCCATGTCTATTTGCTCCTCTTATATCTTGACAGTATAAGAGCCCGGCTGAGATGAACAGTGCCCCATCTCCATAATGGCAGACATTACTGGAGATGTTTTCCACCATACGCGCTCTTGCATAGTGCACCTTATTAATATTCAAGCAGTTTTTCGGTGTAATTTCTATTCCTTTCCCTCCCCGAGGCGCTTACCAGCGCAACCAATGTTCTTGTTCTTTGTATTGCAGTGGGGCTGGGAATGGTTGTGTAGCGTTTACCTCCTTGAAAACGGGGAGAATGAAGTTTTCTCTGTATGCTGTTCTGTCCTTTGTCAAAGATTTCTCCCTTTACCTTATCCTGTCCTTTGTCAAAGATTGCTCGCTTTACCGTATGCTGTCCTTTGTGAAAGTCTTCTCGTTTTACCATATGATGTCCAGTGTCAAAGTTTGCTCGCTGTACCATATCCTGTCCTTAGAGTTATCTCACTTTAACTTATCCTGTTTTTCTGTGAAATATTTCTTATGGCAAAATAGTAGTGGCTTTCTGATTCTGCGTTAAAGTTTTGTTAATTAAGTGGCTTGTTTAATTTTGTTGTTAGCCATATACAACAGTGGTCCCTCAGATCTTTTTTTGTTCCGGGTTGTTTTCTTGATATCCAGGCTATAGTGCTAGCGTCCGTCCCCCCTCCCCCCCCCAATCTAGTAATGTCTTAACGCATGGGCACACTGGGCAGTTGCCGAGGGGCCCCCACGATTCAGATACTGTCAGTGGCTCTTCATTAGAGTTAAATGTGGCAAATATGGGTAGGGGTCCCAGTGCATAGCTTTGCCAAGGGCCTATGATGCTGTTAAGAAGGCAGTGTGCCCCCAATCCCTTCCCCCCACCCCACCCCACCCCACCCCCACACACACAGAGAAATTCACATAATTGGTTCCGGTGCTTGATGTAGCTACCTTTTTCCCCACACAGCCCACTGTGGAAATCACTAATGTGCTCGTAGGCAGAAAAGAAGGATAATTCATTCTTGTTAGATGTTATCTCCTGGATTAATTTTATCTTTCACACGCTGTGCATAGCAATCAGTACACAGATGAAGTGAAACAGCTTGAGCAAAGAAATGAAGCAGAACTGACACAAAGAACCGGTAAATATAAAACGACTTCTGTTGCAGGTCTTTAGTGTTTAGAACAGGATGAGCAAGGGTTATTTTGTTTGCGTGTGTGTGTGTAGATGGATAGATAGATAGATAGATATAAGATAGATAGATAGATAGATAGATAGATAGATAGATAGACAGATAGATAGACAGACAGATAGATAGATAGATAGATAGATAGATAGATAGATAGATAGATAGATAGATAGATAGATAGATAGATAGATAGATAGATAGATAGATAGATAGATAGATAGATAGATAGATAGATAGATAGATAGATGGGAGGGAGGACGGACAGACAGACACAGACAGACAGACAGACAAGAAAAGTTAATAGACTTGTTTATTTCCTGATTTATGCAACACTTTTGCTCGCATCTGTGGGGCAGCGAGACCTGCAGCCTAGTTTGTGATCGATCACTTGATACAGGAACAGGGAAAGTCGCAGCGACCGCTTTTAGTGTTTGTACCGATGGCTTTTCCCGTTAAGTTTGGATGATCATGACTCTTTAATATTGGATGGATGGATGGATGGATGGATGGATGGATGGATGGATGGATGGATGGATGGATGGATGGATGGATGGATGGATGGATGGATGGATGGATGGATGGTTGGATGGATGGATGGATGGATGGATGGATGGATGCGTGTGTGGGTGATCTATCTATGTATCTTTGTCTATTTTTATGCATATTTTTACGACTCTTTTTCTACCGTGTGTCTGTTAATTCTGTCTTTGTCTGCTTGTTATTTCTTTTATTTCATGTCTGCCTGTGTGTTATTTCTGTCCATTTTCTACTTTGCGTGTCTGTGTGTATGTTCTACTTTTTATATCTTCTGTCTTCTTTCTGTCCGTTAATTCTGTCTCTGTTTTTGTGTACTTTCTGCCTGTTTGATTTTTGTTAATTTTTCTGCCTGTCTGATGCTCGTTAACCTTTCTGCCTGCCTGGTGTTTGTTAATCTTTCTGCCTGCCTGGTTTTTGTTAATCTTTCTGCTTGCCTGGTTTTTGTTAATCTTTCTGCTTGCCTGGTTTTTGTTAATCTTTCTGCCTGTCTGATGTTTGTTAATCTTTCTGCCTGCCTGGTTTTTGTTAATCTTTCTGCCTGCCTGGTTTTTATTAATCGTTCTGCCTGTCTGATGCTTGTTAATCTTTCTTCCTGCCTGGTTTTTGTTAATCTTTCTGCCTGCCTGTTTTTTTGTTAATCTTTCTGCCTGCCTGGTTTTTATTAATCTTTCTGCCTGTCTGATGTTTGTTAATCTTTCTGCCTGTCTAATGTTTGTTAATCTTTCTGCCTGTCTGATGCTTGTTAATCTTTCAGCCTGTGTGATGTTTGTTAATCTTTCTGCCTATCTGATGCTTGTTAATCATTCTGCCTGTCTGATGCTTGTTAATATTTCTGCCTGTCTGATGTTTGTTAATCTCTCTGTCTGGCTGCTGTTTGCCAGTCTCTCTGTGTGCCTGGTGCTTGTTTATCTCACTGTCTGTTCGTTGTTTGTTAAACTTGCTGCCTGCTTGCAATATGTTAATCTCTCTGCCTGCCTGGTGTTTGTTAATCTCGCTGCCTAGCTATTGCTTGTTAATGTCTCTGTTTGTTTGTCCGACCATTACAGCACAGTTACCACACCGAGTTAAAAACTGTCATGAATGCTGGTGATAATGGGGGGGGGGGGTGTTGGGGGAGAACAAGAAACACGAACACGTTTACTGTACCATAAACGCAGAGCGCTTGCTGATATACAGGGCAGTTCAAAATTATTGTTAGGTTACAATTATTGTTGGGCTATAATTTTCAAACCGGAAACTATAAAATAAAACTGCTTACGGAATACGAAAGTGCAGTTCAGAAAGGTGTAATACCTTTGGAATTATTTACTCAGAACGCCAGATAACTTTAATATGTGCTCCTTTCCCATTACCTAAAATTTCCAAGCGGTATCCAGTTTCCCTTTAAGTTTTCTCCTGAATTTGCGGTATAACTTTTTCGATGGTGGCGACATTTCTGGTCTTCACTTCATCGAGGTGCTCGTCACAAGGTTCTTGTGAACGGCGGAGTGTATAATCCAGCTTTAAGGCCTGCACAGTCTGCACTTTGTAGGCATGGAGGTGAAGACTGTTATGAACAGCCCTCCAAACAGTCAGAACTTTGTAGGCATGGAGGTGAAGACTGTTATGAACAGTCCTCCAAACTGTAGCTTGTGGTAAACTGAACTCAAAGAAGCTTGTCTGCTTGGTTTTTATTTTTCTTTTAATCGGCTTCGAGAAAATGCTCCCTGAATTCGATCATCATTTTCCTGCAAAGTGCTTGGTCTTACACCCGCTGCTTTTGGTATTAAATCCTACCAGTCTCTTGATACACAGAGCATTATCAGTCTCTTGAAACTGCTTCAAACAATATCGGATAGCTTTATGTGAAGGCGGATCTTTTCCATACTGAGTACTATAATGACTTTGCGTTCAGGTAACGGGCTTACTTTAAAGGGATAAAAATTACGGACACTTTTGCATTCTCTTGAACAGTCGCCATTTTGAGGCATGACGTCATATTTTCTCCCAGACATCGCTGCGGCAAATACAGCGGTGCCAATTAGGAAAATTTGTTTGAGCTGCAGTTACATATTCCGTGGGCAGTTTTATTTTGTTGTTTCCGATTTTAAAAGTATAGGCCGCGGAAACTCAGCAATAGTTTTGAACCGCCCTGTAGGTGAAACTAAGCAATAATTTTGAATCACCCTGTACGTATATTACTGTGTAAGTTGGCAAGTTTATTCTGCTTCCGCGCTGCGCAGTTGGGAATACAGCAATCTGCTCACAAGCAGGAGAGGAATAGAACCCTTGCTTGCTGGATATAATAATTTATGTCTGTGCACGTAATTAATTAATTATTGCCAGGCTGTGTGTGATGACAGAAGTGCATTCCTCCACGGACATCTTTCCGTTGGCGCACCATGGCTGTTGCGTGTGTTGTTTTGACTTGTGGATTTCTGCTACGTGTGTGTTTTTGACGTGTGTGTGTGTGTGTTATGTTACGTCTAGGTTTGTGATGTGTGTGTTTTGGACTTGTGAGTTTTTGCCGCTTGCATTTTGACTTTTAGGCTTCAGTTGCGTATGTTTTTAACTTGTGAGTTTCTGCTTTTATGTTTTTGACTTGCAGGTTTCTGCTGCACATGTTTTTGACCTGTGTGTTTCTGCTTCATATGTTTTTTGACCTGTGAGTTTCTGCTGCACATGTTTTTGACTTGTGAGCTTCTGCTTGCACATATTTTTCACCTGTGAGTTTCTGCTGCTTATGTTTTTCACCTGTGAGTTTCTGCTGCATATGTTTTCGACTTGTGAGTTCCTGCTTCATATGTTTTTGTCTTCTGGGTTTCTACTGCACTTTTTCTTTACCTGTGGCTTTCTCTTGCATATATTTCCGACTTGTGGATTCCTGCTGCTTGTCGGAACTTTTTTGCATTACTTCCCGTCCTATGGGGTTAGATCCAACCAGGCATTGATTTTTTTTTTTTGGGGGGGGAGGGGGGGCGATGTCCCAACAGAAATAATAAGAGGGTTGTAAGCCATGACACTGGTTTTAATTTGCTTTGTTATAGAAAAGAGAAATGGAAAAAAAAGACGGCCGAAGATCTTTACTTCTGAAGGGTGGAAGAGTTGGGGATGCTTACCCAGGCTACAATCTGCCTTTCGTCACTCATCTTTCACTGTTATTATTTATTGTGTTTATTACAGGTATACAACTTACGTTAAACGAGAGGACACAGAACATCTTGGAATGCGAAATGAGCTGTTTACATTCACAAATATAAGATAATAAACTACATGGGAGGTAACTAATCTAACAAGATAACACATATATTTTTCAGTGCAGTTCTCACATCACAAATCCTTCACATTCACTAAGAAGTATAACTTAGGGGGAAAAGTAAGAGAAAAACTTGTCTGGAATCCTGAAGCTAGTTAAATTTAGATGTAAAATGTTTGGCAAACAGTTGATGGTGAAAATTAAGACATGAACTTTCTGCATATTTTATTCTAGAATGAGAGAGAGAGAGAGAGAGAGAGAGAGTGCGTACTTTATTTTCAAACGGTTAAGAATTGGGCGCGAAGGCCCGTCTAATGTTCTGCCCTTAATCAAGCATCTTTCAATCAGTCACAGCCATTCAGCATTAATTACTGGGCATAATAAACACAAAGAAGCAAGCAGATGAATAAATAAATAAATAAATACATAGTAAACCAGCTCTTGTCCACACACTCTACACTCTGATTTATGTAACTGTATGAAATGAACTTAATTACATTATTACATTCGTTCTAAACCAGCAGATTTATAGAAAAGCAGTTTAAGAAATACAACAATCAAGCCATACTTTAGATTAAACTAATTAACAGTACATGTGCACACACACACCTATACTTTTCATATACGCAAGTGCATGCAAATACATATACATATATTCACACACACATGTATACATGCCTGCAAGTACATATCCACATATATACGTACATGTACACACACATATATACATATATACACACATACCTTCACATGTATACATATACATAAAGAATTGGAAGAACTGGACACACAGGTCGGTCTGACATTTTGCCCTTCACCGGAGAAGCATAAATATTGTTCGCGCCTCATTTCGTCCCCTTGGAACATGGCCGACTACGTACTCGTCGTCCAGAATGCCCTGAGGCTTTTTGCAGCACAGAAAGAAGTTCTCACGGTTTCTCACTTTCTGCAGCCCAGACTTTGTTCACCAGCCAGGCTGGCTTGTATGTTGTTTATCAGCCAGGCTGGCTTGTATGTTGTTTATCAGCCAGGCTGGCTTGGGCGTTGTTCACCGGCCAGGCTGGCTTGTGCGTTGTTCACCGGCCAGGCTGGCTTGTGCGTTGTTCACAGGCCAGGCTGGCTTGTGCGTTGTTCACCGGCCAGGCTGGCTTGTGCGTTGTTCACCGGCCAGGCTGGCTTGTGCGTTGTTCACCGGCCAGGCTGGCTTGTGCGTTGTTCACCGGCCAGGCTGGCTTGTGGGTTGTTCACCGGCCAGGCTGGCTTGTGCGTTGTTCACCGGCCAGGCTGGCTTGTGTGTTGTTCACCGGCCAGGCTGGCTTGTGTATTGTTCACCGGCCAGGCTTGCTTGTATGTTGTTCACCGGCCAGGCTGGCTTGTATGTTATTTATCAGCCAGGCTGGCTTGTATGTTGACCATCTTAACTTCATATATTCTTCGCGACATCGGACTCTGCCCTGTTCGTGCAGTGTCGCATAAGACCCTGTTCCACATCTCATTTGGTACCCCCCCCCCTTTCCAGTACCAGGCCAAGCATGATTAACGGAGCATTCATTCCTTTGCATGTCCCTTGCGGAACTTTGCCTCCCAAACAGCACTCCTGTAGGCCTCTCGGTTGTGAGCAAGATGGCCTGCTTCTGCTGCATCCATTTCCAGATCATCAACGATGTCTTGCAGCCATCTTCGTTTCGGTCTTCCTCTCTTTCTTTTTCCCATTATGTATCCTTCCAATATGGTCTTCTCCAAATTATCATGACGTTTAATGTGGCCAAAATATTTAAGTTTTCTCTCTTTAATCCTCTTTACTAGCCAGCCTTCTTCAATATTAAGCTCTTGCAGTATAGATATATTTGTTCTTTTTGTGTCCACGATATTTGGAGAACTCTTCTATAGCATTTACATTCAAAGGCATTTATGTGCTTCTCAGCTGTTTTGTTAAGTGTCCAGGTCTCACAGGCATATGTTGCGATGGGAAAGATGCATGCCCTTAAAAATCTTATTTTTGTGGTTCTGTCTGCTCCTCTCCACAGATTCTTTATTTGTTTTACTTTCTGAAGAGCAATAGATGTCCTCCTTTTAATTTCCCTCATTGTATCTCCATTATTAGTTAGTAGTGATCCAAGATATTCAAAACTCTCCACTTCTTCCAGTTTTTCCTCATTGATACATATTTCAGTTGCCTTGTTTGTTTTGTCAGTTGTCATCACTTTAGTTTTCTTTGCATTAAGATAATAACGGAGCAAGGATCCCTATATTCTCAATGGTGGCGGAGTCTGCTAAAGAAGCACTGCATGCGCTCTTCTTTGTAGTTCCACTCAGGGAATGAAAAAAATAGCCTCCATAGCCCGCTCCCAATCCGACACGAGGCAGTGTCTTAACATCTTTACTGCATCGGCTGCAAAGAACACCAGTTCGCAGTTCAAGGGAGGAAGAAGAAGAAGAAGTCAGAGTAGATGAACGAAAGAATGATATATGAATCGCAAAAGAAAAGACAGCAGCTCGTTAAGAAAGTAACAAAGGTATATCAGTTTCCTGTTATCACACAAAAGTTATCAGGACCAGTACCCGGAGTGCTGTTACTGTTACCCTGTAGTTATCAGTGTCTTAGCTTTGACTTCGTTGTCGCTGTTATAGCTGTGAAGGAATAATAATTTATAAGGAAGCTAGAGCTATGGAGACAAAGTACAGGCGAAGTTTTGGCGTAACGACATCAAATCGCTGATGGAAGTTGCTGAAGACTCCGACAACAATCTTCTGCAGCTGAAAAAAGATTTTCTTCTTCTTTTTAAAGGAGTTTCAGGAATTTCTTTTCGTTACTTGGCTCCGGCGTTTCTTGTTTTTTAAAACTTTTTTTGTGTCTGGTTCTAAACTGAAAGAAAATTAACACACCTCGTATGTGTTTGGCAGACCCAGAACAAGTGGTAATTGTTCCAGAGCAGCGTTTCCCACAGTCAGAATGATCTCATGCCCCATTTGGTCCACTGTCCTAATGATTCATAACTGACCGAGGAAAATCAGGATAAGATGTTAGATGTAGAATAGTATTTTTTCCAATGTGGGGGGGGGGGGGGGTGTGACCCCTCCCTCAAGAAGGGGACGCTGGAAAGATCGGGAGGCTGCAGGTAACATCAGGCCAAGTGAGCAAAAAAAAGTTTTGGAGAGGCGCTTGGGATGTGACCTGACAAGCAGAGCCCGAAAAGGTTTTGAGAACCCTGGTGTAGGAAAAGTGTTGGATGGTTCAAAGAGTTTGTTGAAAATGGAAATCATTGAAAACTTTCGTTTCAGTTTTTTAAAAAATGAATTGTTTAAGAATTAATAGGATCTTAATTAGGGGAAGTAACTTTGGCTTCACAAAATGTGCCGTATGTACATTTTTTAACGTTTCTGCCTCTGCGTATCGCCTGAAAAACATCCTGCGTGCCAGTGGTGGTACGTATACCACACGTTGGGAAACGCTGATCTAGAAGTGTCATTATAACAACGTAGAAGAGCACTGGACTGACCTATGAGAGTCCCATAATCCATTCCGGCATTAGTGTTTGGAATTTAAGGGTTCGGAAAACCAGTCTGATGGGAAGGGGTACACATCTGATGAAGTGAGATATTGTGAGCATGTTTCATTTGCAGCGACAGTTGCTTGTCTCCATTTTGTGTTGTGTCTCTCTGTTGATGCCTGTCCGACAGAGGTTCGCCGTTTTGGCTTGATGGTTCGAAAGTGATTCACTATCTTAGCTTGGAGGTTCAGAGGTGGTTCACCATCTTGGCTTGGTGGTTCAGAGATGGTTCACTATCTTAGCTTGGTGGTTCAGAGATTGTTCACCATCTTGACTTGGTGGTTCAGAGATAGTTCACAATCTTCCATTTGTGGTTCCTGAATGAATCAGTATGCCATCTAGGTTATTCTATAGTAGATTCACATCTGATTCTGTAATCTTAATTTGATGGTTCAGAAGTAGATTCTCACCTCTTTTCTTCTTGTTTCGATGGTACAGAAATAGATACGGGTAGAATCTCACTCTTGCCATCTTGTTTTGGTGTTTAGAAGTAGGTAGATTCTCACTCATGCCGTCTTGTTTTGATGGTTCAGAAGTAGGTAGAATCTCATTCTTGCCGTCTTGTTTTGATGGTTGGGAAGCAGATAACCATCTTGCTCTTTCATTTTAGCTTGGTAGTTCAGAAGTAGATATCATCTTCAACCTCATCATCATCAACTCACTCTGGCATATTCTATCAATAATACCAAAACAAATAATACCAAAACTAACCACTAGTTCGATCTGTAATCTTGCCCTGATGAACTGTCTGTATGCTAAGCACGGTTTCCCCACCCAAGACTCCTGCAAACAATGTTATAAGAAACCTTTCTGCAAGCAGAATTAACCCTAGAACAATAGCCCTGTTTGTATGTTTACCGTGGCCATAGTTTACCTTGGATAAGCCACTAGCAACTGTTGTTTTCCTATTTTATCTTAACGAAGTCTGCTTCGGACACTTTAGAGCGAAAGTGAAATAGTTTCCTTCATAATCATTTTTGTTTTGTCTTACTACGCGTATAAATTACATGGAGGTTGAAGGTTAAGTTTTATATAGTGCGCATTTACCTAAAACATAGTAATTTTTTTTTTATTCACACGCGACATCTAAAATAGTGGAGATTCCTTGTGCTTGGAGTACTCGAGTTACGTGTGGGATTATTTTACCCCAAAAAATGTAGCAGTTATAGCGGGATTTAAGATAGTGTTTTTGTATAGGGAGCATTCCTTGCGATTTTCTTTGCTGCTAGTTTCTGCTATCAATGCTCGTTGTTATTTATTATTAGGCAGAATACAGTGGCTGCTGATAGCGAAAGACGATGATTTTGATTACCGTATGCTGGAAACAAAGATTGGTGTAAATAGAAGTAGAGTTGGAGTTAGATCTCGTGCAGAATTCACGGGTTTGGTGAACTTACGTGATACGCTCTTGCCTCAAGTAACATTTACTGAAATCGTCGTTTGTGTACATTAAATTTGTGAATGGATGTACATAATGGATCGGAACAGGAATGATGTTTTGTTAGGGAAAAATATATAATATCTCTGTAATATTTAGATGATGATCGCTGATACCTTATTGAGTTTTGTGTTTGTTTTTAGAATTGATTCTCTGGGAACTATTTGCATTTTAGAATTGGGTTAACATAAATTATTGCGTTCGGACTATGCTGTCTGTCTATCTATATCTGTCTGTCTGTCATCCACAAACGCGCACACACACTTTTCCTCTCCCCCAAAACCAGGCTGGCAGAAATAAGAAGACCGTGTTTTCTTATGCGGAGTGAACCGAACCGAAACGAAAGCCACTCTGTACAAAACCCAGGAACATTCAGCATGGAATCGGGCCCTTTTGGTGTGTACACTTCAGCAAGAAACGAGAGCAGGCCCGATAACTGAGAGGTGACCGCGACTGCGGGATTGAAATGGTGGGATTTACGAAATAGAAGGGAGCTATGTTGTTCCACATCGCGGGGTTAATACAGTTCTCATATTAAGACAACTCTGTAGACAGACCAGGTGGATACTCTACCACGCTTGGCCAGCACATTACAACTTGCATGTTCTGACACGTACGGTCCTATACTGAACGTTGTGGATGAGTTTTAGATTATTAAACTTCGTCAGTGATTCATGTTTTGTGTGTGCCGTGAATTTTAGCCTCCAACTTAAACGGAGGAAGTTGAATGACAATTTAAGGAGGATGGGGATATTCCCTTCGATATTTTCGTTTTCTTCTAATAGTTTGGGGACTATTATCTAAAGTTGTGGGAGGTTTGTGTGTGTGTGTGTGTGTGCGTGCGTGCATGCGTGCGTGCCCGTGAGAGAGAGAGAAAAATCATTAGATATACTCAGATTGATGTAAAGCCTGGATCTTAGCGTAGATTTTGTCTCAAGTTCTTAATGAATTGCGCAGATTTGATGTTTTAGTTAACTGATACAGATCAGTGGTTTAACAGCTCTTAGAACTAGTGTGTTTCGCAAGTGACGGGAAAGTTTCCCCCCAGTTCGTGTGAATTTTATGGATTATTGCCCTTCATAATGAGGATGACAAAAGCCCTTCATGGTTGTATCACTGTACCTGGAAACTCGGATTTTATAGAGTAAGTTTTGATTTAGCTTCACCTGCTGAAGCCGATGTGTGTGCAGTTTGTCTGTGTGTTTCTCTCATAATCATCATCATCATCGCCATCATCATCGTCTTGTGTCGTCTCTCCATGGAAGATTGGCTGCAATGAATCTCCACTCTGCTTCTTGTCTTTGTAGAGCACTCGGTCAAGCTGGTTCCTGTCCATCTCTTGATGCTGTCCACCCATCCGTGTCGCTGTCATCCTCTTGTTCTCTTCTCTTCATTCTTGCCCCCCAAGAAGTGTCTTCAGTATAGCATTATGCCTCTTCATTTCTTATGGTTTTCATTATTTCTCTTTTCATTTCTAGCTAGCTTGGGACTTATTTCTTTGTTTTCTTTTCTGTCCAAGGAATACGCCATATTTTTCTGTATATTCACATCGCAAGGGCCTCAGTCTTCTTTTCTGTTGTCTTTTTTTTTTTTTGAGATCCAAGTCTCTACACTGTATAGGAATACTGAGAATGTGTCTCAATTGCTGTGATATTTGTTTTGATGTAAGGATCTTCTTCATTCTGCTGTAGGTGCTTTTGCCATTCCTATTCGTCTGTTAATTTCCATTTCACATCTGTGTTGCCTGTTTCAGTTTAATATGCGGATTTTTTTTATTGTTCTAGCTATTGTCTTGTATTGTTCTAGCCTGTTGTGTTTTATTGTTCTAGCTATTGTGTTTTATTGTTCTATCTCTTGTCTTTTATTGTTCTATTTTGTCTTTTATTGTTCTACCTATTGTCTTTGAGGCTGTAATGTACAACAGTTCGTGTGTCAAGGGTGCATTCTCTTTTACTACCACTGAACGATCTTGACATTCGAGAATATATACCTTGAATCAGCCAACAACCATATCCCTGGATGATGATCAACAGGATCTTGTGGGGTCTTAGAGGCCAGCAGAAAGTTTTCTCCACTTCTCATAGTTACTAGCCAGCCATTGTATGGTGTCCCATCTGCGTTTCATACCGTTTCTACACTTCTTCGCCAATTTTCTTTTCCCCTTTGTTTAGCTACAGACCGACGAACAGACAAAAGCAGTTATATAATTAGTAGCTCAGTAATATTATCATTAGTGTAACTAAGTAATTTTTTGGGGGGTCTGATCTGTCTTGCAGAAGATGGCTGAAGGCCATGGAGCATTGGAAGGCTGTAGACACGGGGACCAAGGAGGTGACCACGTTGTTGGAGACGGCCGAGACGAAACTCACAACAGCCAGGAACACACTCAACCCGGCAGAGGCTGAGACTTTGTACAAGGTGGGTGCAACTCTCTCTGTCTCTGTGTCTCACTCACTCACTCACTCAGTGTCTCTCACTCATTCACTCTCTCTCTCTCTCTCTCTCTCTCTCAGTCTCTTTCATGTCCTACTTGCTGTCGTTACTCATCCGTGCACTTTACTTATCTTCTACATGGTAAATCTTGCCTTCTTTACTCCTTTTTTTACCTTTATACACACATAGAGACACACACACACGCACACATTATGAAAAGATTTCCTGCTCTCCCATTGTTCAATTCAGTAATGTTTGCTCATTTCGAATTCCATGATAATATTATATGACAAGTTTTGTTTCCTGTTTTCTCTCACTTTTTAGTTGGCGCTTGTCTCAAGTTTATTTGCTACACATCATTCTAACTTCTCTAAATCTTTCCTGCCTACACATCATTCTAATTTCTCTAAATCTTTCCTGCCTGCACATCATTCTAACTTCTCTAAATCTTTCCTGCCTACACATCATTCTAACTTCTCTAAATCTTTCCTGCCTACACATCATTCTAACTTCTCTAAATCTTTCCTGCCTACACATCATTCTAACTTCTCTAAATCTTTCCTGCCTACACATCATTCTAACTTCTCTAAATCTTTCCTGCCTACACATCATTCTAACTTCTCTAAATCTTTCCTGCCCACAGATCATCCTAACTTCTCGAAATCTTTCCTGCCCACAAATCATACTAACATCTCTAAATTTTTCCTAACCACAAATCATCCTAATGTCTCTAAATGTTTCCTAATCACAGATCATCCATCCTAACTTATCTAAATCTTTCCTGCCCACACATCATTCTAACTTCTCTAAATCTTTCCTGCCCACACATCATCCTAACATCTCTAAATCTTTCCTAACCGCAAATCATCCTAACGTCTATATCCTTTTGACGACATACTTGTGTAAGTATTTCAGCGTAATTACCTATCGCCTGTTGTCAGGATTATTGTTTTAATGATGTCCCATTGTCCACGAGACATTGACACTCAGACCAACTACATTCTAGAACTGTGGTTCTGACCCAGGGTCCATGTGACCCACAGAAGGATTCTTCTTGGTCCATGGACCATCAAACAGAATGGTTAGATTATAAAAAAAGAATTTAAAATATCACCTGGGTTTTTTTTTTCACCCAGGAACTCACGCATGTTTTCAATCCAGAAAGAGGGCCCATCCAAGGTTTAGAACCACTGATTTAGATACCTGGTCACCTGTCAGCCCAGTGTCTGTATGTATATCTCGACAGCGTCATGTGATCAGCCCGGTGACCTATCTTACGGGTCAGCACTATCTTTGTGCGTGGCCTTTAATCTGTTGCCATTCCCCCTTCTTCATATACAGCTGTTTCTCTGCTTTTGCACTATGTAACACTATTTCTACTTGGATGTTTCCGATTCTGTTTCATTTGTTTATTGTTTCTATATATTTCTTAGTCAATTTATACATTAACGGGAGGTAACAACACGTTTTCTTCCAAGCGATAGGATTGGAAGTTAGTTATCTTAGTCAAATGCATATCATTTCCCTGAAAAAAAAAACTCGAATATGATTTCTTTTGAAATATATTTTAATGTAATTCAGTTGTCTCAATAAAATGCTTAATCGATGGGTTCGTATGTTGAAAAGATGTAAATTTGCCCGTTAACTATTACGTTTTGCTTCCGAACACAACCAGGGGAAGCAACCGTGAAATATCACATGCCTTGTTCGGTGTTTTGCTAACACAGACAAGGGAAACAACCGTGAAATATCAAACTGCTCAGTAATTTGATAGCGACCTGGGATTGGGCCGGCTGACAGAATTTGATGGCCCCTTTTCCCCAGTTTTCTGCGAATAAAAACGCTTTATCTGTGTTTACCCAGGAAGAGGGAAAAAAAATATTATGGAATCGATATTCGGGAGAGTGTGTTCAGTAACCGATTACTGTTTGATTACTAAGGCTTTGAGTCATGTTGGGTACACAGTTCGTTCGATAAAGAGGTAGTGTATTGTGCGGCCTTTCTTCGTGTTGATATTATTATATTATTCCGAATACTGTAGTTTGTGTTGATATGTTGTACCGAATATTTGGCGGGATTTGTTTTTATATAATACCAGATACTGCTGGATATGTTTCTGTGGTAACGATTACTGCATAATGTGTTATACTGAATACTGCGCTGTGCTTTTGTTATATTGTCTTAATATTGATATTTTGTCTTACATTGAACACTGCTGTGAATGTTGTTGTATTATATTGAATGCTAGAGTGTCAGGATTGTACGCGGCGCAACTGAGCTTCGAGTTTAAGAGCTTAATCCAGAGACACTGTGGCTCTTCAGACATGGGATTGTACACAGATGGCTCAGTAGCTAAAGGAAACAAAAGTGGACGGGGCTTTGTCCCCTGTTGCAGCGGAAGATTTCATGGCAGATAGGTCGGTTGCCTTTGTAGTCACTACATCCAGCATGCGCATGGAGATTGAAGCCGGTATCGACAGCAGTCATATGGCCGGTAGATCAGGAAGTGTCTCGTAGTGTTGTTGTGACGAGAGTCTAGTGGTATTGTTGTGTCGAGAGTCTCATAGTGGTGTTGTGACGAGTGTCTCCTGGTGGTGGTGTGACGAGTCTCGTGGTGATGTTGTGACGAGTCTCGTGCTGGTGTTGTGACGAGAGTCTCATGGTAGTGTTGTGACGAGTGTCTCATGGTAGTGTTGTGACGAGAGTCTCATGGTGGTGTTTTGACGAGAGTCTCATGGTGGTGTTGTGACGAGAGTCTCATGGTGGTGTTTTGACGAGTCTCGTGGTTTTGTTGTGACGAGAGTCTCATTGTGTTATTGTGACGAGAATTTCATGGTGGTGTTGTGACGAGAGTCTCATGGTGGTATTATGACGAGAGTCTCATGGTGGTGTTGTGCCGAGAGTCTCATGGTGGTGTTATGACGAGAGTCTCATTGTGGTGTTGTGACGAGAGTCTCGTGGTGTTGTGACGAACTCACTGAGCATGCTAAGGAAGATTAAGAAGAACTTTTTTTTCAGAGAGGATGGGTGAACCTGTTGGGACACCCCCCCCCCCCCCCATGTGAGAAGATTAACGTGGATCTTCTATCCAGGGCATGCGGGTGTGCATGGAAATGAGAGGGGGCTGATAGACTGGCTAGACAGACAAGGCAGGCTGAGAATGGATAAAGAGGACATTGCGAAGGCCGTATTAGAGAGACTACGGCAGGATAAAGAGAGGGAGTGGATTGACAATGTACGTATACAGATACTGACAAAGTTGGGACCGAGCAAGGATGGTGATAGAAAATCTGAACGTATAATACGCGTAAACGACCAACATTTGATGGGAATCATTAGTAGACAGACTCTTCAGTGGATGTTGGTGTATGTGGCGGAGCATGTATGGGGTGTCCTGAATGCGATAGTGCCGGATTCTGATTTATGAAATCTGAATTTTGAAAGATGTTTTGCTTTACACTGATTATTGCTGTATTGCGTTTTTGTATCACACGGAATACTTACACTAACCACTGCTGCATCAGTGGTCGCGTAAACCGGCAACTACCAGTAAATTACTATTCTTTGAGCAGCTGCTGATTTCAGCAGTTTTCCGAGCCATCGAAGCTCATCGCTGCAGACAAGATATGTATCTATTTCTTCATCATTTCTTCCAGATTGTGGACTCCAAGAGCACGTATATCTTCTTCTAGGTTGTCTCGCCATCGTTTTCTAGGTCTACCTTTTCGTCTGTCCCCTTCCATCACTTCTGCATGGGCCATCTTTGTTTGCCTGTCTTCCAGTCTCTCTAAAACCGGTAAATTGCCAGCAGAGAAAGAGAAAACTCGAAACTTGGAGGTCACTGATTACCGTAACTGGTTTATATTATCAAAAAACTAGTATTTAACAAAAAACCAAAAAAAAAAAAAAAAGCAAGGAGCGAAATCGGTAGGAGGATAATCGGTCAAGTAGGTTGATGATAACCGGTTTACGTGAAGAAGAATCGGACATTTTTAACTTTGGTTCCTGTGAGCATTTTTGTAAAGATTAAATCTCGTCGGATATAATGTAAGGGAAAAAAAATGCCACACGAATATTTCTTCCCGCTAATGTTTGTGAAGTATATTTCATTTTATTAGTAAGAAAGCATAAAATATGCTGAGAAAACTGGTATTTCGGAAAGTTCTTCATGGATGGTGAAAGACGGATAATGATGTACCGATTTCCGAAAGTTCTAGAGACATCACCGCTGTACGTATTGTTATAATGTACCAAATACTTAAATATTTTGGACACATTAAACGTCGTGATAATCTAGAGAAGACCATCTTGGAAGGGTACATAATGGGAAAAAGAAAGAGGGGAAGACCAAGGCGATGATAGTTGCAAGGCATCGTTGATGATCTGCAAAATGGATGCATCAACAGCAAAGCATCTTGCTTACTACCGAGAGGCCTACAGGAGTGCTGTTAGGGGGGCAAAGTTCAGCAAGGGACATGAAAATGACTGACTGACTGACCGAATATTGGGGGATGTCATGTCCTACGCTGATTTCTTCTGTTTATGTTATTAAATTGTACCGAATTATAATGGTATAATTTATTTGGCTTCACGGGTCCACGATGGAGAAAACTTGAGAATCACTGCAGCCGGAGATACAGTCGGAGCAGTAAGAACAAACAACTCGTGCAGACCAAAATGCTACCGCCAAAGGCATCTGTAGTAGAATGGCTTTAAAGAACGAGACGGTTTCCCGTAGTATTTAACAGACCGTGTCAGAACAGCCTAGCAGCCGAGATGGGGGGCTGGGCTGTTCCCAGCTGTAACAAAGTTCTTTTTAATCAAACACTTTCAGACGTCAGCTTGGATGTCTTTGAAGAATGCTGCCATTTATCTTAGGTTGTTAAGATCACCATACAGATTGTCATGGATTGGTAAAGGTGACAGCAGAAAGCGCCATCTCGGTTCTTCAAACGAAGGGTAGTCCTGTAAAAGCTGTCATTTTGTCGATACCCCAGGTGCATTCATCGGGTGTGCCTATCTTGAGCCAGTTAAACACTTGGTGTCTCAGTCTATTGTGGCCTGTTCTGAGTCTAAAGATCTTGACTTGCCCTCTGTTGAACTGGTGCTAGGCATCATTCTTCTGTGTCCTGGGTGTTCTGTTTCCCATTTCCTCTTGTGTTTGACTTTTATCAGTGTTTTTGCTTCATCATATGATAGGCCTGCATCCTCCTGTTGAGGCTGTCCGCCTCCCTTAGCCAGTGCGTTATTTTCCTTACTCCCATGGATGTTACAGTGAGGTTGAATCCAATGTGCGACAACTCTTGTAAAGGAGTAGTGGAGTTCATTGAGACGATTGCCAGCGTCAGGGTTAGCCACCCATAGCTGACCAAGACGCTGTCCACTTCTCCGTGGTACCCCCCAATAAAAGACCTAGCCTAGCTAACGGGGCAGGGATCGCCATAGTCTCCGTGGTGGTGGAGTCTGCTAAAGAAGCATTGCACGCCCCATGCTTTTTAGCTGTACTCCGGGACTGAAAAGGTAGCCGCCATAACCCGCTCCCACCCCGATACGATGATGTGCCTCAACATCTCAACAGCACCAGCTGCAAAGAACAAGAGCTCGCAGTTACAGGGAGTTCGTACAAGTACAAAATGAGACGATTGAAACTGTAGCCCTTTGGAAGGCCATCATTCCATCTTTTTTTTTTTTTAATTTTATAGTCACTTCTGGGTTGTGCTGAAAACCAAATCAATCGACTTTAATCACTCTTATCAGTACTTTATCATCATCATCATCATCATCCCCACCCACCCCCCCAAAAAAAAAAAGAGCAAGCAAAGAACTCAATGCCGTGGCTTTCATAACAAAAGAACCTTGAACTGACTTGCCTGTTTGGCTCAGATAGTACAATTTCTCCGCGTAGTCTTACTGTAAAACCGAAAATCAGCTTATCCATAAGTATATATATGGTGAAGCGGTGAAATTCGTATGGATTATAAAATTATTTTTCTTATTTACACTATTCCTCATGTACGCGTGTCAGAATTTCGACGCGTTGTTAACGGTTTGAACGCAACATCTGTTGCCTGGCCATAAACAGTTGCCGCGAGCAGTTGCTGCTATTTGTGGCATCTGCCAACTTGCGAAACGCCGTATTAGCAAAATTTGAATCTTCAGTATGGGGGAATATTTCACAATAGAACGATGACTGTTGCATACTGTCATATGCTTATCATGTCTGCATTTAATCAATATACATAAAATTTAAGAGTCAGAACACGCCTATGTACAGTTGCAGAGTTCAGTTTAAAAAAAAAAATTGATCGGTCAGTGAAGTATATAAGATTTAAAGTACATGATTGATGACGTCCGCATATTTTGCATCAACACCCCCCGGGAATAGAAATCTAGGCATATTTCTCAAGCGTGTTTGGTACAGTGTTCACGAGCGTAAAACTCTGTTTTATGGTTATTTTCTAAATTGCGTTAGTGCGTGACTAATAATTAGTTCCAGAATATGAGAAAATATGAACTTTTTTTTCAGTGGGGAGAGTCGCGAGTTTAGTTTGACCAACAGCATTCTCTGCCTCGTGACTGAGCGAGAATGTGGAGAGAATTGTGTGTAGATTTTCTCCCCACTTAGTGTAATTTTCGATAGTAATAGTCGTTTGACTGACCTTTTTTTTTAATGGGCCTGTTTGTGATGGTGTTCTCGGGAGTTTGGGAGTGCGGGAAGGGGGGAAGAGAGAGAGGTGAGGATGAGTTGTATGTGGTAAGGTGTCGCTGCAGATACTTGCATAACCTTGTAACATTGTTACACGTTTTTATTCAGGTTTCTTTCTCTTCCCTCCTTATTTTTTTGTATGGGCTTACTTCTACTTTTGATGGGCTTACTTCTACTTTTTGCATAAAATGTGCCACATATATATATATAAGTGCAAGCAAACAAAAGCAGCACGCTTAGATGATGAAATCACTGACCCATGACTGCAGAAAGTCACCATATGTGACTTTTTAATGGGGGGGGGGTAAGGGGCGGTTGAAAGAAGAGCCAGCGAACCAGGCGAAGCTGATTGTGTGAGCTGATGTAACACGTGGGTAACTGCGATGATGCAACATATGGCTCGTGTCCAATTGTAGGGGCTTTTGTTTGCATTGTTTACGGCCATATTTTTTCCTCCCCCTCTCCGTGGTTTTATGTTTTGTTTTGTTTTTGTTTCCTGTGCCGTGTTTTGCAGTTTCACTTTTGAAGCTGTCATGAAGAGAGAGGAGCGCTTGCTGTTGGGTCAGGCTGTGGACGCAGGCCACGTTTTTTTTCTTTTTCGGATACATTATTTTCGCTAGAAGACTTCCATGCAGGTGGAGTTTTACTGTTTCGGCGTGTAAGTTTTTAACATTCGAAAGATGTTTTTGTTTACTTTTGTTTGTTTGTTTTTAATGAGTAAGTTGTGTCGCATTTTGATGTGTAAGTATGTTTTGGGGTTTTAAATTGTGCGGGTATTTTTATCTTTAATTTTAAAATGTGCGAGTACTTTTATTTTTAATTTTCAAATGTGCGAGTTTTTTTATTTTTAATTTTAAAATGTGCGAGTATTTTTATTTTTAATTTTAAAATGTGCGAGTTTCTTTTTTAATTTTAAAATGTGCGAGTTTCTTTTTTAATTTTAAAATGTGCGAGTTTTTTTTATTTTTAATTTTAAAATGTGCGAGTTTTTTGTTTTTTTTTAAATTTTAAAATGTGCGAGTATTTTTATTTTTAATTTTAAAATGTGCGAGTATTTTTATATTTAATTTTAGAATGTGCGAGTATTTTTATTTTTAATTTTAAAATGTGCGAGTATTTTTATTTTTAAATTTATAATGTGCGAGTTTTTTTTTTAATTTGTAATTTTTAAATGTGCATTTATTAATTTTGAAATTTGCGAGTATTTTTATTTTTAATTTTATAATGTGCGAGTTTTTTTTTTAATTTGTAATTTTTAAATGTGCATTTATGAATTTTGAAATAAGTAAGTAACAATGCATTTTGAAATGTATAGTTAATTTTTAAATTTTCAAACGTGTAACTGTATGGGTTTTTCCCCCCTTAATTCGGAAATGTTAGATTTTTAATCTTGTGTTCGATTTACGGAACCTCGATTTAAAGAATACGCGATTTGAGAGGTACGCCGCTCTGCATTTGAAGCGCCTAACAAGCTTTACATCTAGACAAGACGAGCATGTAACGTTTTTTTTTTATCTATACACCAGTTGCTGCGAGTGGTGGAGAGAATTGTGTGTAGATTTTCTCCCCACTTAGTGTAATTTTCGATAGTAATAGTCGTTTGACTGACCTTTTTTTTTAATGGGCCTGTTTGTGATGGTGTTCTCGGGAGTTGGGGAGTGCGGGAAGGGGGGAAGAGAGAGAGGTGAGGATGAGTTGTATGTGGTAAAGTGTCACTGCAGATACTTGCATAACCTTGTAACATTGTTACACATTTTTATTCAGGTTTCTTTCTCTTCCCTCCTTATTTTTTTGTATGGGCTTACTTCTACTTTTGATGGGCTTACTTCTACTTTTTGCATAAAATGTGCCACATATATATATATAAGTGCAAGCAAACAAAAGCAGCACGCTTAGATGATGAAATCAATGACCCATGACTGCGGAAAGTCACCATATGTGACTTTTTTAATGGGGGGGGGAGGGGCGGTTGAAAGAAGAGCCAGCGAACCAGGCGAAGCTGATTGTGTGAGCTGATGTAACACGTGGGTAACTGCGATGATGCAACATATGGCTCGTGTCCAATTGTAGGGGCTTTTGTTTGCATTGTTTACGGCCATATTTTTTCCTCCCCCTCTCCGTGGTTTTATGTTTTGTTTTGTTTTTGTTCCCTGTGCCGTGTTTTGCTGTTTCACTTTTGAAGCTGTCATGAAGAGAGAGGAGCGCTTGCTGTTGGGTCAGGCTGTGGACGCAGGCCACGTTTTTTTTCTTTTTCGGATACATTATTTTCGCTAGAAGACTTCCATGCAGGTGGAGTTTTACTGTTTCGGCGTGTAAGTTTTTAACATTTCGAAAGATGTTTTTGTTTACTTTTGTTTGTTTGTTTTTAATGAGTAAGTTGTGTCGCATTTTGATGTGTAAGTATGTTTTGGGGTTTTAAATTGTGCGGGTATTTTTATTTTTAATTTTAAAATGTGCCAGTACTTTTATTTTTAATTTTCAAATGTGCGAGTTTTTTTATTTTTAATTTTCAAATGTGCGAGTATTTTTATTATTTTTAATTTTAAAATGTGCAAATTTCTTTTTTAATTTTAAAATGTGCGAGTTTTTTTTAAATTTTCAAATGTGCGAGTTTTTTTTTATTTTTAATTTTAAAATGTGCGAGTTTTGTTTTTTTTTTAAATTTTAAAATGTGCGAGTATTTTTATTTTTAATTTTAAAATGTGCGAGTATTTTTATTTTTAATTTTAAAATGTGCGAGTATTTTTATATTTAATTTTAGAATGTACGAGTATTTTTTTTTAATTTTAAAATGTACGAGTATTTTTATTTTTAAATTTATAATGTGCGAGTTTTTTTTTTAAATTTGTAATTTTTAAATGTGCATTTATTAATTTTGAAATAAGTAAGTAACAATGCATTTTGAAATGTATAGTTAATTTTTAAATTTTCAAACGTGTAACTGTATGGGTTTTCCCCCCTTAATTTGGAAATGCTAGATTTTTAATCTTGTGTTCGATTTACGGAACCTCGATTTAAATAATACGCGATTTGAGAGGTAGGCCGCTCTGCATTTGAAGCGCCTAACAAGCTTTACATCTAGACAAGACGAGCATGTAACGTTTTTTTTTATCTATACACCAGTTGCTGCGAGTGGTGGCGATAAAAATGATAGATAACAGTTAGATAAAGGTAAAATTCCCGTTTCCATGTCATTAAGACCGACAGAAAACAGTTACTACTATTAAAATAGAAATACTGGGGGGGATATTTTACAGGTTTAATTGTCAAGTTCTTGGGTAGTTTAAATTAATAATAACGTCTGTTTTACAGAAAGTAGATAACGTCTGTTTTACAGAACGTAGATAACGTCTGTTTTACAGAAAGTAGATAATAACGTCTATTTTACAGAAAGTAGATATACAGGAAAATTTGTATAGAATATACAAATATTTTAATATTATTAACTTGGTTTGAACAGAACGTTTTTTTTTAATGTTGAAATATAAATAAGTTTGGTTTCAGAGAAGACAGAAGTATTATTAAACATAATAATAACTTCAGTTTTATAGAAGACAAATATTAACTTCAGTATTACTTGTGCGATTTTTTAAAAAATCCTTTTTTTCAGTTTTACAAAAAAAAAAAAAAAGAAATATTACAGTATGAATCACTTCAGTTTTACATAAGGTAAAATGTGAAAATATTAATAACTTCCGTTTTTGCAAAAGGTAGAACTACTAAAGTATGAATATATTCAGCTTTAGAGAAATATACTTAATGAAATGTGAATAGCTTCAGCTTTAGAGAAATAGACATAATGAAATGTGAATACCTTCAGCTTTAGAGAAATAGACATAATAAAATATGAATACCTTCGGCTTTAGAGAAATGGACATAATAAAATGTGAATAGCTTCGGCTTTAGAGAAATAGACATAATGAAATGTGAATAGCTTCAGCTTTAGAGAAATAGACATAATGAAATGTGAATAGCTTCAGCTTTAGAGAAATAAACATAATGAAATGTGAATAGCTTCAGCTTTAGAGAAACAGATATAATGAAATGTGAATACCTTCAGCTTTAGAGAAATAAACATAATTAAATGTGAATAGCTGCAGGTTTAGAGAAATAGGCATAATGAAATGTGAATAGCCTCAGCTTTAGAGAAATAAACATAATGAAATGTGAATAGCCTCAGCTTTAGAGAAATAAACATAATGAAATGTGAATAGCCTCAGCTTTAGAGAAATAAACATAATGAAATGTGAATAGCCTCAGCTTTAGAGAAACTGGACGTAATGAAATATATATACGAGGGAAAGTAACTCGCAAATTGAAATATTTGATCAGTGGCAGTTATCAGGTGGTATTTAAATATATCCTTAGATAGTACCATCATCCAACTTTATAATAGTTGTATGTAGGAGGTGCTGGGAGTTACGTGCTCTTGCGCAAAGCAATAACAAAATGGCTACCCAACTGTTAGTGTGTACCAAAGAAGAACAGAGAAGTGTAGTGCGATTTTTGTGGGCTAAAGGACATCCAGTTGAGGACATTCATAAGGAAATGATTACAGTTTATGCTGAAAAGTGTTTCTCACGTTTATCACGTAAATCGGTCTATAACTAGGTAAAAGAATTTTCTCAGGAAAGCACCGAAATTGTTAAGTCCGACTTGGTCGTCCTGGTCAGATTGCAACAGAAGCGACTGTGCAACCTGTGAGTGAGATTATCAGAGCTGATAGACAAGTAACGATAGACAGTGTAGCAAGTGCAATTGAATGTTCACGTGGCTTATCCTACAGAATAATGCATGAGCAATTGAATTTTCGGAAAGTTTGCTCACGCTGGAAACTCAGAGATCTGGATGATGAACACAAAATGAACCGATTTGGTTTGTCATTGCAGCATCTCTGTCATTACGCATATGAAGGTGAAGAGATGCTCCAAAGGATTATTACTGGAGACGAATCTTAGGTACACCACTACCAACCCGAATCAAAACGTGCCTCAGTGCAATGGAAACACCCGTCATCGCCATGCGCCAAAAAATTCAAGATTACACTTTCTGCGGGGAAGGTTATGCTGACAGTGTTCTGGGATTATCAAGGAGTGTTGTTAACCAAGTTCCAGAAGTTTGGTGACAGTGTGAATTCTGTATCGTACTGTGAAGTTCTGTCGATGCTACGGGATGCAGTTCGAAGAAAACGTCCTGGTCTGCTGAATAGAGGTGTGCTTCTCCTTCATGACAATGCCAGACCACATACGGCTCGGTTAACCCAAGAGAAAATTAGCCAGTTGGGTTGGGAAGTTCTTGAACATCCACCCTATAGTCCTGACTTGGCTCCAAGTGATTTTCACCTTTTTTTTTTTTTTTAATGCCCGCATGGGCTTGCTAGATAATTTTACCACGTGTGTGGTGAGGGTTTGTTGATTAAAATAGCCAAAAGGCCGAGAAGTGATTTTCACCTGTTTGGTCCATTGAAAAACCACCTTGGCGGGAGAAGATTCTCGAGTGACGAAGAGGTGGAAACAGAAGTAAAAAAAATGGTTCAGAAATCGGACTCTCGATTTTTACGCCATGGGTATTGCATCAATGATTACAAAATGGGGCAAATGTATCAATGTTGGTGGCGATTACGTTGAGAAATGGGGGAATAATGTAGGTTCAAAAATTAAAAGTTTTAAAATTATTGTCGCATTTAGTTTTTTGTTTTTTTTTTGTAACAGGCATTTGCGAGTTACTTAGTGACGTCCCCTTGTAATTACATCATCAGAGAAAGTAGACGCAAAAGAGATATGAATGACTTCGTCTTTAAAGAAAGTAAACGCAATGAAACATGAATAACTTCATCATTAGAGGAAGTAGACGCAATTAAACATGAATAACTTCATCATTAGAGAAGGTAGGCGCAATGAAACATGAAAAACTTCATCATTAGAGAAAGAAGACGCAGTGAAATATGAATACCTTCGTCTTTAGAGAAAGTAGACGCAGTGAAACATGAAAAACTTCATCATTAGAGAAAGTAGACACAGTGAAATATGAATAACTTAATCTTTAGAGAAAGTAGACATGATGAAATAGGAATAATTTCATTTTTATGGAGGGTGGAAATTTTAAAATCTATGTAATTTCTGTTTTACACAAGTTGGTAATAACCTGTACACTGACTTTATGTGGTGATTTTTTTAAAGTTTTTTTTTATTTAATCATTCATTCATTCCTTTGCATGTCCCTTGCGGAACTTTGCCTCCCAAACAGCACTCCTGTAGGCCTCTCGGTTGTGAGCAAGATGGCCTGCTGCTGCTGCATCCATTTCCAGATCATCAACGATGTCTTGCAGCCATCATCGTTTCGGTCTTCCTCTTTTTCTTTTTCCCATTATGTATCCTTCCAATACGGTCTTCTCTAAATTATCATGACGTTTAATGTGGCCAAAATATTTAAGTTTTCTCTCTTTAATCCTCTTTACTAGCCAGCCTTCTTCAATATTAAGCTCTTGTATAGATATATTTGTTCTTTTTTGTGTCCACGATATTTGGAGAACTCTTCTATAGCATTTACATTCAAAGGCATTTATGTGCTTCTCAGCTGTTTTGTTAAGTGTCCAGGTCTCACAGGCATATGTTGCGATAGGAAAGATGCATGCCCTTAAAAATCTTATTTTTGTGGTTCTGTCTGCTCCTCTCCACAGATTCTTTATTTGTTTTACTTTCTGAAGAGCAATAGATGTCCTCCTTTTAATTTCCCTCATTGTATCTCCATTATTAGTTAGTAGTGATCCAAGATATTCAAAACTCTCCACTTCTTCCAGTTTTTCCTCATTGATACATATTTCAGTTGCCTTGTTTGTTTTGTCAGTTGTCATCACTTTAGTTTTCTTTGCATTAAGAGAGAGGTTCTGCTCTTCGCTGTTCTTGCGGACTGACATAATTAGTTTTTCCATTCCTTCTTGTGTTGTGGACAGCAATACTGTGTCATCAGCATATCTAATCTCTGGTATTTCATAACCTCCAACTGTTATGGCATCGTAATATTCTTTGTCTACATCTTCTCTAACATTCCTCATTATATTTTCAGTATACAAGTTAAATAAGTAGGGTGACAATATGCACCCCTGACGGACCCCTTGTTTTATGTCAAACCAACTTGTTGTTTCACCATTTATTCTTACTGCTGCTTGTAATTTTATTTAATAAACGTGTTTAATTAACGACTTTTTTTCTTCTTCTTTCCAGTTTCTTGCTGTTTTATCATCTGCCTCTTGTGTCTTGTAGTTTTATCATCTATCTCTTCTTTTTATTGTACTTTATGATCTGCCTATCTGGTTTATTTTAGTTTTTATCATCGGCCTCTTTGTTTTATTGCACTTTTATCATCGATCTCTTTGTTTTATTTTGTAGATTTATGATCTATAAATCTGATTTATTGTAGATTTATCTTCTAACTAAGGAAAGGAAATAGAAATTGATCACATACCACAATGCTGATTTTTTTTTTTAATCTATATTTTTTTACCTTGAAGAAGACCGAAGGTTGAAATCTTGACATTTGTTTTGGTTGAAACTAGTCTGTAGAATTAGCATCTCTTTGAGTATTCCATGATTACGTTACATGCTGATGATGTACATAAAGTTTCTTTTTTTAACGTTACATATATGAATAATTGTTTCAGATAAAATAATTAAGGTTTCGTAATCTGGTGAATAATGAAGGTTTTATAATCTGGTGGAAAAATTAGGGTTTCATAATCTGATGAATAATGAAGGTTTTATGGTGTGGTGGAAAAATTGGTTTCATAATCGGGCAAATCATGTGTTCATCATCATCGTCGTCATCATCATCATCATCGTGTGCTTTCTTCAGAACGATGGTTGGCGGTAATGAATCTCCAGTTCCCTCGCCTTGATGGTGATTTCAGCCAGGCTGTTCTATGATTCATTACTTTCTTTGAGATGGAAGGGGGGGGGGCACACACATGGTCTCTTTATTAGTGATTAACAGCTGCTTTTGCGTCTCGTGATGCGTTTCATGTGTACCCCACACTTTGCTGTTTCGCTGTATGAGCCGTTGTTCTGTGTAGAATATTCCGCCCCAGTCGCCGTCTTGATCTTCTGTGTACTAGGGTTATGTGTTTATAGTTGATATAAATGTGTTTATTTATGTGTTTTTACAAAGTTTTTTTGAGAAGTGCTCATTCATTCATTCATTTGCATGTCCCTTGCGGAACTTCGTCTCCCTAACAGCTCTCATGTAGGTCTCATGTAGGCCTCTCGGTTGTGAGCAAGATGGCCTGCTGCTGGTGCATCCATTTGCAGATCACCAACGATGTCTTGCAGCGATCTTCGCCTTGGTCTTCCTCTCTTTGTTTTTCCCATTATGTACCCCTTCCAAGACGGTCTTCTGTAGATTATCATGACGTTTAATGTGTCCAGAATATTTAAGTTTTTTCTCTTTAATCCTCTTTGCTAGTCAGCCTTCTTCAATATTAAGTTCTTGTAGTATGGATATATTTGTTCTTTTTGTTAGAAGTGGTGAATTTCTTTATTTATAAATGGGAGACTTAGAGAAGGAGACGGAATGTCAGCGCTCCATCAACCTCTCTCCGTCTTTTTATGGTGTCCCAGATATCTTACATGATGTGGTCTCAGATTCTGCTTCCCTTACGGGAGCTGTCCTTGCCGACTTTTCTTCTTCTTCTTCCATTGACATGTCTATCCCATTAGAGGTACGTATTGTTTGGATTTTGTTGAAGTATGTAACCAGTCCAGGCCAGATCCCCGTTGTCTGACACTCCTGCAGTTTTCCAGTCTCCAATATTTTATGCGTTTGAGCAGATTCTGTTGGATCTAGACCTGTTCTTTCGTTTCCCGATCCTTCTTGTCCTCCTCTTACCAGCACGACGGTTCCTGTTTCTTTTTACCAGTCGAATTTAACTTTTCAGTTGGGTGCGGTTGCAGCATCGACCTCAGTGCACGGTGTCCATAGCACCGGCGGCGATTCTGTATGTTAAAAGATAAATCCGTACCACTGTTTCAAACCATGGAGGAAACAATCCGGTTTCTCCAGCAGAGCTCTCATGCTGTAGAAGAGATTAGACTATGACACCCGACGCCATCAGTGCTCCTCGGCGTTAGCAACTGCACTCCCTGCAGCCATGTAGCCCTTCAGCACATCTGGCACACTTTGGTTTCCGTTCCTTGCCCAGCCAAGAGAATGCCAGCGAACAAGAGTTGGCTGATAGACTGGCTGGACAGGCTGACATACAAGGCAGGGAGAATGGATAAGGAGGACATTGCAAAGGCCGTACTACACATACTGCGGGAGGATGAAGAGAGGGGGTAGATGGACGTTGTCCATAAACAGAGATTAATGAAGCTGAGACAGAGCAAGGGTGCTGGAAGAAAGTCTGAACTAAGTGGGAGAAAACGTACAACAAACAACCAACATTTGACGGGAACCCTTGATAGGCAGACTTAGGTGGATGTTGGAGTAGGCTGCACAGCATGCGAGAATCATGCGATTATCATGAGTGCGATGATTCTGAAATCTGACCAGTCCATTTGCAGCTCTGTTTTTTTCACTGTAATTCCTTATTATGAAACTCAGATCGCCCTGTTAGCTGAATAGGAGGAAGAAAGCTAAAAAAAAACATGCACCAAATAGAAAAAGCAGTATTTCTGTTAAGCTTGCAGTTTTGACCTATTCTTATCGTGATACAAGATAAGAGAAGTCATTAGTTCTTCAAAGAGTTGTTCGGCGAGTGAAGCTTCACGGGCAACCATAAACTTTGATTCTATTGGTTGGGTATTAATAGCTTGAGACTAATATTCAAGTACAAAGGAGAGAACCGGGCTACATGAAGATATCATCTCATTCATATTAACTCTTTGACTCCTGAATTGATTTCCATGTTCTGCCCGCAGTTAATTTAGATGAGGAAAGTTTGATAGAAAGAAACTGAAAGGAAGTTGCTCAGTAATTTAAAAATATGGACTGGGTTAGAAATTGTGCTACTTTTCATTTTATTTAGACTTTGTGATCGCGACATATTAAACGTCATGATAATCTACAGAAGACCGTCTTGGAAAGGTACATAATGGGAAAAATAAAGAGAGGAAGACCAAGGCGAAGATGGCTGCAAGACATTGTTGATGATCTGCAAATGGATGCATCAACAGCAGGCCATCTTTCTCACAACCGAGAGGCCTACAGGAGTACTGTTAGGGAGGCAAAGTTCCTCAAAGGACATGCAAATGAATGAATGAAATGATTGCGATGAGCACAGGTTCACATAGACGTACAAGATCTGTTAACCCTGCAAGTGTTTTTTGAAGTGAAAGAGATATTAGTTATTACTGTTATTAATCTAAATTCAAACATTATACATGAGTTTTAAATTCTATACAATTCACTTTTTCCCCTTGCCCATTCATTTAAAATAATAATAATTCATGGTTTCTACTTAATCATTTGATCTGTATTTGGCTTTATCGTTTTCTTAGTTATCATCTTTTGTGTCAGTGTAATAATGTCAAATTTAGAATAGAAATCAGATTAAAATCCAGAATTAAATTTCTTTTGTGTTGTATGTGTAAGTTTCAGAGCGATAGAGATTATACAGTGCATTTTTACTATTTTAAAATGTCCGTTTCGTTCAGACGGGCATTGGTGACTTAGCTTTCAAACAGCTTTTGAGTGTGCTAGATGACTAAGTTGATTAATGCGCTGCTCTCTCGTGGCTGGACGGTTGCTCGTCCTATTAGAGTACGGCATTCAGGCAGTTGTCTTGTAATTTTTGTTTTTCTTCTCTCCTGTCTAAAAGTGCTTTTGTTTACGGTGATCTCAGGGTATAACCAAACAATACTGTGCTGTCTTATTTTACTATTTTAAAAAAGAAGGTAAAGAGAGAAATAAAGGAAATGAATTACACTGAAAGGCGCTAATTAAAACACACAAAACTAATATTTTGAGAAAACGAAGGCCGACAGAAAAAGAAGAACTGACTAAGTAGGTTCAGGATTGTCTGTGTACGTGGCCCATCATCAGGATAAGTCATTTTAATTCTAAACTACTTGTCTAAGAAACTTGGACAAAAAACCACAAAGCCAAAGCTCAACTTACCTAGGAAATTTTTATTCAAGTGTAAGAAAGAGTGAATGTTTTTTTTTCTTTTTTATTCTTTCTTGTTTTAACCCTTGACATGCAGTTTGTTTTAAACTTAATGATATTCAGTTTAGTTTGTTTTAAACTTGACGATATATTCAGTTTCATTTGTTTTAAACTTAATGATATTCAGTTTAGTTTTATTTTAGACCCTTTTATCCCGAATTTTCCCTGTAACTTTTTCATTATTTTTTATGTCATGAAGTAGTTTTTGGTGAGCAGTGAACATAGAAAGAAGGAAATAAATTTTTATAAACATTTTAATGTTGTTTTTAAAGGAAGAAGTTTACAAGTACAAAGAGGAAAAAAACTCAAAATTTTGTGGAAAAACTGGCCAGTTTTGTTTGACAGGACAGAAAAAAAGTACACTCCGGACAATGAAGAGCAAAATTTCAGAGTGCTGGCCCTTTACTGGTTGATTGACAGAAGGCTGTTACACATATTCCTTTGAGTATCATCAAGAATGATGTTTGCATTTATGAAATAGTACCATTTAAACAAAGTGGCACTTGTGAGTACCGTCAGGATACAAAGGGTTAATGATATTCAGTTTAGCTTCTTTTAAACTTAATGGTTTTCAGTTTAGCTTCTTTTAAACTTAATGACATTCAGTTTTCCTAATCAACAGCACATATGTATGTGTGTGTGTATAAAGGGGGGGGGGAGAGAGAGAAACTGTATCAGCTAAAGTCTGTTTATGTTTGTTTCAGTTTTATTTTTAATTATTCTTACAGATAAAAACATAATTGTTAATGGTTTTAAGTAACTGGAACGTGTTTGTGTTTTTTGCAGATAAGAGTTTGTGTGTAAGGTTTTTTTTTCAGCACGTGTTTTTACAGTTAACATTTTTTTAAACAGTCTTTGTTAAAACTGTTTAGTGCGTGAATGTGGCAGTTGTGTGAATACATGTTACTTTGTTTTTGTTTAATTTTGTTTCTCCTAATTTAACGCACGTTTTTTTTTTGTTGTTATTGTTATCAAGTTTATCTTGTTTGCTTATACAGATCGTGTCAGCCGACAATTACCCGTTAATTTCCGATTAAAAAAAAAAGAAAAGAGAGAAAAACCTGAATTTTTTTGGAGATCGTCGATTGCCTTAGCCGGTTTATATTATGAAACACTGAATAAAAGCAACCAGCGAAGTAGGTTGAAGGATAATCAGGCCAGTAGATTGATGATACTTATTTTGCATGGAGGATAATCAGGCCAGTTATGACTGGTTCAGTACACGAGCATTATGTAAACAGTAAATCTAGCAGATGCGATAACTTAAGCAGATAACTTCACTCGAACACTTTAATTCACGTTGATGTTTGTAAAGTGTTTAATTTTACATTTAAAAAAAAGTATAAGGTATTAAATGTTGTATTGACAAAACCTATATTTCGGAAAGTACTTCGTGTAGGGTGAAAGACAGGTACAAGTGTACCGAACTCAAAGATTCGTAGCGCCATCGCTGAGTAAACTTATAGGAGACCTTCCTGTGTTTATTTTGTAACCTTGTTTGTAACAGTTTGTGTTAATATTGTAACATTGCCTTTTGGAAATTGCTGTAATCTTTTTTTTTTGGTTTTGTTTTTTGCCTAATTTGCTGTAGTTGTTGGTGAAAGTTCACATCATCATCATCATCGCGTGCGGAAGGTTGGCTGCAGTAAGTCTCCGGTCAGTTCTGCGTCTTGTCTTCCTAGCGCGTACTGCCAATTTTGTCTTCTGCGGATTTATGTAAGAAATGAAGCTTCCTGCGCAAACGTTTATTTTTAAACAATGAAAATAAATTTCGACATTTTGCAATTTTTTTTCTTACTTATTTTGCGCAAGAACAAGGAGAGGCGACCTCGAACTACAAACACTGTTCTGTTGTTGTTTTTCCTTGAACTACAAACATTGTTGTGTTGTTAGCTGTTCGGAAAATGGTTTCCTCGCAGTCAGGGTTATGTTGTTAGGTGTTCGGAAAATGGTTTCCTCGCAGTCAGGGTTATGTTGTTAGCTGTTCGGAAAATGGTTTCCTCGCAGTCAGGGTTATGTTGTTAGCTGTTCGGAAAATGGTTTCCTCGCAGTCAGAGCATTCCCAGTACCACCCCCTCCCCAATCCCCCCTGCTTCTCCTGTTCCATTCCCCCTCCTCAGAAAGGTCGTTGTAAGCAGGCAGCTCAGACATACCAAGACCCTGCGCTGTTTTCTCTGGTAGGTTTCCTAGAGTTTTGCCCGGGGCAGCGGCCGTCTGGTCTACTCTTTTTTTTTTAGCGATTTCCAGCTGCCAGGAGATGTTTATAGTGTGCGACAAAGCACGTGCGAATGTTTCGGTCCCACTGCCTAGAGACCAGATTGTTGGAAGATTCATGGGAAGAAAACAAAATCCCTCGCACTTCTGATGGGATTCGAACCTGCAGCCTCCAGTATCTGAGCCGAACGTCTGACTCGGAGATCACGCAGCCACAGATGCTTTGTTATTCAGATATTGACGGACTGTTATTCATATATTGACGGACTGTTATTCAGATATTGACGAGCTGTTATTCATATATTGGCCGACTGTTATTCAGATATTGACGGACTGTTATTCATATATTGACGGACTGTTATTCATATATTGACGGACTGTTATTCATATATTGGCCGACTGTTATTCATATATTGACGGGCTGTTATTCATATATTGACGGACTGTTATTCATATATTGACGGACTGTTATTCATATATTGGCCGACTGTTATTCAGATATTGACGGACTGTTATTCAGATATTGACGGACTGTTATTCAGATATTGGCCGACTGTTATTCAGATATTGACGGACTGTTATTCAGATATTGACGAGCTGTTATTCAGATATTGACGAGCTGTTATTCAGATATTGACGAGCTGTTATTCATATATTGGCCGACTGTTATTCATATATTGACGGACTGTTATTCAGATATTGACGGACTGTTATTCAGATATTGACGGACTGTTATTCAGATATTGGCCGACTGTTATTCAGATATTGACGGACTGTTATTCAGATATTGACGAGCTGTTATTCAGATATTGACGGACTGTTATTCAGATATTGACGAGCTGTTATTCATATATTGGCCGACTGTTATTCATATATTGACGGACTGTTATTCAGATATTGACGGACTGTTATTCAGATATTGACGGACTGTTATTCAGATATTGGCCGACTGTTATTCAGATATTGACGGACTGTTATTCAGATATTGACGAGCTGTTATTCAGATATTGACGGTCTGTTATTCAGATATTGACGAGCTGTTATTCATATATTGGCCGACTGTTATTCATATATTGACGGACTGTTATTCAGATATTGACGGACTATTATTCAGATATTAGCCGACTGTTATTCAGATATTGGCCCTCTGTTATTCAGATATTGGCCGACTGTTATTCAGATATTGGCCGACTGTTATTCAGATATTGACGGACTGTTATTCAGATATTGGCCCTCTGTTATTTAGATATTGGGTAGTCTCGGCAAAGACAGAAGCTGCTGAAGTTTATTCATGCTTCGCGGCTTTCACAAATGGCTTCTGATTGGTGCAGCCATCAGATAGTGGGTTGTGGAATGGCCTCACGATATAAAGGTGAGCTTGTGTATATTTGAATAAACAGCAGCAGACCAAAATAACTATACTCCGGCAGCCTTCCAGGTCTTGTCGCCTTGGGCCAGTGGTTCCCCCTTTTTTTCTGGCCTCTGCCCTATTCTTCACCGACCACATCACTAGTGCACCCAGAGACTTTTTTTTTTCTTTCAGCTGCTTTTGATATTCCACTCCTCTAGCTTGTTCCACGCCGCTCGACCGTTTCAACCCCCCCCCCTCCCTGAATATTCCGATCGCCAAAGAGGGGGTAGGGGATCGACGGGAGGCGGTACCGCCAGGTTTTGGGACCACTGTCTCGGTAAAGACTAGAGAATACCCTGCACAAACTGAACAGAATGTATAGAAGGGAGATCACCGCCATAATTCTGTATCCAAGTAACATTTGTGCTACGTTCTCAATGGACTGGTTAAGTGGCACTGAAAAAGAAAGGCAACCGAACTGGCTGGAAGGACCGCATAGAATGGAGAAACATGGTCACTTGCAGAAGCCTGAAATGAAAACATCATGTAAGGTGCAAAAGTCGCTATCTGTTTGTCTGTCCATCTATCTGTATATCCATCATGGGGATAAATATTCTATTACGGTACATTTTTGTTTAAAACTGCAGCTTTATAACTGTGATATGAGTGAAAAGACAGCTTTATGTGTGCGATTTGATTGAAAAAAAATGTGTGCACATATCTTCTTCTTCTTCTCTTCTTCGTTCGCACTGTCTGTCTATATCTGCAGTCCTGTCTCTTGGATAAATTTCACTGTTTTTTGTAACTCATGTATGGAACCGTAGAGCTTATCTTCTTTAGTGGTTTCACTGGGCCAGTAATTATTTCTCAGTGTCTCGTAGTTGATGCAGTTCTGGAGGATATGTTCCACGGTTTGGGGCACCTGGGCACATGTACATAGATTAGTAGTACCAACCTTAAACTTTGTATACATATGACTTCGGAGTCGGCTGTGTCCTGTTCGGAGACGGAAGATGGTGACTTGTTCCTTTCTGTTTAGCATGTGATAGTCATCATGTGGTGGTGTTTGTGGCTTCCTGTAGGTTTTTATCATGCTTTTCTTCTGATTATAGGTGACTGGTATGTCTGGTTGCTCCATTTCAGTGCCCTCTTTGGCCAGATGGTCAGCTTTCTCGTTGCCTGGTATCCCACAGTGGGAGGGAATCCATTGCAAAGTGACTCCATGTTGTAAGCCAATTTTTGACAAGGCATCCTTAAGGTCTGGTAGTTTGTTGCACTGAAGAGCCTCCAGTACTGATCTTGCATCTGTGAGAATTACTACAGGACATGTATCAATTCTGGAGTCTGATAGTTTTTCAACTGCAGCAATAATTGCCCTAACTTCTGCATCAAAGTTGTTGCAGTATTTACCAGTGGGTATGGAAATCTTGTCAATGGTGTTGTTTGGATATTCAATATATGCTCCTGCCCCACCATTCTTTATGGCATTATGTGCAGATCCATCTGTATACACACGTATCCAGGTGTCACATGGATATTTGTCATCTAGAACACTAAGTGTGGCTGTTGATCTTACAAGACTGCTCTGCATCTCACCATTCTGCACACCTTTCACTTCAGTCTGAATAGTTATTTGTGTATAATCTGCTTCTTTCCATGGTGTATGCTCTGGTACAGATGATAATGGAGTGACTACAGTTGGAAGGTCAGGTATCAGCTTACGCATACGCTTGGCCTGATGAATGAAGCTGCTTCTTTTAAGCCGCCTTGGGCCAGTGGTTCCCCCTTTTTTTCTGGCCTCTGCCCTATTCTTCACCGACCACATCACTAGTGCACCCAGAGACTTTTTTTTTTCTTTCAGCTGCTTTTGATATTCCACTCCTCTAGCTTGTTCCACGCCGCTCGCCCGTTTCAACACCCCCCCCCCCCCTCCCTGAATATTCCGATCGCCAAAGAGGGGGTAGGGGATCGACGGGAGGCGGTACCGCCAGGTTTTGGGACCACTGTCTCGGTAAAGACTAGAGAATACCCTGCACAAACTGAACAGAATGTATAGAAGGGAGATCACCGCCATAATTCTGTATCCAAGTAACATTTGTGCTACGTTCTCAATGGACTGGTTAAGTGGCACTGAAAAAGAAAGGCAACCGAACTGGCTGGAAGGACCGCATAGAATGGAGAAACATGGTCACTTGCAGAAGCCTGAAATGAAAACATCATGTAAGGTGCAAAAGTCGCTATCTGTTTGTCTGTCCATCTATCTGTATATCCATCATGGGGATAAATATTCTATTACGGTACATTTTTGTTTAAAACTGCAGCTTTATAACTGTGATATGAGTGAAAAGACAGCTTTATGTGTGCGATTTGATTGAAAAAAAATGTGTGCACATATCTTCTTCTTCTTCTTCTTCTTCGTTCGCACTGTCTGTCTATATCTGCAGTCCTGTCTCTTGGATAAATTTCACTGTTTTTTGTAACTCATGTATGGAACCGTAGAGCTTATCTTCTTTAGTGGTTTCACTGGGCCAGTAATTATTTCTCAGTGTCTCGTAGTTGATGCAGTTCTGGAGGATATGTTCCACGGTTTGGGGCACCTGGGCACATGTACATAGATTAGTAGTACCAACCTTAAACTTTGTATACATATGACTTCGGAGTCGGCTGTGTCCTGTTCGGAGACGGAAGATGGTGACTTGTTCCTTTCTGTTTAGCATGTGATAGTCATCATGTGGTGGTGTTTGTGGCTTCCTGTAGGTTTTTATCATGCTTTTCTTCTGATTATAGGTGACTGGTATGTCTGGTTGCTCCATTTCAGTGCCCTCTTTGGCCAGATGGTCAGCTTTCTCGTTGCCTGGTATCCCACAGTGGGAGGGAATCCATTGCAAAGTGACTCCATGTTGTAAGCCAATTTTTGACAAGGCATCCTTAAGGTCTGGTAGTTTGTTGCACTGAAGAGCCTCCAGTACTGATCTTGCATCTGTGAGAATTACTACAGGACATGTATCAATTCTGGAGTCTGATAGTTTTTCAACTGCAGCAATAATTGCCCTAACTTCTGCATCAAAGTTGTTGCAGTATTTACCAGTGGGTATGGAAATCTTGTCAATGGTGTTGTTTGGATATTCAATATATGCTCCTGCCCCACCATTCTTTATGGCATTATGTGCAGATCCATCTGTATACACACGTATCCAGGTGTCACATGGATATTTGTCATCTAGAACACTAAGTGTGGCTGTTGATCTTACAAGACTGCTCTGCATCTCACCATTCTGCACACCTTTCACTTCAGTCTGAATAGTTATTTGTGTATAATCTGCTTCTTTCCATGGTGTATGCTCTGGTACAGATGATAATGGAGTGACTACAGTTGGAAGGTCAGGTATCAGCTTACGCATACGCTTGGCCTGATGAATGAAGCTGCTTCTTTTAAGCCGTCCTAATGCCAAGTTATTGAATCTCTCCTTCAGGGGATGGCTTACAGAGCTAAGGAATTTTTCTCCCATGGTCATGACCTTTGTGTCTCTACGTTCCTTTAGCGGTTGAACACCAACTATTTTCTGCATTTCTACTATTGGTGTGGACCTCATGGCACCTGTGATAATCCGTAGTGACTGATTTTGAATGTGCACATATAACTAAAGAGACAGTTTTATAAATGTGATATAGCTGAAGAGACAGCTTAGTTCTATAAATGTAATATGGCTGAAGAGAGCTTTATATATATTATATAACTGAAGGAACAGCCTTGTGTATGTGATATACGTAATTGCTTTATATGTGTGATATATTTGAATAGCTTTTGAGTTTTTTTTTTCATTCTCCTAAAGAATCTGTTGCTTTATTTGGCACGTATACTGGCGGCCATTCTACGAGCAGTCATGTGTATCGCGTACAACCCTTTTAACCTCATACTATGGTAGAGAACATGACAAGTGCAATTTCCACTTTTTAAAAACTACTTTGTAGTGCTCTCATGCGGTTTGAAGGATGGGTTATTTACATTACGAATGGCAGGGTGCTTGTATACTGCATTCGTTTAACATTGCATTACTTTTGAACTACATTGGTTCTGTGATGTAAGACTGCGTTGTTTCAGTGGTTCTTCATCTATACACTGCAATCGTTCAGCAGTGCTTGACTTAGAGGCTATATTCGTTCAGTGGCGGTCTCATGTAGATTAAATTCGTTTTGGCGATCTACTTATATCAGAGATTCTTTCAGTGGTGGCTTACCCTAAGACACTAATTCTTTTAGGTGTGGTTTTACTCTTAAACAGGATTCGTTCGATAGTGATTCACGTTTAGAGTATACTTGTCCATTGAAGTTTCCTGTGGACTGGATTCGTTCATGCAAATTGTGTTAGTTAGATTTTTTATATGCTTATTACACTGGAATAATCAACTCCTCGAGGCAGTTAAATGAGAATATTGCCCGACAACATTGCGCGATTTTTTTCCAGGTATTTTGTTATTTAAAACCTTGTGAACTGATTAATACGTATTTCAGAAAAAGGACGATTTGACATTTAATTTTATTCTTTGCGTATGTACTTTGAACGAAACTGGAATCTTCAAAAATGAAAGTTATCCTGTGAGATTCCTCTGTTGTTTGCCGAAATTTCATACTGTCGTTTTACGAAATGCCTGTACCTTTTTGTTTTTGTTTTTTTTTTAAAGTGTCGTTTTTAACGGATTTGCTGAAACTGTATAGTGTCGTTTTCTAGCTAGCAGTTTGGTTTTGTTTTTGTTTTAAATAGCTTCTAAAACAAAATTTCCAAACCTCATTTTTCAGGTGACGAATTCCTAAAGCCAGCGGTAGTTTGCTGCGCGTTCGTCTCACACACGTTCCGCTTTACATTCCTTCGTTGTTGTTTTTTTTTTTTTAATGTAAAGCCTACACGCGTTTCTATTGTACGTTATCTTAATTCTTCCACTCCAAAATAACGCGGATTGTATTGGTAGATCTTGCATGCCTATTTGCTGCTAGCGATGTTTAGGTTGTTTAGATAAGATGAAAGAGTAACGTATCTCAAACCCAACCCATGTTTCTGAATTATAATTTCTTTCTGTTGTTTTTTGTCTACCAAAAATTTCTGGCCAGAATTGATTCTGCAGAGCATGAAAATTAATTCAGGGGTTAAACATGATACAAACGAGCGAACTTAAGTTAATTTTTTTTTTTTTTATGTGAAGAGTTGCAGACCTGTTTAAACATTCTTCCCGCCATCTCACAACTTTCATTCTAGCGCAGCCGTTCAAAATCAGTTTGGTTCTAGCGTAAAGTGTTAAATGTTTAAGGAGCTTCTAATACATATAAAATGTCTTTCGTAAACTCAAGAATAAATTATATGAATAAAGCATGCGATGGTGCTGTTTTTTACGTTTATTACATTTTAATTAAGAGGAACAAGAGATCGTATATTCCGTATAAGATTAATAATAGAGAAATGCAGAGAGTTTAATGTGGATCTATATTTATCTTTTATAGACTATTCAAAGCATTTCATTGTGTACAACATCAGAAACTTTGGGAAATAATGGGGGGAAAATGGAATTTCCAACACATTAGATACAATTAACATCACTGCTGGTATCTAGACCAACAAGCAGCAGTAAGAATAAATGGTGAAACAACTTAGTTTGACATAAAACAAGGGGTCCGTCAGGGGTGCGTATTGTCGCCTTACTTATTTAACTTGTATACTGAAAATATAATGAGTAATGTTAGAGAAGATGTAGACAAAGAATATTACGATGCTATAACCGAGAGGTTACAGAATACCAGAGATTCGATATGCTGATGACACAGTATTACTGTTCACAACACAAAAAGGAATGAAAAAACGTATTATATTAGTCCGTAAGAATAGTGAAGAGCAAAACCTGTATCTTAATGCGAAGAAAACTAAATTGATGACAACTGACAAAACAAATAAGACAGCTGAAATATTTATCAGTGAGGAAAAATTGGAAGAAGTGGAGAGTTTTGAATATCTTGGATCATTACTAACTAATAATGGAGATACAATGAGGGAAATTAAAAGGAGGACATCTGTTGCTCTTCAGAAAGTAAAACAACTAAAGAAGCTGTGGCGAGGAACAGACAGAACTACAAAAATAAGATTTTTAGGGGCATGGATCTTTTTCATCGCAACATATGCCTGTAGACCCGGAGACAGCTGAGAAACACGTAAATGCCTTTGAGCGTAAATGTTACAGAAGAGTTCTTCAAATATCATGGACACACACAAAAAAGAACAAATATATCCATATTACAAGAATATAATTTTGAAGAAGGTTGGCTAGTAAAAAGGATTAAAGAGAGAAAACTTAAATATTTTGGACACATTCGTCAGAATTTATAGAAGACCGTCTTGGAAGGACACATAATAGGAAAGAGAGGAAGACCAAGGCGAAAATGGCTGCAAGACATGGTTGATAATCTACAAATGGATGCATCAGCAGCAGACCATCATGCTTACAACCAAGAGACCTACAGGAAAGCTGTTAGGGAGGCAAAGTTCCGCAAGGGACATGCAAATGACTGGCTTTTCTCCCCTCTATTTTTCCTGTTGCTACAATATTTTCAGTGCACCTTCTCAATGAATATTCTATGAAAGTACATTGTCTCTCTCTTATTTTTTATTAAGATTATTAATTAAAACATCTTGCAATCTTTCCGTGCCGTTAAACGTCACATGGGGCTCACATAGTTGTTTGCCAATTTTTCCTGTTTTTCGACGAGCTTTTCAAACAATATCCTCTTTAGAGTTTCACGTGGTCGACCTCTTTCTCTTCGGCCTGTTCGGCTCCACATGATAGCTTGTTTTGGTATTATCTGATTGTTTCTTCTCATCACGTGGCCCTACATATGTCCATCTTCTTTTTCTGATCACCCATAAGACAAATTGTTCTTTTGCTCATCTGTCTTGTTCTTGAATTCATTCCACTTTATACCGAGTATTTTCCTTAGGCATTTGTTTTCAAAAGAGTATAATTTATTGTCTGTTTCTTTAGTTGTTTTCCAGCTTTCACATGCATAAATGAGGGTGGCTATTATATTTGAATTGAATAATCTTAACTCGGTTTTTGTGTAACTTTTGAATTCCATATGTTCTCAAGATTTTTGAAGGACAATGCTGCTTTTGGAATTCTAAATTCCTTCCTGGTGTCACCATCCTGGTCTATGTAGCTGCCAAGGTATGCAAATTGGTTTACTTCAACAACTGTTCCTTCTGCATATATTTTTCCTTCTTGATTAATGAGAAATTTCATAATTTTTTTTTGTCTTTGTTAATTTCAAGACCTATTTTACTAGCCAAGAAAGACAGGGAATCTGTTTTTCACCTGCATGGATTTCACGTTTTCACTGACAAGAGTTATGTCATCTGCAAAATCAATATCTTCTATTTGGGTACCATGTACCTAATCAATGCCTGTTTTACCAGTACAGTTTGTTCTCATTATAAAGTCTATAGCAATTCCAAAAAGCAAGGGAGATAATATACATCCTTGTTTCACGCCTGTTTCAGTCTGAAACCATTCGCTCAGTCCTTCCTCTGTCTTGACTGCACAAACATATCCGTTGTAGAGATCTCTAATGATGTTGACAATTTTAGATGGTATTCCATATAGTCTTAAAATTAATCTCTGTGTATGCTATCAAATGCCTTTTAAAGTCTATAAAGTTCAGGATTAATGGTTTTTGCTTTTCAAAATGTTCTTCAAGTGTTATTCTCAGAGTAAAGATCTGATTGAGACAGCTTCTCCCTTTTCAAAATCCTGCCTGTTCTTCTCTCATTGCAGTATCCACTACATCCTTAATTCTGTTTTGAATCACTTTACAAAACACCTTTGACACAACTGATAGTAAGGTTACACTCCTCCAGCTATTGCAGTCACTGAGATTGCCTTTTTTAGGTATTTTAACAGTGATTCCTTATTTCCATTTAGATGGGACCTTTTCTTCTTTCTGTATTTTATTAAACATTCTCTGTAGTTGGCTCATGTTGTCACTGTTAATAGTTTTAACATTTCGACTGTTATTTTATCTTCACCTGCAGCTTTGTTGTTAGCTATTAGATTCACTGCTGTTTCAGTTTCATTCAGTGTAACTTCATCTAGGTTGACATTTAGTTGTGGGACTGGTAATTCAGTTTCACGGTTTATTAATTCATTTGGGTGTGGTCGATTAAGTATTTCTTGGAAGTGTTCGGCCCATCTTTGCTGTTGGTCTTTACTTTATGTTAATAGTTTGCCTGTTTTGCTAAAGACTGGTCTTTCTCTGGAGGTAATAGCTCCTGTTAGCTTCTTCTGTATGTTATATAGAGTTTTGCTAATAATAATTGAAATATACAAGATTAATATTATTATTTGGTGGGGGGGGGAGGGTCTCTCTCTCACTCTTCCTATACCTTCTTCATTAATAATCTTTGCTATCCGTGGAATTCACAACATTCTTCTGATAAATCGTATTTCTGTTGCTTCCAGTGATCTTTGTGTGGACTTGCCTAATTGCCCATGATTCACTTCCATATAATAAAATAGGCCACATAGTAAGATAAAAAGTCAGACAGGTATTGAAAAGTTCTGAAATTATAAACAACATCCCAAATGCTAAGTGTATCCTTTATTGAGTACTGATGCTGTAATGTTGTGGCATTCTTATTTTAGAAGAAAGTCTAGTCCCGCAGTGGTGTAGTGGTTAGTGCACTCACCTGCAGATAAGAAGGTCCCTGATTTGATTTCGCACTGGGGTGGACATTTTTTTTTTCAGACTATCGGGCACTAAGGTCAGCCCATCCTCAAAAAATGGGTACGTGTATATATATATTGGTGTTTTAGGGACGGGATTTTGGATTTTAACAGGTGTTGTAAGGCAAAGTATATTTTATTCTCTATCTGTACTCTGCTTTTAAGTTTCCTCGCTTACTATGTTACTTCTGTTGAAGGCTGTGCCTAGATCTCAGTTCTCTTGCTGTCTGCGTGTATACCGTGTCTTATCTTGGTTAATGGTCAAGCCCATTTGTAGCCATTACAGTGGGGGCGGGAAAAGCACCGAAAAGATAGTGTAGTTGCAGGTGTCTTTGCGTGCATCAGTTCTTGTACGTGGGTGTGTCGGTCTGTGACTTGCCCCTTTTCTAGCTAGTGGTGGCCTGTTGGCCCCAATCCACACGAGCTTTCAGTTCTGTGACCCGTGGGCCTTCTTAGGCCCTTCTGCGGCTATGGTGTCTTCTGTTCTCTGACCTACTTCTTGGTAGAAGAGGGCGCCGTGTTGTTTACTTCTGCTAGCCGCCCATGTTGCTACTGCCTTTAATATCTGGGGTCGTGTGTTCTTCTGGTGTTGCAGTTCAGGTGGAAAAACTGTAAGTCAGTAATTGAGCCGTGTTTATGTTTGTGTGTATGTGTTTTAGTTCATGTGGATATCTTATCTGTCTGTCTACTCAGTATTGTACGACTGCGACAATAACTTCGTTTTATATATATATATATATAAAGATATATATATATATATATATATATATATATATATTCGTATACAGTTACTTTCTGTATTGAACTCACGGGCAAGAGTGAAGTGTAAATTTTTTTTTTAGTTTTGTTATTTCATCTTAGTTATGTTTGCTGTATGAACAAATATTTCTTCTAGATGATGCAGAGTGTCTGGAAAGGAATGAGCGTTTGTACGGTAAAGGGCAAAGTGCTAACCTGGCCTGCGTAGCCAGTTCTCTACCCTTCGAACGTATCAGTTTGTCTTTCTGCTTGTCTTATCCATTCATCTATCTTATATCTGTCTGCTTATCTTATCCATCCATCCACCCATCTGTATGTCTGCCAGCCTGTCTATACACAGGCCTACCTTATATCTGTCTGAATGTTTATAAAATAAATATATCTGTCTTTATCTTACAACTGTCTGTCAATTATTTCTTTATTTCTCTGTTTTTGTTTTTTTTTTTCATTTATTTCAGATAGGTATGGCGTCCTTGTAAGTGTTTATAAAGAATCAAACTACTTTACTTTCTACATATATATGCATTTTAACAGCAGTTTTACCTCGTTATTTCTGAAACACGCCATTAATTTATTGACCGATTAACATAACTGTAATTTCTGTAGAGTTAATTAACATACCTTACATCATTCCCGCGCTGTTAAACGTTACATGGGCCTCGCATTGTAGTTCGCTCTATTTGAACGAGTTTTTCAAACTCGTCAAGGGATCTTATGCACACAATTTTAGCCTCCTTCAACAGCGTTCTTTAGAGTTTCACGTGGTCGACCTCTTGTTTCTTGGCCTGTTGTGTCCCATTTGATAGCTTGTTTTGGGATTCTCTGATTGTTTCTTCTCACAACGTGTCCTCCTCTTTGTTTTTATCACTGATGAGACAGATTGTTGTGTGCTCATCTTCCTTATCTCAGCGTTGGTCTTGAGTTCGTACTATAGTATGCAGAGTATTAGCATTAGACATTTGTTTAATTTACGTATGTAAATATCATTCGATATTTTGGACATATTAAACGTCATGAGAGTTTAGAGAAGACAGTCTTGGAAGGGTGCATAATGGGAAAAAGAAATAGAGGAAGACCAAGGCGAAGATGGCTGCAAGACATCGTTGACTATCTGCGAATGGACGTATCAGTTGCAGGGCATCTTGCTTACAACCGAGAGGTCTATAGGAGAGCTGTATGGAGGCAAAGTTCCCTCAAAGGACTTGCAAATGACTGACTGACTGGAGTATCAATCTAAGCATTGCAACCCGATTGAAGTTATTGTGCCTGATGAAGTCCGGTAATATAAAAGATCTCACAGTCTGTGATACATCGCTGTTTTAGGATAGAAGAGTTGGATGGAGACGGTAACAGAAAACTGAAATATCCCCCCCCCCCCACACCTTATACGCAGCAAAGCCCAGAGCATTATCCAAGTCTGTTTTTTTTTCCTTCAGCAACAAAGGATGAATGAGAAAGGGAAGAAGACGAAGAGTTGGGTGCAAAATATGATAAATAAGTGAGAAGAAAGTCATGTTCAAGATATAAGAGGAACCGAAAGCAACACGGATTTGGCGCCATCAATCTCTGTATGCTAAAGGATATAACGACGAGGAAATTGGACAAGTGATGATCCTAAACTAGTTAACCGTTCCAACCTGATCCCATCACACAATACGCAGGAAACCGTACTAAATAGAAAGATGCCCACTGGGCCGGAGGCAGATAAACTGTGCAGATGAGCAGATCTTCAGAGAACACAGCTTCCAGACATCGTCCAGGATCCCCAACACCGTCCTGGCCATCCTCAAATCAAAATCCCACCAGAGATAAACTACCTCCCTCTCCTCAGGGCCGTCTTAACAGCACGGGGGGGGGGCAAAGTAATGCACTGGGCCCGCCCCCCCACCATTCCTCTCTAACCTATGCAAGAAATGTTAGGAATTCATAGATTCCCATGGGCTGGTTGGGCCCCATGCACTTGCAGTGCCCAGGTGGGTTCATGCGTTAAGACGGCCCTGCTTCTTTCTCCCCCCCCCTCCTTCCCAATCCTTTTCAAATCATTTGAGAGAAATGTATAAACCACATAAATTAGTGGTTCCAAAGTTTTTTTGAACTCACAGCACACAAAAAACACTAAAGGGTATCTTGATGGCGAACGCAGAACACTTATAGGCATGTCCCGAGTGTAGCGAATCAGCTCCCTCAGACCAGCAACAGAGCTGGGTCATATCCAGTATCCAGCAGTAGCAGCACGCGCAGGTTATTAAATAAAAAAAAAACTCACGTTAACATTACAATACAACCCGCTTGTCTGACTCTACTTCTGTGGCGCACCTGTGGACCATTCACGGCATACAAGAGCAAATCACTGATGCAGATAATATGCAGCTGAATAATTAACTTATCTTGCACTGATGTTTAATGTCAGCGCTGTTCTTTATTCTGTTCCTGTTTTATACTGTTGTGGTGAGTCATACGTTTGAGACAGAGCGATATTTCCTGGGGTTTCTGTTGGACAGAGCATTAAAAAAGATCTTTATATTTTTACCTGTATGGATAAGAATTCACAGAACAGATTAACCACAGCACAGGGACTGACGTGTCAAAGGTTTCTTCACACTGACCCCAAAAGCTTTTTCAGTGTTTAAGCTTGGTTGATGTTCTTTATCACAGCACCACTTCAGAATATGAGATTTTGTGTGTGTGTGTGTGGGGGGGGGTGGTGAATCCTATCCTGTTTGTTTTCACATTGTGAATTCACATTTTTTTTTTATTCAGAGATATGTTTGGAGCATTATTTACATACGGTTACTTCAGCCGTATAGGTTATATTACATTGTTATATTGAGGTGAAGTTTTGTATGTCAGACCTTGCAAAGTGCATAACGGTCATAGATTTCAATAAAAGCCCTGTTGAGGGTGAACACTAAAGAGGAAGATCATAATGCACATTATGTCCCGGACATATGTAGGGTTGCTAGTGGAAAAGTGTGAAAAACCAGTATATGCTGCATAAGGAAAGACTAGGATTGTTTAAGTCTGTCAAGATACATTTAAGCAGCTCTTTCAAAAAAAAAAGAGGGAAAAGTAATAATATAATTATAGTAATTTGATTTTGTTCTGTAGCTAAGCAGAAACCTTAAATATCCCATTGTATGAAGCACACCCGCTGAACCTCCATCAAGATGTCTATTTATCCACTCATCAGGGAGAAGTATGTGAGGAAGGAGACAAGACAATCTAAGCTAAGACTGCCATAAATTCTAGGGAAAAAAAAGCATTGTGCTGATCCACTGCCATAATGTTCAGTAACAAAAACTGTTCATTGTGAAGAATGTTTGTTGGGTAGGCTGGGAGTTGAGTATTTGATATTATTATTATTATTGTTTCAGGAGCTGGAAGCAAGCTTACGCCAGCACCAGAGCAATGTGACCAGAATGAACTCTGCTGGAGATGAAATCCTCCACAATGCTTCTGCCATCAACGCAGAAAAACTCAGAGACAAGCTGGAACTCATCAATCAGAGATGGAAGGTCCTGTGTTCGGAGGTGCTGGCTCGTCAGAGAAGGTCAGTGGATGATTGCTAATGCGTTAATATGCTTTTTTTTGTCATAGTGACTGAATTATGTTTTATAAGAAATTAGATTTAAGTAATGAAAAATTACATGCACGTACATTTTTTTTTATCCTCTTTGATTGCTTACTCAACCCCACACTTAAACACAAACCATAACTTGCATAAATATGCCCCTTAACTCAAGTCATCCTAAAAGAAGAAAAAAAGTCACATTTATTAAATTTATCACTTTATAAACCAAGAAGTTTGATTATTTGTGATACAGGAAGAATTTTCTTTATTGTGGCTTCACTTGTGTCCTGTAGTAAATAAATATTCTGGGAGGCTTTTAGGAAAAAAAAACAAAGGCTATTTTTTTTTATAGGATTGTATGAGAGAAAAGCTACAAAAACTTTGAAATCTGATGTCATCAGATTGCAAAATTTGTCTTTTTGTGAGCATCTACAACATTTTATGACCATACTCTCAGATGCTCACTGGTCTCTCATGGCGAAGGTCGGGGGTTCGAATCCGGCCGGCGGCACCCCAGTCACCCAGCTGTAGAAATGGGTACCCAACTTCTTCTGGAGTTGGGGAAGGAAAGGCGGCCAGGCGTGATACTGACCATATTACCCTCTAGTGTGCTGACAGGTCAAGGAAAATATGGGCACTAACACCATATCCCTATGTGCCTCTAAGGCATGACAGGGTTACCTTTACTTTTTTTTTTTACTCTCAGATGCTGTTTTATCAGAGTCTCTAGATAAGCACTCTTTCTCTTTGTTTCCCTTTTATGCATTATACACCATAGTTGTAAATTTAAACTTTCTCCGCTTTTTCTGTTCCTTTGTCATGTACGTTCTTGTATGAATAAAATGCGAGCCAGAATGTTACAGCTATGTAATCCATTAATGAATAAAGCTGTTCCTATCATTTTTATAAAGTCTAATATTTGTCAGCCTGTCACAGCAAGTGTTATGTCCCCTTTTGTTCACAGGACCAAAGAGCAGAGTGTGGAGCCAACAGAATTCACAAATGAAATGGATGAACTCTTCTCGTGGATTGATGAAACGGAGAATATTATTGGATCGAGCCTCAGACCAAACATTGTGTATCTGGAAGCCTTGCTGGAGAAGGTCAAGGTGGGTGGGTTTCCTTTTCCTGTGATTGTGAGTGAGACATACGAGATTAGATCTGTTAAGAAAATGAGCTGCATGTAGCATCAGAGGCTAGTGTCTATGCTTCATACAGCTCAGTTTTTGTTTTTTTGTTTTTTTTTAATGAATGATACATTTCTGCTGATGATGAGTTCTTAGATCTAGGTAGCATCACTCTGCCATCTTACATTCTTCCCGTGCTGTCATGCATCACACAGGGCTTGCAGTGTGTCTCACCATGAGTCTGTATTCTCAGTGAGCTTCTCGGTCTCATCAAGGGATTTGATGCCAGTCATCCTTGCCCTTCTTGTCAGTTGTCAGCGTTCTCTTCAGGGTCTCTAGAGCTTGACCTCTTTCTCTTTTTCCAGATGTTTCCCATTTTAGATGGCTTACTTTGTGATTTTCTCATAATGTGGCCCACATATGCCCACCATCTTTTCCTTGATGACTGCTGAAACTGTTTGCTGCATGCTCATTTCTTTTGTTTCTGTTGCAGTCGTGAATTTGTTCCATTGTACACACAGTATTTTTCTTAGACATTTGCTTTCAAATGCATCCGGTTTGCTCCATTTTAATTTGGCTGTTTTCCAGCTTTCACATGCATAAATATTTAGTGTTTCTTCTACAGAGTTTCCAAATAATATAAAACAAGTCACACAAATCCTTTTACAAGGCACAATTCACAAGCCACACAAATCCTTTCATAAGTCACATAAATCCTCTCACAAATCACATAGATGCTTTTACAGGTCGCAGGCCACAAGTCACATAACTCCTTTTACAAGTCATAGGTCACATAAATCCTATTTTCCCTTCCATTCTTAGTTGTTGTTCATTATATATGTAATTTAAGGTTTCTTTTTTTAAATTTGTTAATACAGCAGTGGCTTTGTGGGTCTTTACTTGCGTATTTTAAGATTTGTATACCTATGTATACAGAACCACAAAAATAAGATTTTTAAGGGCATGCATCTTTCCCATAGCAACATATGCCTGTGAGACCTGGACACTTAACAAAACAGCTGAGAAACACATAAATGCCTTTGAATGTAAATGCTACAGAAGAGTTCTCCAAATATCGTGGACACAAAAAAAAGAACAAATATATCTATACTACAAGAGCTTAATATTGAAGAAGGCTGGCTAGTGAAGAGGATTAAAGAGAGAAAACTGAAATATTTTGGACACATTAAACGTCATGATAATTTAGAGAAGACCGTATTGGAAGGATACATAATGGGAAAAAGAAAAAGAGGAAGACCAAGACGAAGATGGCTGCAAGACATCGTTGACGATCTGGAAATGGATGCAACAGCAGCAGGCCATCTTGCTCACATCCAAGAGGCCTACAGGAGTGCTGTTTGGGAGGCAAAGTTCCGCAAGGGACATGCAAATGAATGAATGAATGATACCTATGTACAACAACCATCCATGTATCATTATGGATTGTCCATTGATTGAAAAGCATATTCAAATCATTGCCAAAACTGAATATTCCTACATCATGTGATATGTAAACTAACTCTGCTATAAATAGATTGATTCTGTTCGAAATGGGATCTCTCGGGCACTTATTTCCCTTTATTTCTTGTTTTCCTTAGGACAGAGAAGATGAGATTGCTCCCAGACAAGCAAATCTCTTCTCCATTAACAGCAGCGGGGCCAGGTTGATGCAGACACCAGAGCTAAGTGAGACTGACCGCAGAAATGTTCAGAGGGACATCGACAACCTCAACTTTGGCTGGAAAAAGGTACACTAACAGTTGTGAGGAACTAATAATTCTCTCTCTGACCTTAAGTGCCCAGGGCATATGGGGCTTCCACAAGGGTTTTCCACAAATGCCTGTCCTTTGTCTTTTTTTCTGCTCTTGCCCAGGTGAGCCCTATGTTACTCAACTTCCTCTCTGTTGTTTTCCATGTCTCCTTTAGTCAATACCCTTACTTCTGTTCCCCTGTGGTGTCCATCTTAGTGCTATTTTTGGTAGTGAGTTGTCAGTCATTCGGAGCACATGTCCCAACCATCTCAAGTGTCTTTCCTCAGTAATTGCTGTCAATGGCTTCATCTGCATTTCTGCCAACAAGATGTTATTTCTTATGGTGTTTGGCCAAAATATTCTTTGTAAACATTTAGTCTGGAAAGAATTCAGCTTGTTTTCTATGGTTTTGGTGATTTTCCAGCATTCACTTCTATAGAGTAGTACACTTAGAACATTACTCTTAAATATCCTGATTTTCATCTTCATGCTTAGTTTTTTAGATTTCCATATAGTCTGCAGCATTGCAAAAGCCAGGTTTGCTCTAGTAAGTCTGCTGTTGATGTCCTCTGTGCTGTCTCAGTTTTCTACTATTCTACTGCCAAGATATACAATTTTGTTGACCTCCTCCACTATCTACTCTGTTGTTCATATTTTGCTTCATTAACTTCGTCTTTCCTACGTTGATCTTTAATCCCATGTTGTTTGCATTCTGAGTTAGCTTGTTTATTTTATCTTGCATATCTTTGCGGCTGCTTGATAGTAGACAAATGTCGTTGCAAAGTCAAAAGTCCTCCAGCGCTGTGTCAGGGGTCCATTGTAATCCTCTGTGTTTGTCTGATGTTGCCTCCTTCATTAATCAGTCTACCGCCAAGATAAATAATGTTGGCGATAGTACGTGAATTAATAATTAGTTTTAATATTTTCATTCATTTTTTAAAAAATGAACTCTATGGAAATGAACAGAGCTCGTTGAAATTTCTCCAGAGACATATTCCTTCTCTACCATGTTCAACTCTTTCCTTGTCTATAATTTATGTTCCAGAACCCCCTTACTGCTCTGGATTACAAACTCTCAACTCCCACCACATTCATTTATTATATCATCCACCCTTTTCTCAGTTAGCACATTCACACACACACAATACACAACACACACACACACAGAGTCTTCATTTAAACATTCACATACCTCTTGGACACAGCTTCTCACAAGTCACAGCTAAGTGCTCCTTGTTTTTCTAAATTTCTTTTTTCATTCCTATTTATTCTATAGCATTCACGTGAATTTATACTTTGTCTTCTTTCCCTGTTTCTTTGTCCTTTATGTTTTTTTTTTTGTATGATTATGATGTGAATTCAAACATCACAACTGTGTGCTTATTAATTAATAAAGCTGTTCCTAGTTTTGTTTTAAAATAGTTTTGTTACTGAAATTTTTGTGATAGTTAATTGTTATTTAGCTTTTATTGTCATGTCCTCAGGTAACAACTGAGATTCCAGAAAAAATTCACCTCATTGAGGAAGAAATCAAGAAGGTCCGCAGCCTGAACGAAGATGTGGACACGCTGATAAAGTGGACTGCAGATACCAGAGCTCTCCTGGAGGCGCAGAAAGGACAGGTCAAAAGCCTCACGGAGTCAAACAGAAGTGCCAAAGACCACCTGGTAATAACTGGATCAGAGAATGTGTCTGTATCAGCATGTTCAGGTGGCTGTAGATGGTTTAAATGGGTGCAGCTTGGAAGCTGCTAAAGTTGTTAGCTGGAGAGTAGCTGCAAAATCCTTTCTTTTTTTTTTTTGTTTATGATAAGTAGTAGTAGTAGCAGCAGCAGCAGTAGTCATCACATTCAGACAGTGAGGAACTTTATCTCTTTTCCTGTATCTCCCCATTAGTCCCATCTTTGCACCCGTTTTATACCATGCCTGCTCTCTTCTTTCCTTTCTCTGCACTGCTTTCCTTTCTCTGCACTCTCCTTTCCTATAATACACCCCATCTGGCCTATCTCTACACTCTTCTTTCCTTTCTCTGCACCCTTTTTTTCATATCTCTGTTTCCCATCTTTCCTCTCTCTGCGCCCTGTCTTTCCTTTCTCTGCACATTTTCTGCCTTTTCTCTGCATCCTTTCTTACCTTTCTCTGCATCCCTTCTTACCTTTCTCTGCACCTCTTCTTACCTTTCTCTGCACCCCTTCATACCTTTCTCTGCACCCATTTTTTTCTTTATGTTTCTCTTCACCTCTTGTATTTTTATCTTTTTCTTCACACCTTTTTCTTTTCTCTGCGTTCTCTTTCTTTTCTTAGCACCCCCTTTTTTTTTTCCTTTCTCTGAACTTCTTGTCTCCTGTACCTGATGCAGGAGCTTTCTTTCTCCCCTTCTAGAATTGATTCCTTTGAAAGTTTCTTTGTTGAGCACAGTCAGCTTAAAGGAAGAAATAGTGAAATATATGACTGTGTCAAAGAGACAGATAAGAAATCGGGAAGTTGAGCAGCAAAATATAACTTTAGAGACCACACTGTTTGTGGTTGTGATGCTGCTGCATCTTCAGTGCTACTTTCATCTACTTCACATGTCAGTTCTTAAATGATATGCTTTGTGTGTGTGTGTGTCTGTCTGTCACTCTCTCTCCCCCCCTCTCACACACCTGTGCTCTGTTGTTTCACAAAGTTTTAGTACTAAAAGATTATGATGATGATAATTAGAAGTTAACAAAATGTTCGTTTTTTTTTTTAGTTCCCACTGTCTTGTTGCTTTTTTTTAGTTCCCACTGTCTTGTTACTTTTTTTTTTTTGATCCTACTGTCTTGTTACTTTTTTTTTTAGTTCCCACTGTCTTGTTACTTTTTTTTTAGTTCCCACCATCTTGTTGCTTTTTTTTTTTAGATCCCACTGTCTTGTTGTCCTGTTGCGTTTTTTTAGTTCCTTCTGTCTTTGTTTAGATCCCCAGTTTAATTGCTGACCAATTTAGATTTGGCAATCAACCATTGCAAAATTTTTGACTTCTTAACCATATTCATCATGTGTTGCCTGTTGGTGATTGTATTCCTCCATTTTGCGCCATCCATGGTGTTTCCAGCCATTTCAGTTGCCTTTGTTTCCCAGTGCCACTTTGGCAGCTCTTTAAGAATGTAGCACAAAATTATTGCAGTTATCTCTCTTTCCACATTCCATTTGATTCATGAGTGGTTTGATCCAAGTGGTTCTTAACTGTTTTTGTGTGGTCGTGAAAACCCTTTCCAGCCTGAGAAAAGTTGTGGATCCTTCATTAAGCAATAAAAAAACCCCCAATAATCTAATCAGTCCATTTACTGGTCTATGTGCCCTCACAATTACTTGTGTGGACCCAGGTTAAGAGCCACTCGTCTCAAGGGACTAATCTGCAAGGTAAAGGAGTGCTCATATTTTGATCTGCTGCTGTTTATTCAGATCTTCACAGCTAACCTATAGATAGGGCCAAGTCTGCAAGGCCGTCCAATGGAATCACTTAAACAGCAGGACAGTTGTCTCCCAGTAGGCTAACCCATCTTCCCTATAAATGTAGTGCAGCGTGCGCATTTCATTAGTTTTTAAAAATGAAAAAAAAAAAGAAAACAGGAGCAGAGCTTACGTGGTATAATTTTTTTTTAATGCCTCTCTCTCTCCCTTCCCCCCCCCAACCTAACTGCCCAAGGCACATGGGGCTTCCGCAAGGGCTTTCCACAAACACCTGTCCTTTGCTTTTTTTTCCCCGCTCTTGCCCAAGTGAACCCTGTATTACTCATCATCCTCCCTATTGTTCTTCTCCATGTCTCCTTTAATTTACTCTTACTTCTGTTCCCCTGTGGTGTCCATCTTAGTGCTATTTTTGGTAGTGGTCATCAGTCATTCGGAGCACATGTCCCAACCATCACCAGCGTCTTTCCTCAATAATTGCTGTCAGTGGCTTCATATGCATATTTACCAACAAGATGTTATTTCTTATTTAAATGCCTAATTACACAGAATTACAGCAATGATCCAATGTACATTACACAGTTACAAACATATACATCCTTTTCTGCTAGTTAACACAAACAGTTAAGATTCCAGACTACTAAGTTCAGTAACGTTGTGACTAACACATCAATCTTGCCTCTTCTCATTCCTTTATGTGTCTTTCAGTGTTAAAAGGGAAAATAAACTTCTTGATAAGATTTGGTGGTTTGCTTTATGTTAGGGGATATGTAAGATTTCTGTTATTTCCTCCATCCTTGGTGGTTTGCTTTATATTAAAGGTAAAGGTAATCCTGTCATGCCTTAGAGGCACATAGGGATATGATGTTAGTGCCCATATTTTCTGTGACCCGTCAGCACACTAGAGGGTGATATGGTCAGTATCACACCTGGCTGCCTTTCCTTTCCCAACTCCAGCTGGGTGACTGGGGTGCTTTCGGCCAGATTCGAACCTCCGACCTTCGCCATGAGAGACTAGTGATTATAGTTTATTTCCTCCATCCTTGGTGGTTTGCTTTATATTAGGGGATATTTATAGTTTATTTCCTCCATCCTTTGTGGTTTGCTTTATATTAGGGGATATTTATAGTTTATTTCCTCCATCCTTGGTGGTTTGCTTTATATTAGGGGATATTTATAGTTTATTTCCTCCATCCTTTGTGGTTTGCTTTATATTTGGGAATATTTATAGTTTCTGTTATTTCTTCCATCATTTGTGGTTTGCTTTATCTTATTTTTTTTTAAGTTTCTATCATTTCCTCCATCCATGTCCTGAGTGGGTCTCTTCTTCCTCTGGTTCTTTCAGTCTTAACATGAGTGTCTTCTGTTTTCATTTTATATATAAGATGAAAATAAGTCTGAAGTTGTCTCCCATTGATCATCCCCAGAATGCAGTTGAAGCTCAGCAGGCCAAGCTGAGTCAGATCAACAACTCATACCAGAAGCAGCTTGAAGCCTGCAAAGACCAGAGCCAGGATGTGCCTGACAGCCTGCAGGTCAAGATTGCCAAGATGAACACAGAGTTTGAGCAGCTGAAAGAGCTGGCCAAGAGCTTGGACAGCAGGACTGGACCTCCAGTGACTGAAGTCATTGAACAAGGTTTCTGTCACGTAGTTGTTTTTTTTAAATATAAATTGTCACATTTGCAGTGTGTTACTTGTAAACTGTCACGTTGTGCACTATATTTCATGTAAATCGTCACATCATGCAGTGTATCTCATATAAATTGTTGAAAGATAACCCAGAACATTTACGAAAAACTGAACTATTCTTGAAATTATGTCCCAGCCTTGTTAACACCTATCATGCCATAGAAGCATTTTTGGAATGTGCTGTTAGTGCCCATATTTTCTTCTGTGGCTCTCTACACACTAGAGTGTGATGTGGTCAGAATACTAGAGTGTGATGTGGTCAGAATACTAGAGTGTGATGTGGTCAACTTACTAGAGTGTGATGTGGTCAGAATGCTAGAGTGTGATGTGGTAAGTATACTAGAGTGTGATGTGTCAGAAGAGTGTGATGTGTCAGAATACTAGAGTGTGATGTGTCAGAATACTAGAGTGTGATGTGGTCAGAATACTAGAGGGTGATGTGGTCAGCACACTAGAGTGTGATCTGGTCAGCATCATGTCAGGCCACTTTTCCTTCCCCAGCTCCAGGATGAGTCAAGTACCCCATTTGTAGACCTGGGTGACTCCGTCTGGACGTTAACCACCGACTTTTCTGTGAGAGGCAAGCACACTAACCACTGCACTGTTCAAGAACCCTATCAAGGGAACCATTAAAGTTCTTTATGGTCAATTATGAGCAAGGCTTAGCATGAGAGATTAGGGAGTTTTTTTCCCCCATATTTCTGATCCTTCATTGTAATGTTTTCTCCAGCTAAACAAGTCCTGATGGAAGCTAAGCCACACGTCATACTTACTTCCAGCTCTTCATGGCTGGACTTCGACAAATCTGTCGGCGAGCTGCGTGATTGGCTAACTCTGCTGGAGAACATGCTCAGGTCACAGAAGGTCACCGTTGGTGATATCAAGGACATAGAGCATATGATTCAGAAACAGAAGGTCAGAATTTATTTTCGTTGCTTTCAAAATGCCTCTGTAGATTTGCACAGGAATGCTGACACTGGTAACAAGCTTTCTTCTTGTTTTTTTGTCGGTTAGCATCCATAACCTTGAATGCTGTTTCTGCGGTGCATTTCTGAATCTAACCTAGTATGCTGGATGTTAAGATTTCACTCGGTCATTAAATTTATCTTTTGGTCACTTTTTTTTTTTTTTTTACTGAAAGTTTTGAAAACCACGACTGAGGGTTACATTTATGTTTCTGTCACAAAAAGTAAGCTATAACTATTTGTCTGTTTAAAACTATAACTATTTGATATTAAAATGTATGTTTAGATCACTGAAAGCTAAAATCACGCCTATATGAGGACTAAAAGTAATTCAAAACTGTACCTATTTTATATAAAATGTATTTTTAGGTCTGAAAAGTAAACTAAAATGCTGTAACCCTTTATTAAAGAGCCCTTGCTTTTATAACATATAGTAGAAAATTTCATGATTTTTTTTTTCATTATGTAATATGTGGTGGAACTGCTTTCTGTGGTTAGAGGAAAGATATTTTGAATGAGCTTATCTATACATCAATAAGATGTTTTGAATGAGCTTTTTTATATGGCAATAAGATGTTTTGAATGAGCTTTTCTATTCAGCAAAAAAATGTTTTAAATGAGCTTTTTTATACAGCAATAAGATGTTTTGAATGAGCTTTATATACAGCAATAAGATGTTTTGAATGAGCTTTTCTGTTCAGCAATAAGATGTTTTAAATGAGCTTTTCTATTCAACAGTAAGATGTTTTGAATGAGCTTTTTTATACGGCAATAAGATGTTTTGAATGAACTTTTCTTTTCAGCAGTAAGATATTTTGAATGAGCTTTTTTATACAGCAGTAAGATGTTTTGAGTGAGCTTTTCTGTTCATCAGTAAGATATTTTGAATGAGCTTTTTTATATGGCAGTAAGATGTTTTGAATGAGCTTTTGTATACAGCAATAGGATGTTTTGAATGAGCTCTTTTATACGGCAATAAGATGTTTTTTGAGTGAGTTTTTCTATACAATAGTGTGACATAGAACACCTACAGATTGTAAGCTGTGTAAAATATAAAAAAAAATTAGATAAATAAAAAATTTTAAAAATGCCATCACAACACCATTAAAAAATGTGTACAGGATCTAACGGGGTCAGGCCTATTACTAGTAACCACTGTTAAAAATTTACAGATGAAAAAATTTATTATTTAATTATAAATCTTCTACTCTAGATATGTGCATTTGTAATTATGTATGTATGAGAGTGTAAAAAAGAGAAATAGACAAAAGAATAAAGATGGTGAATTTCCCCTATAAAATATCATAATCTTGGAGAATTTGGGTTTTTAAAAATAATTGTTATCTTAGACCCTACAGTTGAAAAATGTGAGAAAAAGGTGAGAAATGATTTTATGTGTATAGTAGAGAAAGGTTTCTCAGCTGATTGAGAGAGGGAACACAATGATGCAAACACATATAAAACTTGGCTTAGATTATTTAACTAGCTCTTTCATGACATATGATAAAGACAGAGAAAAGATAATATACTAATATTTTACCTTCATGTTCACTCTGCTAAGTTTTTTTCTGTTGACACACGAATTTTTTTCACACTATCGTTCTCTTTATTTTCTTTCATCATTTTCTGACTTATTCATTTTTTGATTCATTTAACTTATTTTTTTTTTAAAGCCACTTGTAAGGATTAATATGATGTTATGTTTTCATTATGCAGTTATGACTTTAAAATATTTGACTCCGTTACAAGTGATAAATTTATCACAATTCCTTGTCTGCTAATCCCCTTCAGCATGTCTGAAAGTGTACCTAACCTACATGACCTGCAACCAATTATGCACCCAACCCAACTAAAATGCCTCTTGTTAGTAACACCCGAAAGACTTTTGTTAACGTCTGTGGCCGATTTTGTTTACAGCATGAATCAGATTCAGTCATTGCGTCACCCGCTGACTCACAACCGTTTGACTCGGACCAGCCCACCGATTCAGAACTCTCCGATCTCGACTCGCCCTCGCCTAAAGACGAAGACTGCTTGCTTTCACTCTCAGAGCACGATCTGAGCTCACTGCAGGCCCAAGTGGCAGACATAAGCAGCTACCTCACCCTTCTTGAGGTGTGTGGATGTTCCTACATTCACCCTCAAATTGTCTGTTTCAGTGTTTTGCACCTTGTGTAGACACCACCATGCCTTCACTGTTGTGCAGCATATGAGTGTTTCTCATAACGTTTTTATCATCTTGTTTGAAATTCTCATATACCCAGAGTTCAGTCAGTGTTACCGTTACCCAAATCAGACTGGAAAAGTAGGCAGAAACAGTGAAATATTTCGAAAACACCTTTTTCTTCTGTTACAATCAAATACAATTGACAAAGAATGTTTGGTACTTTTCTGCTGTCCTGCTAATATTTTTCATGCATGAGATCAGGGGGGTAGAATTTAGGGTTAATGTAAGATTAGGCTCCTTGTATAAGGTAAGGGTTAGTGTAAGATTAGCCTCCTTGTATAAGGTAAGGGTTAGTGTAAGATTAGCCTCCTTGGTTAATGTAAGATTAGCCTCCTTGTATAAGGTAAGGGTTAATGTAAGATTAGCCTCCTTGCATAAGGTAAGGGTTAATGTAAGATTAGCCTCCTTGCATAAAGTAAGGGTTAGTGTAAGATTAGGCTCCCCTTGTATAAGGTAAGGGTTAGTGTAAGATTAGCTCCTTGTATAAGGTAAGGGTTAGTGTAAGATTAGGCTCCTTGTATAAGGTAAGGGTTAGTGTAAGATTAGCCTCCCCTTGCATAAGGTAAGGGTTAGTGTAAGATTAGCCTCCCCTTGCATAAGGGTTAGTGTAAGATTAGCCTCCCCTTGCATAAGGTAAGGGTTAGTGTAAGATTAGCCTCCCCTTGCATAAGGTAAGGGTTAGTGTAAGATTAGCCTCCTTGTATAAGGTAAGGGTTAGTGTAAGATTAGCCTCCCCTTGCATAAGGAAAGGGTTAGTGTAAGATTAGCCTCCCCTTGCATAAGATAAGGGTTAGTGTAAGATTAGGCTCCTTGTATAAGGTAAGGGTTAGTGTAAGATTAGCCTCCCCTTGCATAAGGTAAGGGTTAGTGTAAGATTAGCCTCCTTGCATAAGGTAAGGGTTAGTGTAAGATTAGCCTCCTTGTATAAGGTAAGGGTTAGTGTAAGATTAGGCTCCTTGTATAAGGTAAGGGTTAGTCTAAGATTAGGCTCCTTGTATAAGGTAAGGGTTAGTGTAAGATTAGGCTCCTTGTATAAGGTAAGGGTTAGTGTAAGATTAGGCTCCTTGTATAAGGTAAGGTTTAGTGTAAGATTAGCCTCCCCTTGCATAAGGTAAAGGTAAGCCTGTTATGCCACGTAGGCACTTAGAGGATATTTCCGTATTTTCCTTCACTTGGTGGCACACTAGAGGGTGATGTGGTCAGCATTCATGCTTGTCCTTCCACAGCTGCAGAAAAAAAGTCAGGTGCTCATTTCTGCAGCAGGGTAATTGGGGTGTGCCTGTGGCTGAAATCAGACCACCACCATACTTCATGGGAGACTAATGCACTAACCCCCCCCCCCCTCCCCCGGAACCCTCGTCAGTGTAGAAGACCATGCAATACAAGGGTTATTTTGTATAGAAGATATGAAAATGAGTGCAGCTACTCAGTAGATTATACCTTTGGCTAAATTCAGTGGAAAAATAAATGGAAAATGAAGAGGGAAGAGGATAACAGAAAAAATAATCAAATATTTTATTTAATAAATCATAATAATGAGCATCTTTTCAGTGATAATACAATTCTAGTTTGTTCATTCAATAATCAGTTGATTTTTATTAGAATCATTATTTCCAAAGCAATGCCCATTTGCTGATGTGATCAGAACACACCCACACAATTATGGGGTGTTCCAAAAGTTCCTTGACACTTTCTGGAGGCTGCTGTGGGAAGACAAGTGCAGCTATGAGAAGTTCATGTTATTTTGTGTGAGAATTCTCACAGTTTTAGACAAACCTTACAGGGACGCAGTGTGAGTCCCCCTGGTGACGTGGCACATGTCAAAGCGATAATCAAGTTCCTGCCAGGTTTTGTGCTGCATATCTGGAGGTAACAGGTGCAGTGACGTCCATGATTTGCAGCTTCAGAATGTTGGATCCTGTAGAAATAGAAGTGCATAAAAATTACCTTTGGTGTGCCCCTAGAAGAAAAGGTCACTTAGTATCAGGTCAGGGAATTTAGGGGACCACCTACAGTGGCTTCTGGTAAGGACAAAGGAACTTTTGGAACACTGTGTATTTGCCAAATCACTTTTGTTGTTGTGATAGTTCTGATTTACATGAAGCTTAAGTTGTAGTGATTGGGTTTTCTTAGTGGCTTATCACATTTTTTTTTGTCTTTCTGGTTTCATATACTGTACTGAAGATAAGATTACTTACCCATTATATTAGCTTCTAAATTTGGACTTCACCACCATATGCCTAGCCAATCAGATGTGGTCATTAATTCTTAAAGGCCAGAATTTTTAAAGAATTATTTTCTCATGAAAAGTAAAGGCAAAAGAAATTTTTGTTTCTCTCATTCTTCACACACAGAAAAAACATGTATGATAAATTAAAGTAAAGGTAAATGAATGCAGAATTTAAATTTAAGCAAATATTTGACGAGTTTTGAATATTACATTAAAAAAAAAAAACTGCACTTGTTTTGACTAAAATAATGTTTCTGTATAGTAAAAAATGCATTTGCTCACCCAAATTGCCTCATAAATATAACCCAAAGCACTTAAAAGGCTTCCAGAGCAAAATAAATCCAAGTATAATGTCCAGGTTTCAGCTTCACGTGATTAACAGTTTATATTTTACACCATGTTGTTTGCGAAAAATTGTCATTTATTATACATACATGTTCTTACGTTCCTTTTACTGAATTTCAACTTTTTCTGCTACAGATACCTTGTAAATGTGCTATTTCGAGCATCACCTGTACATGCCATATGTTGAAACAGGCTTTAGGGTAAAGATGAAATTAATCATTGCACTGTTTAGAAAAAAAATCTGTTTCTAAGCAAGATCCCACAGTGAGGCCAGATTCTCCGGCCTACATGTCACTGAGTCATGGAAACTGTCATCAAACTCATCTAGCACGCCAGCTCCCTAACTTTTTCTAATGATAAAAATACAAGCTGCGTTCATTTGACGTCGTTGGCAGAGTTTGCTCACAGAGTAAAAGATCAGCTGGTCAGAATTGTCAGCTTTTGCATGAATTTAAGTGAAGAAATGATCACCTGAAAGAAAAGAAAAAAAATCGTAATAACCAAACTGCAGCCACGTTTAACAAACATTATTTGAATGATTTCCATTAATTAAAAAGTCTTAACTTATATACACGAAACAAAACTATGCACGAAACAAAATTATGCTGAAATTTATGTTGATGATAGTATTGTTCTGTCACTCTGGGCTGAACAGAAAAACAATGCCATTGTCTGTTAGGCCTTTAAGAGTTACTTTATTAATTTTATGCGAAGGGGAGAAAACACTATGACACTCCCTTCTTTCATTGATAATCTTTATATAAGCGGATGGTTTTCTATAGATTGCTGAAATTCTCTTTAATTTGGAAATATCAACCAAGTGGTCCGCTTGCAAAAGTAATTCTTTGCACAGAAGTAAATGTTACTATTAAACATTATTGAACAAACTCTTACGTAAATTGTAATGTTGTTTTGGTTCATTACTTTTTTCCCCATTTTAATTTAAAGTAATACTCAGATCAATTTCAAAGATGTTTTGATCACTTGAAGCTAGTTTGATTACTTTGTAAGCTTAACCCTGTATTGGTAATAATGTTTTGTTTTTTTTTTTTTCTTTTGTTTTCCTTTGTATAAGCTGTTTTTTTTCCTTTCTCTTTTTTGTTGTTTGCTTTGTTTCAGCTTCTGCTGTTGAATTAATGCTGTTTTCAGTGTAGAAGAGGTAGATAGAGTATGTAAAGTTTTACAAGAGAAAAGACTGGGGTAAAACTGATATAGTAGAAAATAAGATGAGCCCATAGAAATGGCAAACATATAGTAACAAGCCAATATTTTGGTTGGATGAATAAATGGAATTCACCTTTATACATAAAGAGGAGAGCATACTGGCTGGCTGCCCTTCATCTCTCAACTTTCACACTGTTAAATCACATGCATATATTCAGCACAGAGAGAGATAGATTATATTATGTTATCAAGCCAGGTTTTGTAATTCTACAATGTAAAATCAATATTGTTAACATTTCTTACAAATTATACAGTTTTTAAATAAACTACTTACATTAGCTGTCTATAAAACATTTAACCTGGATACTTAACAAAACAGCTGAGAAGTGGATAAATGCCTTTGAATATAAATGCTACAGAAGAGTTCTTCAAATATCATGGACACAAAAAAGAACAAATATATCCATACTACAAGAACTTAATATTGAAAAGGCTGGCTAGTAAAGAGGATTAAAGAGAGAAAACTTAAATATTTTGGACACATTAAACGTCATGATAATCTAAAGAAAACTGTCTCAGAAAGGTACATAATAGGAAAAAGAAAGAGAGGAAGACCAAGGCGAATATGGCTGCAAGACATCGATGATGATCTGCAAATGGATGCATCAGCAGCAGGCCATCTTGTTCACAACCGAGAGGCCTACAGGAGTGCTGTTAGGGAGGCAAAGTTTTGCAAGAGACACGCAAATGAATGAATGAATGACATTAGCTGTGGGCTAAGCGTTGCTCTTTCACGCTATACATGATGAACAGAAGTGAAATTAAAATGGCCATAGCAAAGACTAGTAAAAAACACATGAAATATCCTTACTATAAAATTGACACAAAGTACACAATGTCCTATCGCATCTGCAGCACTGGAACTAGAGAATGACATCTGAATATTTAAATACAGCCGTACCAGTTAAACTAAAGTTATATCCCACGGCATTTGCATGCTGTTGGGGGTGTGAAGTGGTAATGCCTTCACAGTTTTAGGCCTCTGCAGCATTTGAGGTAGGGGCCGTCGGCACGTCCTCACTGCCTAGGTTATCCCAGGGAAACTCCGGATAACCGTTTCGTGAGACCGGCTTGACCCTAGTAAATAAAAAGTCGGTCAGAAAAAATTCCGCCCCAGTGCCCATGGACCTTCTGGTTGTTAGGCAAGTGCAGTAGCCACTTCACCACCATGACTACATAGCAGTGAAAGGGTTAAAAGATTTACTATTGCTTATACATTTTACAGTGTATAATGAATATGATTTAGAAGAAGATTGGGGGGGGGGGGGGGAGAAAGGAAAGAAAGCGTACAGGGTAACATACCAAGGCACATTCAACCCAAACTTCTCTCAAGTCTTTGTTAATTTTGTTGTTTAAATATGTTTTCCTAATCAATGTCATCCATCCATGCATCTTGTAGTATCATTCATTAATATAACATTACCACTTATGGGTGATAAATGTCATGTGGCGATATACACAACTGATATACTCCTCCCCATGTTAATATGCTAATACCATTCCAACACTAATATCAGAGGAAAGCTAAAGTGTGTAACTTGTTGATTTCTCAAACTGCCATGGTCTAGCTTCATATTTCTAGTCATTCGCGTCGCTTGCTTCTGTTCACTGCTATTCGTTTCCATAGATTTTTATAAATATAACACATAAATAAGCATTTGTTTATTTCAGAATATATATATATATGTGTCTTGAAAAATTAGCATTTTTTTTTTTTTAGCTAACTTACCAGTAACGTTAACAAATGTGTTATTTTTGTGGTTCTGACAAAAAGATCGAAGCTTAATCTGGATTTTTTTTTTATATTTAAAAAAAACATATTTTTATTCATTTTATTTTTTTTAAAATAATTGTTAATGAAGAATTTATGTAGGATCAGAGACAAGGGCTAGTCTGAAACCTGACTCGAAACAGCGTAGGATCAGAGACAAGGGCTAGTCTGAAATCTGACTTAAATCAGTGTAGGATCACAGACAAGGGCTAATCAGAAATCTTGACTTGAATCAGTGTAGGATCATAGACAAGGACTAATCAGAAATCTTGACTTAAATCAGTGTAGGATCAGAGACAAGGACTAATCAGAAATCTTGACTTAAATCAGTGTAGGATCAGAGACAAGGGCTAGTCTGAAATCTGACTTAAATCAGTGTAGGATCACAGACAAGGGCTAGTCTGAAATCTGACTTAAATCAGTGTAGGATCAGAGACAAGGACTAATCAGAAATCTGACTTGCATTCCAAGAGAAAAACCTTGTACTAGCAGCGTGGATAGACTTGAAGAAAGCCTTTGATAAAGTATGGAAAAAAGGTCTGCTGTGGAAACTAAGAAACTGCAATGTGAATGGAAGACTGTACAACTGGATAAAGTCCTATTTACACAATAGAAGAGCTAGAGTAGTAATGGATGGACACAAAAGCCAGAAAGTACTTCTGCGACACGGTGTACCACAAGGAGGAGTCCTTTCGCCTACACTATTCCTTGTATTCATTAATGACCTGGTCAAGGAACTTCCCTATGGAATCAAAGCGGCACTGTATGCAGATGATCTGGTCATGTGGTGTACAGATGAATATGCGACAGTTGCTACACAGAGACTCCAAAGAGCAGCAGACATCTTGACATCATGGACAAACAAATGGTGTGTAAGTATCAACACAGAGAAATCAAGTACCACTCTGTTCACCCTCTCATCTAAACAGAAAGCAGGTAAGATCTTTGTAAATGAAATACCCGTAAGGATGGACAACCAACCCACTTACTTAGGAGTGACTCTTGACTCAAAACTGATGTGGAAGCAACACATCAACAGTGCAGAAGCAAAAGCCAGAAGAAAACTAGCCATATTAAGAAAATTGAGTGGAACCACATGGGGAGCTAGTGAAAGAATCCTCAAGAATGTATATCAGCAAAGTATTCTACCACATTTAGAATATGGCTCAACATCTTGGTGCACAGCATCAAACACTACGCTGCATAATCTAGACAAGGTTCAAAATCAGTCACTACGGATTATCACAGGTGCCATGAGGTCCACACCAATAGTAGAAATGCATAAAATAGTTGGTGTTCAAGTGCTAAAGGAACGTAGAGACACAAAGGTCATGACCATGGGAGAAAAATTCCTTAGCTCTGTAAGCCATCCCCTGAAGGAGAGATTCAATAACTTGGCATTAGGACGGCTTAAAAGAAGCAGCTTCATTCATCAGGCCAAGCGTATGTGTAAGCTGATACCTGACCTTCCAACTGTAGTCGCTCCATTATCATCTGTACCAGAGCATACACCATGGAAAGAAGCAGATTATACACAGGTAACTATTCAGACTGAAGTGAAAGGTGTGCAGAATGGTGAGATGCAGAGCAGTCTTGTAAGATCAACAGCCACACTTAGTGTTCTAGATGACAAATATCCATGTGACACCTGGATACGTGTGTATACAGATGGATCTGCACATAATGCCATAAAGAATGGAGGGGCAGGAGCATATATTGAATATCCAAACAACACCATTGACAAGATTTCCATACCCACTGGTAAATACTGCAACAACTATGATGCAGAAGTTAGGGCAATTATTGCTGCAGTTGAAAAACTATCAGACTCCAGAATTGGTACATGTCCTGTAGTAATTCTCACAGATGCAAGATCAGTACTGGAGGCTCTTCAGTGCAACAAACTACCAGACCTTAAGGATGCCTTGTCAAAAATTGGCTTACAACATGGAGTCACTTTGCAATGGATTCCCTCCCACTGTGGGATACCAGGCAATGAGAAAGCTGACCAACTGGCCAAAGAGGGCACTGAAATGGAGCAACCAGACATACCAGTCACTTATAATCAGAAGAAAAGCATGATAAAAACCTACAGGAAGCCACAAACACCACCACATGATGACTATCACATGCTAAACAGAAAGGAACAAGTCACCATCTTCCGTCTCCGAACAGGACACAGCCGACTCCGAAGTCATATGTATACAAAGTTTAAGGTTGGTACTACTAATCTATGTACAGGTGCCCCAAACTGTGGAACATATCCTCCAGAACTGCATCAACTACGAGACACTGAGAAATAATTACTGGCCCAGTGAAACCACTAAAGAAGATAAGCTCTATGGTTCCATACATGAATTACAAAAAACAGTGAAATTTATCCAAGAGACAGGACTGCAGATATAGACAGACAGTGCGAACGAAGAAGAAGAAGAAATCTGACTTAAATCAGTGTAGGATCAGAGACAAGGGCTAGTCTGAAATCTGACTTTAGGATCAGAGACAAGGGCTAGTCTGAAATCTGACTTGGATCAGTGTTAAATTAAGAATAACTAAATTTTATTATGCTTGGAACAATTTAAATTGCTTTAATTTGTGCTGTTAATATGGTTAGATGATTTGTAGAGCACAATTTTAAATGTACTCGGTTCATATTTGTTATAATTTACCACAACAAACTAGATATGGCTTTCTATCCAACCTCTTGATTTATCACATTTTAAAGAAATTAGCAAGCGAACCATAATTCTGAGATAATCCTGTAATCAGATTTGGCTTTTAATAATCAGGCAGCTCAGTTTCTAGTAATCATGTCCAACTAATTAATTTTCATTTTTACAGACCTACCTCAACGATATGGACAGTAAGAGGTCACAGCTTGACAGTGTCTTGTCGACATCGACCAAGCTACAGAAGTCTGTGGATAATGCTGGGGATCGACAGGCCATCAAAGAAAGAAGTAAGTTGATTGCAGCTGTCTTTGTCATACAGAAGTACTAACATTAAAATTAAACGTGGTAGGGAGTATATTTATGTGGATTAAATGTATTGCATGTTTCATTTTATTGGATATAGAATTACATTAGGACATGGGGAATGACCGTCATTACCCCCGGAAGTTTGTGGGGTTTGTATTCCACTTAAATACTTTCCAGTCTGCATATTTGTGAAAAAAATAGGTACCTGAGACATTTATGCTTAGAAAAAATTAGCCTCCAGAAACAAGAGAATATTTGTTTGCAGTGTGAGGCACACTGAATTGCTCTTCACACTTCAGCAGGAATGAAAGGAAAATAGGATACCATGTGAATGTCAGACCCACGCAAGAGAATGCATCAAAGTTCAGAGTGAGTGGAAAGGGGAATGTTTTTTTTTTTGGGGGTGGGGGGGTCAGATGTTTTAGCTTTATTTTAACTTGCAATATGAGTCATTTTAACTTCAACTTCTAACTTACATTGCATAAGACGTATTACCCTTACAGTGTAACCAATATAGTAAGTAAAGTGAAGGTTGTTCAACAAAATTATTCACTGTAACTTATGTAATAAAACTAGCTGATTACCAGGCATTTCCCTGGATATTTATTTATCCCAGTTGTCTATTAGACAGGAAAAGGAATGAATTCTATCTATAGTGTGATATCGAAGTAACTTTATTTACCGGTATTTAAAAGTATAAGTACGGTATATAAATTGTAGAGTAAAGTCTTTTACAAATTCACTATAATAGTAATTTAATTCAAAACTTGATTATAAACATTTTTAGTTTCACCTCCAGGAATTCTTGGGTGAGCCCACCCTTGAGCAAGCAACATAAGGTTGTCCGTGGGAGAAACATGGCGATCTCAAATCTATCTCTCTCTCTCTCTCTCTCTCTCTCTCTCTCTCTCTATTTTTCTCCCTCTCTCTCTCCCTCTTTCTCTCCTTCTTTCTCTCCCTCTCTCTGTACCTCTTCCCCTCTCTCTCCTTCTCTCCCCCTCTCTTTCCCTCTCTCACCCTAATTTGAAAAACTGATGTGAAAAAAATAAGAAAAATGCACACTGTCACTGAGCAATGAAATCTAATAGAGAATACAATTTTTTAAAAAAGCTAATATAAACATACGGAAAAAAACAAAGTTAACTCTTCCCGTACCGCGCTGCCCTTTAAGTCCAGTTCCGGTTTTACCGTTGGATCCCACGCCACCCTTTAAGTCTTCTGATTTTTTTTTTCGTAGAAAACTTGATGCAACTTTTCATTTAGCCAACCAGAACTCTTCTGCTCCAAAGTTACGCTATTTTAGCATCCGGTCAGGCTGGAAATGAAAGGAAATCACGAAGTGGATCGAATTCAGTGTAATTTTCTCTACTTTTTTCGAGGTTGGTTGGTAGAATGGTCATACTGACCTACTAGACCTAGCTTACTAAATGTGTTTTTCACATCTGTAGACCTGTTAGGTTTATTGGATATCAAAAGCATCCGCAATTATCGATGTTTTGGTTCCGGAATAAACATTCTGCATTGGATTCTGGCACATTTCAGGTATGTAAAACTTTGATTTTAGTGCTCAGCCCTAAAAAATATTTTTAGCGCCAAAAAATCGTTCCAGCTTTTCAGAACAGTTGTTTTTTTTCTATTCTTTGTTTTTTTTAAAATGATAAATAACTTCATTTATGGAATCTTCTTTCATTTCCACTTATTTTAATATGAGATACACACGTGTTGATGAAGGAGTTTGTTTGTTACAATGAATTTTATAAAGGGACCCCCTTTATATGAAAACACCCGCTCGGCCATGTTACATCATCATCGGTACCAACGTAACGTCCATGTTTTTTTACGCAGTACGGGAAGAGTTAAAATTTATTTATTTGGACCTGCCATGGGAGGATGCAAATTCTTCTTTTAGACAGTACTACTTATTTAATGATTATCTCCCTTATGCCATTCTTTTGTTCCTCCTTTAATTTAGTAGGTAGTATGTCACCCCCTTTGTGCCCCCATCCCCAGGGGTGGTAGGGGTATCATACCCCCACAGTACTTTTCTCTAGATTGTAAGTCATATGTGTACCAAGTTTGGTTGAAATTGCTCCAGGCGTTGCAGAGTGATGCTGGAACATGCACACATCCATTTCTATATATAGATATATTATTCACCTAAATTTATGTGTCACAATGGTTTACCCAAATTTATGTTTCAAAGTGATTCACTTGTTATAACAGCGGAGAAATTGAAAGTTGACTGGGACCAAACTATAAGTCATGTAACTCAACGGAAGACGGAGCTGGATGCAATGCTAGGAGAATGCAAGGCTTTTGACCAGCTGTTTGCTCAGTTTGAGCAGTGGCTGTCACAGATGGAAGGTGAACTGGACTCCTTAGAAATCCAGCAGGAAGGAAGTGATGCAGTGGCACAACACGAGGTCAGTTGTATTAGAGAACTATAATCATGTGTTTAAATCACATGTGTTATTGACTTGCACTTCTCTTGTTCTTGTCTCTTGAACTTCCCATGTTTTTTTTTTCTCTTGGACTTCCCATATTCTTGTCTCTTGTTCTTCCCATGTTCCTGTCTCTTGTTCTTCATATGTTCTTGACTCTTGGACTTCCTGTGGTATTGACTTTTGAACTTGTCACATTCTTGTCTCTTGGACTTCCCATGTTGTCTTTTGGACTTCCAGTGTTCTTGACTCATGAACTTCCCACCTTCATGTCTCTTGAACTTCTCATGTTCTTGACTCTCTTGGACTTTTCCTGTTCTTGTCTCATGGACTTCCCATGTTTTTGAATCTTGGATTTCCTATGTTCTCAACTCTTGGACTTCCTATGTTCTTCATTCTTGAACTTCCCATACTCTGATTCTGTCTTCTGAGGATATTCAGTTTGTGTCAGAAAAACTCTTATCACGCATTTAACGATTAAAAACTCATTTTATAGCAGCATAGTTCATTTTAATTTTTTTCTGTAGCCCATCATGTCACAACCAGAGGTCACGTGAGAGTGCTTGTGACAATTATAAGTTTAAAGAGTGCAGAAACCACCGAGTTATGATCACAGTTGCCTGTTGGCACAGTATGTCATGAATGAATGAATGCGCTGAATATTTTAGCCAACCCACCTTTAGCCCTTCATTGAAACTCTACTAGATTTTCAAACACACAGAACTTGTCCTTCCTCGGGAGCTGATTGACAGTCGAGAGGGGAAATGCAACATGGGCTAGACACTTTCCCAATAGCAGTTGCCCAGGTAGAGCAGGTTATGTAGCACAGCAAAACTTACAAATAACAAATGCCTGCTTGGTAAATGCCTTCTGAGACAAAAAATTTAATTATTGTATTTCCATTTGAAATGGACACAAAAAAAAAGAATAAATATATCCATATTACAAGAATTTAATATTAAAGAAGGTTGGCTAGTAACAAAGATTAAACATATTGGACATATTAAACGTCATCAGTCTGGAGAAAATGGTCTTAGAGGGGTACTTAGTAGGAAAAAGTAGGAGAGAAAGACCAAGGCAAAGATGGCAACAAGACATTGTTGATGGTCTGCGAATGAATGCATCAGCAGCATGGCATCTTGCTTACAACCAAGAGGCCTTCAGGAGAGCTGTTAGGGAGGCAAAGTTCCACAAGGGACATGCTGATGAATGAATGAATGAATGAATTTCCATTGGAAGTTAAATAATAAATTCCATCATTTGGAAGTTAATGACATAAAGTAATCCTGTACTTACCCTTCACGTACAGAAACTTCAAGATGATGTTAACAAACATCAGGAAACTGTGGACATCCTGAAGCGAAGAGCAGAAAAGCTGATTGAGGACCACACCAGCGATGACACTCAGCAGATGAAGAAACAGTTGGAGAGGCTCACAAACAGATGGTCTATTTTACTCAACAGGTGAGTTCATTTTGTCTGTCTCACTCAACAAATGTTTATTTTGCCCTCCTTGTTCAACATGTCTTGACCTTCTTGCTCAACAAGTGAGTGCATTTTGTTAATCCCATTCCATTGTGTTCATCTTGCTGAACAAATGAGTTTATTTTGTTCATGTTACTCAACAAGTGAGTTCATTTTGTTCATGTTACTCAACAAGTGAATTCATTTTGTTCATGTTACTCAACAAGTGAGTTCATTTTGTTCATGTTGCACAACAAACGAGTTCATCTTGCTCATTTTATTCAGCATGCAAGTTCATTTACTTCATTTTACCTGACAGGTGAGTTCATTGTGTCCATCTTACAGGCACACTCTCCATTTTCAGAGATTTATTTTCTATAAATAGGAAACAGCAAGACTCTTCATACCGTAAAGTGACAGAACAAAGTTTTGTAGGATTAGACCTCGAAAAAAAATCATAGACAAAGCACTTTTAGACATGAGAGAAAGAAAAGTACAGAATTACCTGGGATTCAAACCACAGACTCATGTAGGACGCAGCCTTCTAGCCACGAGAGAACAACATAACAACGAACTACCCTATCCAGCACCCCCAAGTCTCATTTTCTGAGACTATCCTGTAATACAAGTGTGGGGGTGCTTTTTATTTTTTTTTAATCATTACTTTATCTTACAAAAGCAGATCGGGTCTAATTTGGAACCAACCCCTTTATACAAATGTACCATCTCTCATAAAGATTACATAACTTCCTGTCTCCGTAAAGTTTTAATATATTTCAGACCAGACGTGGCTCAGAGTAGTGTGTTATGATGTTTTTTTTTTTTTAAGTTTCCGAGAGTGCACACAGATAATACAGGCAATTTTTAAGCATAATATGTGATACAGTACATCTGCTCAAACTTCACAGTCTGTAGATATAAAGAAAGGTTAGGAGCTTGCCATATCTCAGCTTAGCCAGATTTCTCCGTATTTTCTGCCACATATTAGAACATCAGCCTAGCATGCATATTTAGCAAGGGCAGCCTGATCAGCTGAGTGGTTAGGCGCTCGGTTTACTAATCTGGTTGTACCAGGTTCAAGTCCCAGCAGCGGCATCTTTTCTGGTACACACCAAAAAAAATAAATAAATAAAAGGCTCACGGGCTGCACCCAGCCTCTTAAAATTGGTACCAGCGAAATCTGGGAAAGTAAACTCAACCAGGCATGATACTGACCACATCTCACTTTCATGTGCTGATGGTCTTCGAAATACGGGCCTAACACCGTTTCCATGGAAATTGGGACTTCTACCTTTTTTCCGATATTTAACAAGATGTGTTCATGAGAAAAATATAGACCTGCATACGAATTAAGGCACCTATGACATGTAACCAACAGTTACAACACCTGTGTCATATATAACATATAAGACATCTATTACATGTAACCAGCAGTTACAACACCTATGTCATATGACATATAAAGCATCTTATATGTCATATAAGACATATAAACATATATATGTCATATAAGACAGATAAGGCACCAGTGACATGTAACCAACAGTTACAACACCTATGTCATATAACATATAAGACATATAAAGCATCTTATATGTCATATAAGACATATAAACATATATATGTCATATAAGACAGATAAGGCACCAGTGACATGTAACCAACAGTTACAACACCTATGTCATATAACATATAAGACATATAAAGCATCTTATATGTCATATAAGACATATAAACATATATGTCATATGACACCAATGACATGTAACCAACAGTTACAACACCTATGTCATATAACATAAGACATATAAAGCATCTTATATATCACATAAGACATGTAAACATATATATGTCATATAAGAGATAAGACACCTATGACATGTAACCAACATTTACAACAAGATCAAAGCACAAAATAAAATAAAATAAAATTTGATTGCAGCTTTTTTCTTACAGATTGATTGACAGATGTAGACTTCTTGGTCATATCATACAATATCATATAGAACGGAAAAGCATTGATCCACAGATGTAGACTTCTTGGTCACATCATACAATATCATATAGAACGGAAAAGCATTGATCCACAGATGTAGACTTCTTGGTCACATCATACAATATCATATAGAACGGAAAAGCATTGATCCACAGATGTAGACTTCTTGGTCACATTATACAATATCATATAGAACGGAAAAGCAACTTTCCCCCCCCCCTTTTAAAAAAAAAAGAAGAAGAAATTCCAACGTGTGATTGATAATTTGACTGTGACTTTTTTGTGAAGAAAACTGTCAGCTGCCTGAAGGATTTTGAAAATAATATTGTGTTAATTCCATTTCTCAGGAAATTACTTCCTTTTCCTTCTCTCCCCCCCCCCCTTTTTTTTTTCCTTGTTTGGTCGGGTATTCCTTCCTGCTACGTTGTAGTCTTCCAGTTTTTTTGTTGTTTATTTTTTTTAGTTACGCCATTGCAGTGTTGTAATAGGTCTTACATCCTTCCCGTGCCGTTAAACGTCATATAGGACTCGCATGGTAGTTCACCAAGTTTTCCTGTTTTTGGCAAGCTTTTCAGTCTCATCATGGGTTTTAGTGCCTACTAATTTGGTCTCTCTTAACAATGCCCTGTTTAGAGTTTCACGTGATCCACCTCTTTTTCTTCGGCCCCTTGTGTTCCACTTGATAGTTTTCGGATTCTCTGATTGTTTCTTCTCATCACGTGACCAATGTATGTTCATCTCTCTTCTCATCACGTGACCAGTGTATGTTCATCTCCTCTTTTCTGATCATCCATGTGACAAGTTTTTGTAATAGATGCTTTAGTTTTAATTATGGCTGTGAATTAGTGTGCCACGAAGGGTCCAGAGATGTGCCACTGAAGTCTTAGGCAGTGTTGAGAAACAGTTGTAGTCTGTGTTAAATGGTAGACCTGCACTTTCCTTAAAAACAAATGATGTGACTTGGCAGTTTTGTTTTTTTTGTTTCTTTTTTTTCACCTTGTTCAGTTTGTCATTTGGTGAAAAAAAAAAGGTAGACAGTCACTGAATTAGGATGAAAATAGGAGGTAAGATTAGGTAACTACATATGCCTTTGCATTGGCTGCAAGGAACACCAGCTTGCAGTCCCATAGAGATTGAAGAAATAGTGTGTTCTTCAAATTAATCACTACTCTTCAGTGAAGAGCTAGGAAAAAACTATAGTGATTCGAGACATAAACACTGTGTTGATAAATATATGGAGAATTTTTACTAGATGTAAAGAGAACCATAACTAGACATAATTTAAAACAAGTAAAGAAGCATTTGAACTGAGGGATATATAACGAAGCAGAGTTCGGCTTGTATGGACTTGCCCAGTTGTGCAAGTTGTTCAGAAGTGCAAAGATGATCCTGCTAATGAAAGTGCAAAGATGATGATCTTACTTGTGGATCTGTCTGAAAGTGCAAGGATATTTATGGACTTTTTCCAGAAATGCACAGATAATGATCCTATTTATGGACTTTTCAAGAAGTGCAAAGATAATGATCCTATTTATGGACGTTTCCAGAAGTGCAAGGATAATGATCCTCACCAGGATAGCAACACGAGAAAGGAAGAGAAGAGTTTGATGCTCTCTTTATCATTTCCTTTCATCTCTCATCTGATATTTTTTTGTAATTCTCTCCTATCAGCCCGACGTTTATCCAGCCCAGAATGTTCAGTTGGATCATGTTTTAGACGAAAGGGGGTTGGCCTTCTCTTGCCCCGGGATAAAAACCTTGCATCCAGTGTCTCAAATTCCTAATTGCATCCCAGGTTTTCACGGGGTCTCCTTGCCATTTTCCCGTTCTTCCTCTTCTTCTGTATCATGTTCTTCTTCCTCCTTTTAATTGTTTCTTCTTGTTTTCTTCCTGGAGGGCAGAAACTGTCAGTGTCTTTTACCAAGAGCTGGATAATTAGCAGGATTGGATTTTTCCCCACTTAATTTCATTTTCACACAATTTAATACTTTAAAAAAATTATTTATTATTTGTGTTTGTTTGTTTGTTTGTTTGTTTGTCTGTCCTGTAAGGGGCGAAGACACTGTTAGTATTGGCAATCAGCGACCAAAAGCTAACATGCAGGCGTCAGGGCTGGCGACCTATAGCTGACCAAAACCCCGAACCGTCTCTTTGTTGGTACCCCCAGTAACAGGCCTACCCTGGATAACGGGGCGGAGATCGCCGTAGTCCCCATGGCAGTGAAGTCTGCTGAAGAAGCATGCCACACCCCCTGCATTTTATCTCCACCCAGGAGCTTAAGAAAATAGCCGCCATGACCCGATCACAAGCCGACACGATGCTGTGCCTTAACGTCCTCTCCGCATTGGCTGAAAGGAGCACCAGCTCGCAGTCCCAGGGAGATTGGAGAAGAAGAAGAATTGTGTTCTTCAAGTTAATCACTACTCTTCAGTAACTCAGAAGCAGTCGTGTAGCTATTTGGCTATAGAGGTTTGGGGTGTGGTATGAAGTCCACGCAGACATTTGATGATGAATTAAGCTTTTTCATCCCAAGAGATTCATCTCCTTTCTCTAATAGTGCAGCCCCCAGATGTTCTTCTCCTTTCTCTAACAGTGAAGCCCCCATAGACTCAACTCCTTTCTCTAATAGTGAAGCCCCCAGAGATTCATCTCCTTTCTCTGATAGCGAAAAACCCAGAGATTCATCTCCTTTCTCTGATAGTGAAAAACCCAGAGATTCATCTCATTTCTCTGATAGTGAAAAACCCAGAGATTCATCTCATTTCTCTGATAGTGAAAAACCCAGAAATTCATCTCATTTCTCTGATAGTGAAAAACTCAGAGATTCATCTCCTTTCTCTAATAGTGAAGCAGCAGCCACTTGACTCTGTATTTATAAAATAAGATAACTCAAGTCATAGTTCTTACTGTAACTCTGATAATTGTGATGTGTCAGTAGTTTACATCACACTTTCATGTGCCGAAGGTCATGGAAAATACGGGCCTAACACAGTATTCCCCAATATGCCTTGGTGGCATGGAAACGGGAATTTTACCTTTTACCTATCAGTAGTTTAGTTAAAAGAGAGAGGGGGGGGGGTCCGCATTTCATGGTTTGTGTATCCAAGTACTGTTTATCAGGAGTTGTGATACTGGCTGGATACTGGATATGACCTAGCTCTGTTGCTGGTCTGAGGGAGCTGCTTCATTTTACACTCGGGACATGGCCATAAGTGTTCCTTACTCGACATCAGGATGTCCTTTAGTGCTTCGGCTGATATAATACCAGTACTGTGCTGGTTGTAAATGGCCGGTGTTCTAGCGCACGGCTGGGGTTTGCTTCCGCTTCCTGTGAGGGGGCATGTAAATTCTCTGAGGCAGGGGCGTGCTATGTACTTTTTGAGGAAGGTTTCTTTCGCAAATTTTCTTCGATTCGCCGCTTGAAAGATCAGTATGTCTTGTTTGTCCAAACTGATGTTTCCTTGTGGGTTAGCCCTTCCTGCAAGTTGATCAGGAGTTATGAAGGTAGAGGGAGATGTATGGTTCAATTTAAGAAAGAAAAAAAGATAGAAAAGAGTGAGGCAAGTGGGCAGAAACAAGAATGGCAGAAAGTAAAAATGAGCACATACGCGTACAAATGAAGAACATACAGCAGTTCAATATTTTGGCAAAATGTCTTTTTCGAGGATCACATACAAAAACAACACAGTAGATAAAAACAAGAAAAACAGATGAGAAATATATTAAACACTTAGCTATTTTTGGTATCCTTCTCTTTAGTAGTTGAAGTCAGGGGGAGGTAAATGCTTTTCACGAAGGAGTATACCTTCAGTTATTATCTTTCACCTATGGTTGCCTTTAAAGTTCCTTTACATTGTTTTAAAAAGAGAATATCTGAACAAAAGTAGTAGTAGTAGTAGATGAAAGAAAAGAATATTCGTTAGAATTACGTGTTGTAATGGAACAGCGCTAGATGGATTTTCATGTCTCCGAGATATTTTTTTAAGAGATCCTCACATCCCAACGTATGTCTCCAGGCTCACCGTTCACTGGAAAGCACTACAGACTACCAGGGACAGCGGGCTGCAGTTCGAACCCTCTCTCCAAGAGTTCTTGGCGTGGCTTGAAGGAGCTGAATCATCCTTCAAGTCATTGGCTGATCAGACAGCCAATCAAGACCTTCTTAACAACCGAGAGCTGGCGGAGGAGTTCTTGGAGCAATATCGGGTGAGTGCGGCCTTCCTGTAATTTGAACCCATTTCTTGCTTTCAGTTTCTTTCTTTCTTTCTTTCTCTTGAAAGTTGATGATTGGGTTGACCCGACTGACTCCAGTACACCTTTCATCGGAACCTAAAGCAAAGGACAAGACATGCCTTTAAACACTATCATGTGTATGCCATTTATTTTGTATAATAATCGTTGTTTTAGAAACTTTTTTTTTCTTTTGGTTTTATTTTTTTAGATTGTGAAAGTTTTTATTTTCTGTATTCTTTTTCTGTCGCATTTTTTAAAAAATGTATCTTGTGTGCTGTCCTATTTCCTAATATTTGCTCTCTCTCTCTCTCTCTTTCTTTCTCTCTCATATATATATATATATAATTACTTTTCTTCCTGTAATTGGTGTCTGGTTTGTATCTGTTGTTATTTTTTCCTCTTGTAGTTTTCTATGAGTGTCGATATACATTGTCCCTTTTCTTCCTGTAGTTTTCTTTGTATCTGTTGTTTTCCGTGAACTTCTGTCATTTTCTTCCCCTAGTTTTCTGTGTATCGTTATTTTTCTTCCCCTAGTTGTATTTGTTTCTGTTAGTTTTCTTCCCCATGTTCTCCGTATATCGTTATTTTTGTTCACGTAGTTGTCAGTTTATCTGTTGTTATTTTTCTTCCTCTAGCTGTTTTCTTTATGTCCTTATTGTTATTTTCGTTCTTGTATCTGTTTACTGTATATCTTTATTGTTATTTTCGTTCTTATATCTGTTTTCTGTATGTGTTTACTATTTCCGTTCTTGCATCTGTTTACTGTATGTGTTTATTGTTATTTTCGTTCTAGTATCTGTTGTATCTTGTATGTGTTTATTGTTATTTTCCTTATTATAGTTATTTTTTCTGTTTGTGTTTAATGTTGTTTTTTTTTCTTTATTTAGTTGTTTGTTTTCTGTGTCCGCCTCTTGTACCGTACATGCTCTTCATTCTCATCCTGCTCTTCAATATCGCTAACGTCGAGCGTTGATTTATTGGTTAGAGTCCACCCATGTGGCCAGACGGGAGAGTGGGTCCTTTGTTTTTAATTTGTTTGATGGTCACTGGGTTAAAGGGACGCAAGCACGTAGCTCAGCTCTGTGAAGACAGATTTGTAAGCAGTGTTTCTGGGCGCCTGCAGTAGACTGATTAGGCGTCCTAGACGGCGTTTGTGAACCAGAGCTTCTCAGAATTTTGGACAGAATTCTATAAAAGACCCCCAGACAAATTTTAGGGGAGAACTTTAAATGAGGCACCGTAAAATAAGAAAAAAAGGGGGTGGGTTGGGGGAGAGAGTGAAATAATAACACTTTTGAAATACAAGAAAAATAACATTCCTCACAGACCAAGAGTGTGAGAATTTTTAGAACTTCGCGAAGAATGTATTTAGCACCAGTGGTAATTCCCGTAGCCAAGTGGTAGTGTTATCTGCTAACTAACAGGTGCACTAATTCGGTATGTTTTTACTATGCTTTTTGGAAGTTCTGTTAGATGCTTCCCTGTAAATTATATTACATTCTCAGCATTTATTTTTTTATCATTAGATCTTCTCTTTGTTTATTTACTTTTCTTCCTTTAAATGTTCAATTTCTTTTCTTTTCGTTACTTTTTTTTCCCTTTCCGCTAAGAACTTGAGCACGGAGCTGAAGAACACGCTGTTCCTCGCAAATTGTGCAAGGTTTCCGTCGTCTTAAAAGAGTTTCTGCTTTCATCATTTCTTGATCCTTGTGTAGCACTATCTTTCTAATCTCTAAGTTTCATTAAAAATGAAAAAAAAAAACCTTTTGGAGTTGCCTGCCCCCCGCCACAGATTTCGCCATAAACATCAAGGTTGGGAAACACTGGTATAGAAAGATAAGAAGAATACGTGTGGGAGATAAAGGGGGGAGGGGTGCCTCAGGGTGTGAGAATGTTGCTTCAGTGTTTGGGTTTATAGTCAGGAGAAGGTCCTGGGAGTTCCTTGGGGGGAAGTGGGCTTTGAGAATCGTAATGAATTAGTTTTATAAATGAGGCTTGAAGAAGCTGCACAAGAAGGCGGCCCTTCGGTAGTTTGTGGAAAGGCAGTGATACAAGATACTGATAAGGGTTTATTGATCTGAAAACTTCAGCAGTAATCTTTCTTTACTGCTGCTGCTACTACTGCTCCTACCTTACTACTGCTGTTACCTGACTAATGCCTTACAAATACTACTACTGCCTAACTAATGCCTTACTACTACCTGACTAATGCCTTACTGCTACCTGACTAATGTTTAATACTACTACCACCACCATATCACCACTACTGCTACTATTACTACTACTTGTTCTCCTCTTCGTCTTCCATTTTCTTGTCCTTTCTACCTCCTCCTCCTCCTCCATCTTCTTTCACTTCTTCCTCGCCTTCATCTTAAACTCATAACCGTTTCCTATCCTGTGTCGAATTCTCCGTAGGCAATCGGTTCTGATGTACCCGTCTGCCAGAAAGAAAGCGAACGTTAGATTAGCAAGGTTTTATAACTTTTCAAACGGTGCTGTTGTCTTGTGTCACATGATTAGGACAAATTTGCTTCCCACACTTGTGAAATAACAAAGTCTGGGAAAAGCTTGGCTTTAACTCTTTAACTCCTGAATATTTTTTTCCCATGATGTGCGAGAAAGAAAGAACTTTTGTAGAGAAATTTCAGTAGAAATAAACTAGAAAGAAGTTACTCTAAAATGTAAAAATATGGGTTGTTGTAGAAAAAAATCACCTTGAGCATTGTTCTGCTCGGCCATGTAGGATCTGCCAACCCTAGCCATGTTGTTTTGGAACAGAAGAGTTAAAATCAGTAGTGCTTTCGAGGTTGGTCAGGCTGTGAGTGAGTATTAATGTGGCCGATAAATCACGTGAGTTGAGATCAAAGGGAGGTAAATGCTCTTCACGAGTGTGCCTTCAGTTGTTGTCTTTCACCTGCGCTGGTGTTTTATTCCATTATACTGAGATATATGTTTTAGAAAGGAGAGAATATCTACAGTGAGCTGTTGGAGGGGAGGAGGGGATCTGAGCTACTTCGGGGGTTCTCTTTAGAAACTGTAGAAAATGACCTTCTACCAAGTCAGTTTCGGGATATTCAGTAGGCAAAGAGGTATAACAACAACAGAGAACTCCATGAGGTATAACAACAACAGAGAACTTCATGAGGTATAGCAAAAAAACCAGAGAACCCCATGAGGTATAACGACAACAACAGAGAACTCCATGAGGTATAACAACAACAGAGAACTTCATGAGGTATAGCAACAAAAAAAAAACAGAACTCCATGAGATATAAAAAAAAAAAACAGAGAACTCCATGAGGTATAACAACAGCAGAACTCCGTGAGGTATAGCAACAACAACAACAGAGAACTCCATGAGGTATAACGACAACAACAGAGAACTCCATGAGGTATAACAACAACAGAGAACTAACGGCCGATGTACATGTTTTGTCGTATTTTGTTTCCAGAATCTCGTACAAAGGCGCGTACGGACATTCTCCAGGATCATCATCATCGGGGCCCCCTTTTCTGTATTATAAATGGCGCTTAGTGTCACTCCCCTCCTGCTCTCTGTTTCAGCATGCACGCGAAACGTTAAGATGAAATAGTTTTCTTGCAGTGATCTACTACTTGAAAAAAAAAACATATCAAATGTTTACTATAACAGATGAAACCTTGCAACAGGGGGACAAAAAAATACCGTCTGAAAGGGAGAAAAAAAAATTCCCTGTACAAGGTTTCTCAACCTGTGACAAATCCCTCTCTTCTTCCCCCGGGGATTAATTTAGGGTTTTAGGGGCAGATGAGGGAAAGGTCGGATTGGGACCGCAGATGAACACACTCAGACTGTTGGAACTTTAATCTTTACAGTGTTCGTCAATATTCTCTTCCCCCCCCCCCACCCCCCACATACACAAGTTAAGAACCGCTGCTGCAACATATTGTGAAAAACATCTTGAATGAAAATTGAAGTGGGGGGGGGGAATGGATTCCCAAGTTCCAAATAATTGGTGACATTTTTTTTTCAAGCTTCTTTCGCGACTCCCGAACTGACAGTCTGGTATCCAGACGGAAGTATGACCTATTTTCTCCCTCTTGGTCTTCGTCTCGATTTAAAAAAAAAAAACAACAGAAAGAAAAAAAATCACTTCGGATGTCAGTTCAGCAAAGAAACCTGACAATTGCATTTCCACAAGTGTTCTTCTACTGGCTGGAGGCTAGAGGTCTCCTGGAAGAGCGAACGCAGACCCCCACATAATAGAGAAAACCCAGGAAGTCAGATCCCTTCATTAGAGGGCACAGATCATCGTTTCCCAGCTTGCGATTCGTGGGGGGGGGGGGGGGGGTGCCGGTGGTGTGGGGATCCGTGGGGCCAGTCTGGAATATGTAGAACACTAGACTTGTTCAGTAATAATAATAATAAGAAGAAAAATAATACAGAGGGGCAGGAAAGTGAAAGCGTTGTCCGCGCGATTTATCACTGGCTTCAAGGGGTCCGCGGTCTGAAGGAAGAGGTTGGGAACCACTGGTTTATAGACAGCCTCGTGTTTTGTGTAAAATACAGCGTAGAAGGGCTCTCCTATATGTAGATCAGGACATTTTTCTTTTCTTTGAAATTTGAATTAGAACTACAGTGGGAGCCCGCCCTAAGCGAACTGTACCTTCCAAGACCCCTCGCTTAAGTGGAAATTCTCGCAGAATAGCGAACCCAGTACTTCATTCAGCCATCTTTTTTATATTGCTCACCAATATTTATTTAATATTGCAGGGTTCATCATCATCAGGTGCCGTGCCGACAGGCGTTGACTGTTATAGTACCCGATCCTCCATGCAGGCAATCAGTTCAGTTAGTGATCTCCTCTCATACCATCTCGTCAGACTGTCCAGTATCATTTCTCTTTGTCTTCCCCTGGCTCTTCTTCCCTCTGTTTTTCCTGCTGTTAGAGTTGTGTCAATGCCCCCCCCCTCTTCTCATTGCATGTCCTGTGAAAGTACATTGTCTTTTTTTTTTTTTTTTGACAAGATTTTTTTTTTGTCTCTTCCGATCTTTTCATACTTTCTTCATTAGTAATCTTTTCTGCCCAGGGAATTAGCAACATTCTTCTGATAAACCATATGTTTTTATTGCTTCCAGCGATCTTTTTTTGTGGACCTGTCTATTGTCAATGATTCACTTCCATATAATAAGATACGTTCAGTATAGCATTTTAGAACCCCTTTTCTAACGTTAATTGATAAGGATGCGTTGCATAATATGTTTCTCATTCTCTGAAATCCAGTCTTTGCTTGGCCTATTCTGACTGTTTTATTTAGGTATAAAAAAATGTTCTGTTTTTTTTTCTCCGTCAGTAAAAGGTTGCTAGTTTTGTTTTCATTTTTATTTGTTTGTTTGTTTGTTTGTTTGTTTGTTTAAATGAGTTTTCAGTTCAGATGTAATCTGTGTTCCTGGGACATTTTTTTTTCCACCTGCATGTCTTTATATTCATCATGTACTGACAGTTGTGTAGATCTTTTGTACCCAGCGGTTCTCAGGTTTATTTTTTGACTTGCCAACTTCTTATCACCCAGACTATATCCTTACCCACCCACCCCCCTCTAAAGTTTTTTTTTTCGTTCAATTCGATATCACCTGCTCTTTTTTCTCCTCCCCACCCCCCCCCCAACCCACCCAGGGGATCTTTCCACAACCCACAGGTGTTCAGTACAGCCCACTGTGAGAACCGCTGCATTGGGCTAGGCGTAGAAGCACCGTCGAATGCACTAGCAGTTTTGGCTGTTTGCCGTCTTGTCGGACGTGTTCTGACCCTATCTCTTATTACAGATCTCTCTCTAATTTCAGTTCGGGGGAGGGGGGATCTAATTATCAGCGTGTGAAGAACATCATACGCCGCGAGAAAAGATCCTTACAAATTACAGATAATAACAGCTGTGATACGGTGCTTTCGTGAACAGTTTGAAGGCATACGGACGAATTCTTCTTTCTCTCTTTTTAAACGAAAGTTATGTATTTCGTTTTTCATATTGATCGCGGAGTATTAATTTCACTATGTACTTTTTTTTAAAATAAATGTTTCTTTTCTGTTTGCGGACGATCATTTCCTGGAAAATTCTAAAACTGATTTTCTAAATCTTGATTTTCACAGTGGTGAGGTTTTATATATTTTCAGTAAGGTCAACACGTGCAGATGCTGCTCGATTTGCGATGATTCCGACTTGCGATATTTCGACTTTACTGTGGTGCGATAGAAATATACATTCAGTGCCGGGCGGACTTTTAGATTTTTTTATCTGTTTCCCAGGCAACATGTCCCGTGTCAAGACCCATTAAGATAACGCTGTTTGAACAAATCTTACGTAAACCAATGTAGTTTCATACAGTAAAATTTGTTATTCATTATTTATTCTCAGGGCGGGGGGAAAAAAAAAGGGGGGGGGGCGGGTGTCCACAGGTTAAGGAGCACTGATAATTAGATATATAGGTAGGCAGACAGGCCATAGCAGAGATTTTTCTACGTACTTTCTGAATATTGTCCAGAACTTGCGAGCTCAGCATCTTAATTTCTCTCCTGAAACTAAATATAGATCACCGTTATAACTATGCTACTAAAATTACGCTTAAACAGCGTTAGTCTCTCATTTAACAAAGTTTTTTTTTAAGAAAATTTGTGACAATTACGTCATATTTTAACTGAAAATTGAGCTTCTGGTTCAAGGTCTCACGTAATTGGCGGGTTTAGTTCGTCCTCGCATTCTTACGTGATTACTGCTACAAAATAACCCCCTCAGAGAATTCCAATTTTTTACACTTCTTAACCCCCCTCGGAGAATTCGAATTTTCACACTTATTAACCCCCCATCGGAGAAGTCGAATTTTTCACGCTTCATAAGGGGGGGGGGGAGGGACCAGGGAGCGAAAATAGAATATTTCAAATTAGGGGTGTATGTGTGGTATCGATACCTGGTCTTTTGGTGGATTCGGTTGTATAACCTAGGTGAGTACACAAGGGCTGATAGGTAAAGAAGGTCAGAGGTCACTGTATGTAGCATCCCATTGATCTGTTTTAACATTTTCACTTACAAGAGCAGGAGTGAAGCGTCGCAGAACCTTTCTTAGGGTGTTAATAAAAATAGTTAATAGACGAAGCAGCTAAAAGGTTAATTAAAATAATGACACAAAAAATGTCAGACGTTTAGATGATATGAAAGTGATTTTTGGTAACACGTGCTAATGGCTGGACAGAAGATGTAGTAACAAGTAATACGCTAGTGTCGTGAAACTGACTGTGGCGTAAGACATAAATGTCAGGGAAAACCACTCTTCCGGACTCCGGAACACGATTTAAAGGGATTATAAGAAGATGATTCTAGGTTGAGTCAAAAAGTAACTTTAATTGTTTTTCTTTAAAATAAACAAATATGACTGGAAATGCCTTATCATTTTTCTGTATGATCCCCGCCACGTTTGGTACAGGTCTGCCCCGGCTTCGCTAATGCCTGGGCTCCTCGAGAAAAGAGAATCTTCTAACTGATCCTGCAGCCAACTATGCAGGAGCTCTTTAATCACATCGTCTGTACTGAACTTCTTGAGAGGCCCAAACACATGGTAGTCACATGGTGCAAGGTCGGATGAGTATGGAGGATGTGGAAGACACATGCTTTAACGACACACCCGAATTTGCAAAGTTTTGACCTGATTGCAGGTTTCAAGTGGTTCCTTGAGCAGATAATAGTTTGTTTTACTGTTGGTAATGTTCCAGGATTTGGTTTTTACAGTCCCATCAAAGCCTGAGCATCAGTTTTGCGGCTGATATACTTAAAGGAACTTCAGTGGTTTAGGCGAAGAATAATGACTCAACTCTTTGGTGGATCACTTTATCTCCAGCTAGAAGTAGTGTATACAGCATTCGTGTCCAATGACTGTTTCGTCGTAGAAAGCTATCTTCATCTTCAAAACACCAGGCACCCAAGAAGCTAATAACTACGCCCTGATCTTCTCTCGTGCATCCTTCCAAGGGAGCGGCCATCTTTGATCTGGTCTTCTGACGTTATATTTCCAAAATGGCCGACGCGCTTCCTCACACAAACATTTAGAAAAGGATGGCATAAATTGTATGTACTACAACTGTTTACTAGTCGATTTAGAGCAAAATTAAAGTTACTTTTTGACTCACCCTCATTCATAGAGAGTGAAACTCATGAAAGTGGCAGAGACTTTAAAAGAATATAACGAGTGAACAGTCAGCTGGAAAACATTAGTTCTCTCCGCCAATTTTACATTCATCCGGAATAAGATATGAGTTTTCGGTGTTGTAATATCGATACTGCCATATGACAATCTCGCCTTCTTTCAATCTAACCCAGAAAGTTCCCATGTTCCGATCAGAAGAGTATCGATCCGCGCCTGTGATCTTCTTTCACTTTTCATCCAGGCTCAGGGCGGTCTTTACATCCCCGGCTCCCCTCTCTCCATCTCTTTCTTTTGTCTCTTTTTTTTTCCCTCTCCCCTTCTTCTGTTCTTCCCCCACCTGCTGTCATTCCGCCACGTCTTAGACGTAGGGCGCGAGCGGATCTCACGTGACAGCGAGCATTGTAATAAAACAGCCAGGAAAAGCGCGGGTCAGGAAAAAAGAGAGGACTCGAGGAAAAGCTGTAATTTCTGTGCCGTACATCTTTACGGGAAGTACAGCGCTGAAGTGAAATTAAGACTGCAGGGGAGGCTGTAGAATTATGTGGGGGTTTTACTTGTATTAGTATCATTATTATTATTATTATTTTAAATGAGATTTGAGGGGGGAGGGGGGGGAGCATATGGAAAATTACAAGCTTGCTGCAGACTAGTGTTAAAATCATTTGGAAAGCTAAAAGATCTGTGGGGGGTGGGATGTCATTATTTTGTTACACTGTACAACAAATAACACATTTTCTGTCTTCTACTGGAAGTTTAAGGCGTCTGATATATATATATGTTTCCTCAGTGATATATATATCACTGAGGAAACATTGCAAAAGGTGGAGAGTTTTGAATGTCTTGGATCATTACTAACTGATAATGGAGATACATTCATTCATTCCTTTGCATGTCCCTTGCGGAACTTTGCCTCCCAAACAGCACTCCTGTAGGCCTCTCGGTTGTGAGCAAGATGGCCTGCTGCTGCTGCATCCATTTCCAGATCATCAACGATGTCTTGCAGCCATCTTCGTTTCGGTCTTCCTCTTTTTCTTTTTCCCATTATGTATCCTTCCAATACGGTCTTCTCTAAATTATCATGACGTTTAATGTGGCCAAAATATTTAAGTTTTCTCTCTTTAATCCTCTTTACTAGCCAGCCTTCTTCAATATTAAGCTCTTGTAGTATAGATATATTTGTTCTTTTTTTTGTGTCCACGATATTTGGAGAACTCTTCTGTAGCATTTACATTCAAAGGCATTTATGTGCTTCTCAGCTGTTTTGTTAAGTGTCCAGGTCTCACAGGCATATGTTGCGATGGGAAAGATGCATGCCCTTAAAAATCTTATTTTTGTGGTTCTGTCTGCTCCTCTCCACAGATTCTTTATTTGTTGTACTTTCTGAAGAGCAATAGATGCCCTCCTTTTAATTTCCCTCATTGTATCTCCATTATTAGTTAGTAGTGATCCAAGATATTCAAAACTCTCCACTTCTTCCAGTTTTTCCTCACTGATACATATTTCAGTTGCCTTGTTTGTTTTGTCAGTTGTCATCACTTTAGTTTTCTTTGCATTAAGATAGAGGTTCTGCTCTTCGCTGTTCTTGCGGACTGACATAATTAGTTTTTCCATTCCTTCTTGTGTTGTGGACAGCAATACTGTGTCATCAGCATATCTAATCTCTGGTATTTCATAACCTCCAACTGTTATGGCAGCGTAATATTCTTTGTCTACATCTTCTCTAACATTCCTCACTATATTTTCAGTATACAAGTTAAATAAGTAGGGTGACAATACGCACCCCTGACGGACCCCTTGTTTTATGTCAAACCAAGTTGTTGTTTCACCATTTATTCTTACTGCTGCTTGTTGGTCTAAATACAGCAGTGATGTTAATTGTATCAAATGTGTTGGAAATCCCATTTTTTCCATTATTTCCCAAAGTTTCTGGTGTTGTACACAATCAAATGCCTTTGAGTAGTCTATAAAGGATAAATATAGATTCACATTAAACTCCCTGCATTTCTCTATTATTAATCTTAGATTGAATATATGATCTCTTGATCCTCTTCCTTGCCTGAAGCCAGCTTGGACCATATTGACTTCTTCTTCTATTTTCTTTCGAAGTCTACCCATTATGATTTTTAACAGAATTTTACTGGCATGACTAATCAGGGCAACAGTTCTGTAGTTGGTGCATAATTTCAGGTTACCCTTTTTTGGCAGTGGTATGAATACAGTTCTTTTCCATTCTTTTGGCCAAATACCTGAATGCCATATCTTTTTACATAGTGCATGATAGATTGTTGCACACTCCTTTCCTCCTGCTTTAATAAATTCAGCGGAGATAACCGCTGAATGGAGATACAGTGAGGGAAATTAAAAGAGGGACATATATCGCTCTGCAGAAAGTAAAACGGTTAAATGGAGAGTTAAGTGGACAGGAACGGACAGAACTACAAAAATAAAAATAAGATATGTAAAGGCGTGCATCTTTCCCATCGCAGCATATGCATGAGAACTGGACACTTAACATAACAGCTGAGAAACACATAAATACCTTTTGAATGTAAATGCTTCAAATATCATGGACAGAAAAGAGAACAAATACTGTATATCTTTACTACAAGAACTTAATATTGAAGAAGGTTTGCTAGTAAAGAATATTAAAAACTTAAATATTTTGGACATTAAACGTCATGATAATTCAGAGAAGACAGTTTGGGAAAGATACATAGTGGAAAAAAAGAAAGAGGAAGACCAAAGCGAAGATGGCTGCAAGACATCGTTGACGATCTGCGAATGGATGCATCAGCAGCAGGGCATCGTGCTTGCCACCGGGAGGTCTGCAGGAGAGCTGTTAGGGAGGCAAAGTTCGGCAAGGGGCATGCAAATGACTAACTGACTCGAAAGTTTTCCATACATCCCAAGCTAAATCGAGTGTGCTGATTTTCACATCTGAAATCAGATTTTGTCTAGGACGTCATGAAATTGAGGTATGGATGCACGGGCTTTCTGCGGAATATGCATACAGTAAAACCCATTGTACTATGTCAGAGAACTTACATCAGTCATAATTGCTATTACAAAACAATGCACCAGAAATTATGGCTCTGCGCTGCCCTGTTCAAGATGTGTTTAGGCACCTGCTTTTACATTGTGTGTGGGTGTGTGTGTGTGTGGTCTTTGGTGCCCGCTGCAGACACCAGTAATAATCACCCATCCTTTTGGAGGCCCAGTGGTCTGAATATCGTGATTTCATAATCGTAATATCTTGATCATAACGCGCTGCCCATGTTCATCACTAATATCACCAATGTGGGGGAGGGGGAGGTGTCAAGTTGAGAGTGCAAGAAATGTAATTTCAGGGATATTCGGCATCCGAGTAGACGGTATGATGTCAGCAGGTTGTAGATGAGCTCTTCCATATTTTCAACTCGGAATATTCTGCACTGCCTGCCGTAACAAATGCATCCCACGCAGCAAGTTCTAGTTGGTTAGGCTTTGTTCTTTGTTCATCGTGCATTAATTTGTTGATTTCAGGACCAGTAAAAACTCCCCACGTATTAATTTGTTGATTTCAGGACCAGTAAAAACTCCTCACGTATTAATTTGTTGATTTCAGGACCAGTAAAAACTCCTCACGCATTAATTTGTTGATTTCAGGACCAGTAAAAACTCCTCACTTATTAATTTGTTGATTTCAGGACTAGTTAAAACCCCTTGGTTGTTACTTTAGCTTCAGTTTTTAATTCTCCAAACTTCTCCTTCAGATAATGAATTGCTACATCAAATGTTTTCATTAGTCCCAGTAAAGCGGTGGTAGATGAACTTGTGGCTCATGCCGCACCTTATACCGCCAGTGGTGTTCTCAGTTCTGCGAGGCCTAACTTTCATTTTTACTGTGGTTACATCACGACTGTTTCATAATTACAAAAAGCACCTATGTTTAGTGTGTCCCATTTCTTCCAAGAAGAAGTGATATCACCTTGAGGTCACCACAGATAATCCAGTTATGTGCTGCACAGTTGATCACTTTCAAAATGGGCTCCGTTGCTTTACATGTCTCATTGATCACTGTTGGGGTAAGCAGTCCAAGCAGTCACAGAGTGCTACTTTTGCGTAGACGAAATACCATGCCAGAAAAAAAAAATAAGAAGACAACTAAGGGCAACTTGGTGAAAGAGTGATTGTTGCCGAGATATTCAGCCAGGGAACCATGTTAAAGTGGTAAAGTAAAAGAACACAGTTTTGTAGGATTTTCCTCGAAAAATCGTAGACAAAGCACTTTGATGAGACGTGAGAGAAAAAAAAATCACAAGAGAATTACCTGGGATTCGAACCACGGACTCTGATAAGACGAGCAGCCGTCTAGCCACGAGAAAACAGCATACTAACGAACTGCGCTAACTCGCACCTCAAAAACAGACAAAAAAAGGTGTTTGCAAGGATAGTCATTAGTAACTGTTCAGTAGACACGAGGGACCGTGACATCCGGAAAGAAACGAGGTCATGTCACGGAAATTCCATAGCTTAGATTCAGTGTCACTAGCAGGTACCAACTTTTTTAGACAAACATACACACGGTCTCCTGCCATGTCTGATGCATACTTGAACAACAACAAAAGAACGAATACTTATTACATGAAGTTAGTTTCAGGAACTTTTTTTTTAATGTTAAAGTGTTGGTTTCCCAAACTCTTTCGGGATACCGCCCCCGGGCTTGTCAGGCCAAACCCCAGCAGTCACAATTTTTTTTTTCGCTCAGTTGGTTCTTATCCTCCGTGCTGCTGCTCCTTCTTTTTTGTCCTCACCTCAGCGCTTCCCCCCCCCCCCAAAAAAAAAACCTTTCCGGCTGATTTCGGCAACTGCTGATATAAAGGCTGACAAAGGCCCGAGAGAAATGGAGAGAATTTATTGCTTTACTCTAAGACGCCCAAAGGGATTTGTTGATCAACAACACATTGTCACTTGACCAGGAGAGAGGAAGAAAAATCAGGAAAATTAATTCCACAAGAAGTTGGTCTTTATCAAGACTGTATGAGTCCATGTGCTCGTAGTAACACAGTGCTGTATGTTTTATATTTAACTTATAGCCTCCTAAACAACATCCATGCCACACGAACATTTTTTGTAATTAAAAATATCATTGCGGCAGTGTTTTACTGGTAAACGATGTGATGATTATTTTTAACATCTAGGTAAAGATAGCCCCATAGCAAATGCCATAGTGGATGAAGCGTTAGAGGAGACCTTACTATGCTGGGCCATCAGTATATGAAATAGGGTGGCCAGCTTCTTTCCTCGCTGCCTTTCCTTCCCAGATTTTCTCTGCTACCCAATTTACGAGGCTGGCTCGACCTCGCAGCAGTTTAAAACTGTAAACTCCAGATTGTAGAGCAAAATAGCATGGCTGTGTTCATTGTTTTGTTCATTAAAAAAATCCTTCCACACGAGCCCCCCCCCCCCCCCCCATTCATATCCTCGCATGGAAAAGGTTTATCAAATCGTTAGTCAGAGAAAGCTCGTGCGTGTATAAAGGCATGATTTGGCGATCAGTTTGCTTCTTTTTTTTTTCCAAGAACTGATTAGCCCACCAGCCATACTAAAGTGGGGCTTTAAAAATATACACGTCATTGGAAATAGCCTAAAATAGTTCATGAGATTGATGAGATGTATTGATTTTTTTTTCTCTCCCTTCAGCTGTCCAGATGTAGGGCGTGTTGGGATTTTGTCTTAGAATTCTAGGTCCCAGCGTGAGACAGTGGGAAGTGATGGGATTTGTGTACCTGGGATATATATATTGACATGAGACATTTTGTACATGCGTGCTACAAGAGATGGACATGAGACATTTTGTACATGCATGCTACATGAGATTGACAGACATTTTGTACATGTGTGCTACAAGAGATGGACATGAGACATTTTGTACATGCGTGCTACAAGAGATGGACATGAGACATTTTGTACATGCGTGCTACATGAGATTGACAGACATTTTGTACATGCATGCTACAAGAGATAGACATGAGACAGTTTACATATGTGGACAGAACATCTGATGCAGATCACATCTGATGGTGGTGGTGATAATTATAATGACAGTTACCTTTTTTTTTAACATTCACTTGGCTTAGATAACATTTAATACTGTCGAGCTGTCTTTGTGTGTTTGTGTGTCTGCTTGTCACGCAGTCAGGAAAGTCGTTGTTAAGTATGCAATATATTACTTTACCGCTCGTCGTCTCTTTTTCAGCGGGAGAGAGAGACAGAGAGAGAGAGGAGGAGGCAGTGTGTTTAGAAAACAGAGGAAGTGGTATAGATTCAAAGAGAAGGGGAGGGTGAGATTGGCTTATTTATTCCAACAGTTTTAACAAAGACTTTACGGACTTGTGAGCTCAATAATCAGTCTTAAAATCCAGACACACAATGACCAAGATAAGCTCTACATGAATAACTCATCAGACGGCTGAGAAACTCAAGTCCTTCACAGACAGAACAAGGGGAGGGGGGGTGCGCGCGCACAGCTCCTTCAGCGTCCCTCAAACTTTGGGCAAATACCTTGCCCCGTCTTCTTCAATTGAAGCAATTTTCGTGATTCCTGTTTAATCAGCCTCCTACAAAATCTTCGTGTAAGTAGTGAAGGGGTAGTGAAGTGAAATCGGTGTCACAGTCCTCTCTTTCCGCTCCACCCCTCGTCGTAAAGCCTAGTTTTAAATTAAAGGGGGGGGGGGGGCGGTATTTAAGTAAGAAAACATATTTCTGTTGTATAAATACGGGCATTGGCGGGGGTTTTTTTATTATGTGGGAGACGTCTATTTTCTCAAGAGGGCTGTGAGTTTGTAAAAGCAGCCGGTATTGCTAGCGAACAGTTTATATAACATATTGCTTTTAGCCTGGTCGATACTCAAGTCCCCGCCTAAAGCAGACATTGTCCGCGCATGGTCAGTCCCCAGCCGAAGGACAAGCTTCGCGTGCAGGCCTCCTAACACTCGAAACCAATGAGAGATGACGAGGACGGCCGTTTTGCTGCAGTTTGTAGTAGTTAGTAGTTTAGTGCTGGTGATAGTAGTAGTCGTAGGGTCTTGGTGCTGATTTATAATGCCATTGCTGAGTCAATAAGAGGAGGGGGTTTTTGTGATGTATATAAAGCTGTGGGGATGTCGCCACGCAAAAAAAAAAGGACAGCCAGCCGGTAAAACCCTCGACGGGTTGGCTCGTGGAATGAATGTCGCGCGTAGCAGGGATTTCTTTGCATCCACTGCCTGGCAGTTGAGTGCTGTTATTGAAATGTGTTTTGTGTTTTTGTTTGCTGGTGGTCAAATATTTTTTGCTACGTGGGCTCAAAAATTTGTGTAAAGGTCGTCGGGAGTTTCATCCCATTCCTCACGCGTCTTGTTTTTTTTTTTTTTCCTTTCTTGGTGTTTATTATATTTGTATCCGTAATGCTCTATATCTCAGTTATTCATATTTGCTGTAAATGATAGCTCCATTTGCAAAACTGCTAAGTTACTTTACCGTTTGCCGAAACTTTGGTACGAAGTAAAATATGAGACTGCGGTTTTGCACGCACTTCAGAGAAGAATAGAGATATAATTCGTCTTTTTTTTTCCTGTTAAGTTGTGGGAGTTAAGAAATTGTTGACCGTTTACGGTAAATTTTAAGACAAAAAAAAAAAAGCTTTATTCTTATATTTGCAATGTGTCATTGTAGCTTTTATATTTATTACAAGGCTGTAGGTAAGGTAATTATGTTTGTAAAACTATCAGAGAAACATATCTTATCATACAGTAGGAAACAAGGACTTTATATTGTTCTGTAAACGGTAAGTAAAACTGTATTTTTGCTGCTGTATTTCACTCAGAAAGCTTGTATTTGTACTAATTTTTAGCGGTTAACTCAAAACATAGCCAAAAACAAATAAATAAACAAAATAAAATATCTAGGATCTACAGTTTTATGGTTTTGTTCCTTACACGGCAGTTCATAATTTTAAACTGCTGGGAATGCTAAGAACAGCCATACCATCATTTCCCGTTAACAGATTGAAGTCGGGATATTTTTTTAATACAAAAGATGTTTGTGTGTCATGAGAGTTGTTTGGTAGGTTACGAATTAAAATTAACGAGTATGAGAACAAGGAATCCAGCCTTAATAACAGGTTGCAGTACCTGGAGTAGATAGATAATGGATTTTTTAAATTCTTGCGTGATTTCATAATTTTGCATCAGACAAGTACCGCTTGTCAGAGTTAGTTCATAATTTTGCTTCAGACAAGTAGCGCCTGTCAGGCTTAGTTCATAATTTTGCTTCAGACAAGTAGCGCCTGTCAGGCTTAGTTCATAATTTTGCTTCAGACAAGTAGCGCCTGTCAGGCTTAGTTCATAATTTTGCTTCAGACAAGTAGCGCCTGTCAGGCTTAGTTCATAATTTTGCTTCAGACAAATAGCGCCTGTCAGGCTTAGTTCATAATTTTGCATCAGACAAGTAGCGCCTGTCAGTTAGTTCATAATTTTGCATCAGACAAGTAGCGCCTGTCAGGCTTAGTTCAGAATTTTGCATCAGACGAGTACCGCTTGTCAGAGTTAGTTTATAATTTTGCTTCAGACAAGTAGCGCCTGTCAGGCTTAGTTCATAATTTTGCATCAGACGAGTACCGCTTGTCAGAGTTAGTTCAGAATTTTGCTTCAGACAAGTACCGCTTGTCAGAGTTAGTTCAGAATTTTGCTTCAGACAAGTACCGCTTGTCAGAGTTAGTTCAGAATTTTGCTTCAGACAAGTACCGCCTGTCAGAGTTAGTTCAGAATTTTGCTTCAGACAAGTACCGCTTGTCAGAGTTAGTTCATAATTATGCTTCAGACAAGTACCGCTTGTCAGAGTTAGTTCATAATTTTGCTTCAGACAAGTACCGCCTGTCAGTTAGTTCATAATTTTGCATCAGACAAGTACCGCCTGTCACGGTTTATTCATAATTTTGCATCAGACAAGTACCGCCTGTACATAGTTCGAAACCAAAATGATAAGTACAGTGGGAAGGTAATATTTTGATTGGTCATTTCAATTATCTTGCATGAGAACAGAGATTTCGCCATTGTGTACTCGCTGGCATTTATTACAGTATATATTCGGCACGAAAACAGAATGTATAGAAACAAACCTCGCTTTCCAACTTACCGCATTCGACTATTCTTTTTTTTCCCGCCATCATTCCCGTGACATTTTATTGTAAATCCACAGATGTATTTTTCAGAATACGCAGTACATATTTCATGTAAACCTACTTATTTTAAAATTTATGCACAAATTATAAGGCCAGTCGAGTTGGTCTTTATGTTTTAGGTCATCCTTGTCTACTGACAGTAAAGTACTGTATGTTCACCCCTTATGAAATTCGCTTTACGTCTATTTCTTTTTCCGACCGGACCGCCGGAACAGAACCCCCACGGAAATCGAGGGACTACCTGTAGTTGTATTTTTTTTTAATGCCTTGCTCATGTTCCTCTATCTATCTATCTATCTGTCTATCTGTCTATCTATCTGTCTGTCTGTCTGTTTGTCTATCTATCTAATCCACCCACGAGGGGTGATTGATAAGTTCGCGGCCTAAGGTACAAAATACTTGAAACACACAGTTGATATTAGGTGCATTTGTAGATCAGGTTAATGTAAGATTAAATACCAATTTTCGAGAAATTAACATCATTTTTTTTAACAGGCTACTTAAGTGGTAAGGGGTGGCAGAAATTGAGAAAATAAATAAAATTTCTCATCGAAAAATCATTCGCTACCTCTGCATCAAGGGCTTATCATCGAAGGAGATCCATGAGGATATGGTGGAGACTCGATGGGGAGAGTGCCCCTTCTTACAGCACAGTGAAGAAATGGGCAACTCAGTTCAAACATGGAAGGGAGAGTCTGGAAGATGATCCCCGTCCAGGAAGACTAAGAACGGTAACCACCGATGAAACCACCGGTAGAATCCATGATATGATAATGGAGGATCGACGACTAACTGAAGGGTACATTGCTACTGAGTTGGGCATCTCACAGTAACGTATTTTTGCCATTATTCACAATGATCTTCAAATGACAAACAATAATTAGTGTATAAGTATACAACTATACACGAAGCAATGCAGTAAAGCTGTGATACCAGAATGTATAAACTAGGAAAAGAGTAGGAGCAGCTTTACTACTTAACGATTACAAAGTTGTGACGTTTCAGCGCGAGCCTTAATCATACAGGACGAAGAAATAGAGAGAGGAGATAAAGTATAAGTTCACATGAATGCTGTTAAAAAAATTAATAATGAATAGAGCACTTAGCTGTAACCGTAATATGTGGCTTGTTCGACGCTGTGTGTCAGAAATGAGCATTGTAGGGCGTAGAGACTGTTTAAATGGAGACCTGTGATGTGTGATCTGTGGGTCGTAAATGGGGGTGGTGGATGGAGAAACCGTGGAGGGGAGAGAGAGTGGTACAATGTTAACCTAGCCAGGAGAAGGTGAAATAGATGATTATAGTTAGAGTAGAGAGGTTCTGGACTATGTGTAACAAGTGAGAAGGGAGTGGAGCTTAGTAGAGAGGGAATATAATTGTTGAAGAATGTTAGGTGTAGCTGAATAGAGAGTTTAACCCGTGTAGTTCCAGCGTCCCATAATCGTGAATGTAGCGGTTCTCAAGCGGTAGGCGGCTTGTGTCATCTGTATGTTTTGTATGATTAAGGCTCGTGCCGAAACGTCACAACTTTGTAATCGTTAAGTAATAAAGCTGCTCCTACTTTTTTTTCCCTAGTATATACATTCAAATGACAAAGGCCTCTGTTCGATGGGTCCCGAAACTTCTTGGAGCTGATCACAATCGACAGCGTCTCAACATGTCAAGAGATAATCTTGGCCTTTTTTTCTGCACATCCTGAAAAGTTTCTTCGGCAATTTGTGACTGTGGGTGAGACTTGTGTTCACCATTCTCAACCAGACACCAAAGAACAGTCAAAGCAGTGGAAATATCATGGATTCCCACCTTCAGAGAAAGCAAGGGTGGTTCTGTCTGCAGGCAAAGTGATGACTCCCATCTTTTGGGATTCAGTAGGTGTGTTATTGGTAGACTATCTTCAAAAGAGCAGATAGAGCGGTCACCGGGGCTTACTACGCTAATCTTGTGAAGCAACTGCGGGTCAAATTGAAGGAAAAGCGTCGAGGGAAATTGACGAGAGGAGTCATCTTTCAGCAAGACAATGCTCCAGTTCACAAGTGGGCGATGTCAGTGGCTGCCATTCATGAATGCGACTTCCAACTTCTTGGACATCCTCATTTCCCAGATTTGACCCCTTCCGACTATTACCTGTTTACCAAACTCAAAAAGGAGCTCAGTGGTCGCAGATTTGCTTCAGATGATGACGTCATTCATGCTGTAGACCACTTTCTACTGGCACAAGATGCTGATTTTTATAAAGAAGGGATCCGTATGCTCCAGGATCGCTGGAACAAGTTCATAAACTTGCAAGGGGACTATGCTGAGAAATAACCCAAAAAAGTTCTCCACAAATAATCCGTTATACCTTAGGCTGAGAACTTATCAGTCTCTCCTTCTGTCTGTCTGTCTGTCTGTCTGTCTATCTATCTGTTTGTCTGTCTGCTTGTAGATTCAGCTGATCAGCTCCAAAATAAGGATGATATCCATATATATGGGAATCTAACAGTGCAACAGTTCTAAAAGAATGACGAGATGCATGCGTCTGGGAATCTAACAGAGTATCAGTTACGAGATGCATACATCTGGGAATGTATCATAGTATCAGTTACGAGATCCATACATCTGGGAATGTATCATAGTATCAGTTACGAGATCCATACGTCTGGGTATCTAGCTGAGTATCAGCTCCAAAAGAAGGACGAGATCCAGAATATCAGTTACGAGATCCATATGTCTGGGAGTGTATCATAGTATCAGTTACGAGGTCCATACGTATGTAATGTATCATAGTATCAGTTACGAGATCCATATATCTGGGAATGTATCATAGCATCAGTTACGAGATCCATACGTCTGGGTATCTAGCTGAGTATCAGCTCCAAAAGAAGGACGAGATCCATATGTCTGGGAATGTATCAGAGTATCAGCTGCACAATAAGGATTAGATCCATGCATCTGAGAATGTGTCGAGAGTATCAGCTCAAAAGAAAGATAAGATCCATACGTCTGGGATTCTGTCTGAATGTAAAGAGATTCCAGGAGATGGCTATGGAGAAAATCCAGCCATCAACCGCCTTTCCCTCCAGATATTTCTGCCTTGATAAACTTTGAAAATATCTCACCACTATTATTCCTCCCACAGTGTATTCGGTCTAATCTCTCTCTCTCTCTCTCTCTCTCTCTGAACCTTAAGTGCCCAGGGCACATGGGGCTTCCGCAAGGGTTTTCCACAAATGCCTGTCCTTCGCCTTTTTTTCTGCTCTTGCCCAGGTGAGCCCTCTATTGCTCAACATCCTTTCTGTTGTTCTTCTCCATGTCTCTTTTGGTCTACCCTTACTTCTGTTCCCCTGTGGTGTCCATCTTAGTGCTATTTTTGGTAGTGAGTTGTCAGTCATTCGGAGCACATGTCCCAACCATCGCCAGCGTCTTTCCTCAATAACTGTTGTCAGTGGTTTCATCTGTATTTCTGCTGATAAGATGTTATTTCTTATGGTGTTTGGCCAAAATATTTTTCTAATTCTTCGTAAACATTTAGTCTGGAAAGAATTCAACTTCTTTTCTATGGTTTTGGTGATTTTCCAGCATTCACTTCCATAGAGTAGTACACTTAGAACATTACTCTTAAATACCCTGATTTTCATATTTATGCTTAGTTTTTTTTATTTCCATATAGTATGCAACATTGCAAAAGCCTGGTTTGCTCTAGTAAGTCTGCTGTTGATGTCCTCTGTGCTGTCTCCATTTTCTACTACTCTGCTGCCAAGGTATACAAATTCGTTGACTTCCTCCACTAACTTGTTATCTACTCTGAGTACATTTCTGTTGTTCACATTTTGCTTCATTAACTTTGTCTTTCCTACGTTGATCTCTATTCGGTCTAATAGCTGCAAGTAATACCGTAACTGTCATTTTCTGCATTAATTTGATATGTGCATAACGACAGACTATATTTTGCACACGTGCACGTAGTTTCTAAAGGAAGGCACTGAAAGCTGAAGCCAGCTCACCGACACTCCCTGGGCACTTTCACTCGTTCATATTGTTCTTCATAGCCTACAACAGTGGTTCCCAGCTTGTGGCACATTATCAGGTCGTCCGTGGCTGCATTATCGATTTGATATTAAGCACCACCTGTTGCATAAAAACAATTAAGGTATTATGGTATTGACGGTGTTACAAACAAGATGGCGGTGTGTCGTATATAGTTGGGAAAATGATTATTGGATGTGAAAAAAGCACCGTATTCAGAGACCTCAGAGTCCAGTATCAGGTATAGACCCGATAGAAAAGCACTTAGGAGAAACTCTGGGGTTCCTACGAAGTCCTCCTGCTGACAGCAGGATTCTTGGAGGCAACCCGATTCCCTATTTAGGAAGCTCAGCATGCGAAATTGAAATAAGAAGAAGAAGCAGAAGAAGAGGAAAAGATTTGAAACCACTTATCCAGACCAGCTGCGTCGTCCTCCTATAATCCAGCTTTTACTGCCAGCGGGATTACTGGATAAGAAAGTCACTTAAGTGACTGACTCACTGACACCCGGTTAATCGGAAACTTATAATCTGGACATAATGAAGGCCTTTAGCACTTAAAAACTGTCGTATTCGCCGGGTTTAAGTACTAAAAAAAAAATCGATAACACTCTAAAGCTTGGCGTAAGCTAATTCTCAGGGCATCGCACACACATCCACCTTTTCTTAGAGCAGGATCGATCTCAGTACCTCAGCTCTTGAACAAGTACGAGTACTTGCATGTGAGTGGTCAGTATCCGTTCAACAAGTGTATAAAATTTAGTCCATTGTTATTTATTTGCATGTATTATTTCATTTTAGCTTAACATCTTGTCTTGTCTTCGATCTCCGTAGAACTGCGAGCTGGTGCTCTTTTGCGGCCGATGCTGTGAAGATGTTGAGGAACGGCCTCATGTCGGCGTGGGAGCGGGTTATGGCAGCTGTTTTTATTTTTCAGTCTCGGAGTGCAGATCAAAAGCAGGGGGTATGGGGTACTTCTTTAACAGGCTCTACCGCTGGGGGGGGGGGGGCTATGGCGATCCCTGCTTCGCTAGCCAGGTATATATATATATATATGGGGGGTGGAGACGCTAGTTGAGGCAATCAGCGAACCATAGCTGACCAAGACCCTGCCCCCACCTCTCCGTGGTACCCCCAGTAACAGGCCTAGCCTGGCTAAGGGGGCAGGGATCGCCATAGTCCCCATGGTGGTGGAATCTGCTAAAGGAACATTGCAAATCTCCTGCTTTTTTAGCTGTACTCCGGGACTGAAAAAGTAGCCGCCATAACCCGCTCTCACGCCGATACGATGATGTGACTCAACATCTTCACAGCATCGGCCGCAAAGAACAACAGCTCGCAGTTACAAGAAGTTCGTACAAGTACTATGTAGATTAGATAGATAGATAGATAGATAGATAGATAGATAGATAGATAGATAGATAGATAGATAGATAGATAGATAGATAGATAGATAGATAGATAGATAGATAGATAGATAGATAGATAGATAGATAGATAGATAGATAGATAGATAGATAGATAGATAGATAGATAGACTGACTGTCACTTCCCAATAAAACATGGCGTCCGTAATGAATGACAACAAAAAATGTTCAGCTGCCACTGGTTTTGTTGTGTTGGTGGATATTCTGAGAGTTTAAATACTCTCTGCTAGTTAGACAGATATAGAAATATTAAGGCACATATTCGCAAACTTGGTGAAGATGTTGGAAGCTTCCGATGTGAACGCGAAGGCGCCATTGAATTAGTGAAAGAAAATTAGGCGGGGCTTCAGAAATTATGGTTTGGAGAAATTAATTGTGGTCCCGCACGCGAGCCTTACAAGAGATGGATTAATGAACGCGTAAATTTATACTCGCACACATTCAGTAGAGGGCGCCATAGTGGCTAAAGTGGTTAGTGCAGTAGTCTGTCATGGTGAAGGTGGGTGGTTTGAATCCGGTCGCAGGTGCCCCCCGTGATCCAGCTTTAGATATTGGTACCTAGATTCTTCTGGAGCGGGGGAAGGAAAGACAACAAGACGTGATACTGAGGACGTGACTCTCATGTATACAGACTGATAAGAAAGAATCGTACGAGTACTGGGTCAAAGGAAGAGAAAGAGATAGACCAATACTCAGAAATAGGGACATGCAGAGAGTCAAGAAGGAAACAGGACAGATACTCAGTCAAAGAGAGAGAGAGAGATCGGACTAGAGAAAAACAAATACTCAGAAAGAGAGACATATGCAGACAGAGATGGGAAAAACAGGCAAGTACACCGTCAGGAACAGACATTTAGACAAGAAAAACAGACAGGTACTCCATAAAGAGCAGAGACATTTAGACAAGAAAAACAGACAAGTACACCGTCAAGAGCAGAGACATTTAAACAAGAAAAACAGACAAATACACTGTCAAGAGCAGAGACATTTAGACAAGAAAAACAGACAAATACACCGTCAAGAGCAGAGACATTTAGGCAAGGGGAAAAAAACAGATACCTGGTAAAAAAAAGAGAAAGATATGTAGACAGACAAAAGAGAAACAGAATCAAAAGAGGGAGAAACAGACAGTCAAGAGAGAGGAACAGACACACAAGAGAGAAAAACAGATGCTCAGAAAGAGAGAAATACTGCCAAACAAGCAGGGTCGCGAAGAGCTGTGTCGGAATGCGCCTGTCATACTTACCTGTTCGCAAATATGGCCGTCAGGCTGCAGGTGTACAGAACCACCCCACCCCTCCCCCCCACACACACACACACACATTCACCGACTCTTCAAACAAAAAGGAAAGATGCTCAGTCAGAAAAAGAGACGGGAGTTAAACAAAAGAGAAAGAGAAACTGAAAGCAAGACAGAAACAGACAAGAAGAGAGAGAGAGAGAGAGAGAGGCAGGCAAGCACACACTCACACTTACCCACAGAGAATGATCAGAGGAGATAAAGGGGGGATGGGCAGGAAAATGGGGAAGACAGATCTCAGGGAAACAAGACTGACAACAGAGAGATGGGCAGACAGACAGACCTAGACAACAGAGATATGGGCAGACAGACAGACATAGACAACAGAGAGATGGGCAGACAGACAGACAGACCTAGACAACAGAGAGATGGGCAGACAGACAGACAGACCTAGACAACAGAGAGATGGGCAGACAGACAGACCTAGACAACAGAGAGATGGGCAGACAGACAGACCTAGACAACAGAGATATGGGCAGACAGACAGACATAGACAACAGAGAGATGGGCAGACAGACCTAGACAACAGAGAGATGGGCAGACAGACAGACCTAGACAACAGAGAGATGGGCAGACAGACAGACAGACCTAGACAACAGAGAGATGGGCAGACAGACAGACCTAGACAACAGAGATATGGGCAGACAGACAGACATAGACAACAGAGAGATGGGCAGACAGACAGACAGACCTAGACAACAGAGAGATGGGCAGACAGACCTAGACAACAGAGAGATGGGCAGACAGACAGGCCTATAAAAAGAAAATCAGGGTAGAACTGCAGGAACCAGTTCTCCAATATCCAGCTCGTATGCGATTACAGCATTACCGTAATGATCACGAAACCACCACCCCCCCCCCCCCAAAACCACACCCGCCAGCTCAAATTGGACGAGGAAACAAGTAGATAATAGATCTATTGATCCATGTCATCATTTACCACTGCACTTGTTCTAGGCCATTGATTAGTTTAATTGGTTGGGGGGGGATAACTTACCTTTTTTTTTTGTTGTTATTAAAGGCGTGGTCTGTCTGTGTCTACCGACATCATGGCAAACAAGCTAACCCACCCGTAATTCTCTATTATCCTGTAAGTTTCATCTAACGCTAAAGTTGAATGTGTAAAATCAATGAACAGTCATTGTTATGTAGCGGTGTAACTTCCACGTGTGCCGTGTGTTGTGGGTCGGTGCCAGTGAACGCCGTAATTAATGTGTAAAATCTGTATCGGTCAATATTATTTAACACTGAAGTTTGAAGGGCCCCAGATACCTACATTGAACGACATAATATGACGACTGTCGAAAGTTGAGGCCGGAACCAGATAAATGGCAACTGAAAAAAAAAACATATTTAACACAAGCTCAGGATTGAAGTTTCCTTCTTGTCTGCAGCATTCTTTTCAAAGAGGGACCCACGAAGGATCTGTGTAACAAGTATTTATTTATTTATGTAATTCAGAAAGAACCCAAGCAGATAAGGTCACAAAATATGAATATTTATGTAAGGTCCTTAATGAAATGCTAAGTGGCAGTGGAGATGTGGAAATGATGCGGGGGGGGGGGGGGATACAAATGCCTTGCACTCAGTGGCTAACAAAAAGGACTTGCGATTAAAAAAAAAGGAAAATACATAAATAATGAAGAATCAAGTCGCGCAAGAGAAAAAAAAAGGTATACTTGGAAGTAGTAGCAACAGAATAAGTAGATCATTTTACGTATCTCGGAAGTTACGTGGATCAGGAAGGAGACACGAGAAAAGAAGTTAGAACCAGTATAGCAAAGACAGCGCTGGCCTTTAAAAATCTTGAGAAAATGCTGAAGTCAAAACGCTTAGGATATTCAATTCAACTCTAATACCTATCTTTGTGTATGCATGCGAAAGCTAGAAAAACAACCAAAGAAGCAGGGAGTAGATTGGATGCATCTGAAAACAAATGTTTAACTACATCGCTCTGTATACAACTGGACAAATTAAACTAGCAGAAATAGGAGAGGTGAGCATGCAGCAAACAGTCTCAGCAAAGATCAAGAAAAGGAGTTGGCCGTACGTGGGTTACGTTATGAGAAGAAACAGAATCACAAAGCAAGCCATCACATGGGAAACATCTGGGAGGTGGGGTGGGGGAGGGAGAGGCCAACCTCGAGAGACCCTAAAGAGGATACTGACAAAAAAGGCTAAGTCGAAATCGAAATCCTTTGATGAGATTGAGAAGCTCGTCGAGAATAGAGACTCGTGGGCGAGACACACTGCGAGCCCTGTATGACGCCTGACGGCACGGGAAGGATGTAACGTGCAGGGTGATGAAGAGCAGGGCGGTTGCGGTGGGCGAACGATTGGCGTCCGCGGCCTCAAAAAGATTGAGAACCCCTGGACTAAACCGATGATAGGCTCACAGGCTGAGGTAATAGTAGACCCATTGACAGAAGCATTGATGATCTAATCATCATTTAACAAAGAGTTGAGTGGGAGGGCAGTGGGCTTTAAACAACACCTCGTTCTCAATATCGATTCTGAGGTCTCAGTGACTCAGTACTGACATAACATGCAGTGGTGGTGGGAGAGGAGGAGGGGGGAACCTCACGCGTACCAAGGCCGCAGATATTGGAAGTGATCGAACGATAGTACATTTAGCATATTTCAGCGGGAAAGCGCATTATTTTCTCTTTATTCCCCGCCCCCCTCTCTCTGTCTCTGTCTCTCTCTCTCCCCCCTTTCTTTTTTTCACAAGAGCGTAGGCATTGTATGGAGATTTAAATGCGCTGTAGACAATGTATGGAGTTTGTTTATTGCCGGTGTATATTCTGAAAAGCGCTGCTGATGGTCTTGCCCAATACGGCAGACCTGGTTGGTTTTATTCGTGTACACGTATCACACAGTTGCAGCAAGATTACCACGTTAATGTGGTGGGACGTTTGTTGACTTGGGAGGCAATGAGGATGTACCGGGGGAACTTCGCTTACTTTCTGTGGTGGTACTGTGTGCTCTAGCCTGTCGTTCGGATAAAGAAAAAAATTAATGATTTAGACTGTTATGACAGAGTGTGAAACTTTCACTTTTTTCTGAATGCGTTTCGTTAAAGGAACTGAACAGGTTAGAAAGTGTTTCTGCACTTGTGATTGTGTAGCAAGATGGAGTAGAATTTGTTCCGTTATGAAGGCGTGCAGAAGATTTTAAGAACATTTTTTTTTTGAACGGGATATTGGAAGACATCAGTCTGTGAAGAGTCCAGAACCTAGGCCCGCTTTTATGACATGCGACATGGCGGAAGGATATCTTGGGGAAGTCAGCCGGAAGAGGGGATCGTCTGTTCAGAGCAACTTCCGGCAGTTCAATGCACGTGCTGCCATTGCTGCGGCTCATCAGAGAGCATACATTCAGGTAAACTACGGGTTGGAGGACGAGTGATTTAATGTTGAGCTAGAACTGGGGGTTCTTAACTCCCCTCCCCAACCCCAATTACAGAACTCTCCCCCACCCCCACCCCCACCCCCCAACGGATTGCCAATATGTCCCCATATGAGAGACCTATAGCTAGGTTTTATTTCATATATAGATAGCGAGGAACGAAAGAAATGAAGAAAAATTCTAATTAAACATTTTTTTTTTTCCACGTATAGAAACTGTTGAGAGATCGATTCCCCGTCATTTGATTCCCGTAGTAAAGAACCCCTGTTCTAGATGATGCATTTTAATAACTACCATTTCTTGTTCTTCATTTCATCTTGGACACTCCTCATACCAAAACACAACCATATTAAAGAAATCACACTATCTTCTTCTTCTTCTTTATGTTCTGTCTCCTTGGAGCTGTGTTCTTTGCAGCTGATGCAGTAAAGATGGAGAGGCACGGCATCTAATCGGATCGGGAGCGGGTTGTGGCGGCTATTTTTTTGTTTTCCAGTTCCTGGATGTAGCTACGAAGCAGTGCTGCTTTAGCAGACCCCCCCCCCCCCCAACGTCCCTCAGAACTATTCTGACCCCTGCCCCGTTAGCCCGTTACCAGGGATACGAGACGAGACAGGGTCATGGCAGGTATGGTTTGCCAAGCCTGGAGCTAGCATGTCACCCAGGGGTCGCTGATTGTCAATCCTAGCCCCCCCCCCCCCCCAACCCTCGAAATTAGTCTGTGTACAACAGTCAGGCCAGACGAATCATTTTTTTATCCCGCACCAACCCACCCCCTCTTCCGCGCGTAGTTAATAGGATTTAACCACGTCCCTTTTCTCAAGGTCTATGCTGCCCATACTTACACAGGAAAGATTCTGTAGAGATTGCTGGCAGTCTCTTTGTATTGCTCTGAAGACTTTCATCAAGCATATAAGTCCCTTCAAGCGTCAGTTCTGTATTCAGAGCGCTGTACACTTACCTCCGCGAGGCGACAGGTGTATGCTGTCCTGTCTCCGCCAGGTGAGAGGTGTATATTATCTCCTCCAGGTGGCAGCTGACTGCGTAGTGTTATTTCAAGTACTGATCATGGAGTTGGTTTAACTGCACTATCGTAACTGCACTATCTATCTCACCTTGAAACTTTCAGAAGTACATATCTTCATTGTCATCTTTTTTTTTTAAATTTCTTTTTTGTTCTTGTCAGGTTTTCCCGTTTAGTTCCGCCAGTTTCTTTGATCTGACAGTTACATGTTACCTGAAATTTAATTAGCCAATCAGAGAGAGACTAATACAAATGTAATATTTCTTGCTGTGATGCGTTTATGTGCATGAGGTCGTATTAGATTAATATCTGTAGGCATAATTTCGTTGATCTGTTCGTGTAAGCTTATTCTAGTATCTTATTATTCTACTTGTTTTATTATAGGTCGCAGAGATAGCACGAAACTGGGGTAAGTTTCCCGTCTTACCACTGCCAATTTATACTGACCCCTTTTCACATTTGGATCTATTCCATTTGTTATAGAAATGAGTGTTGGGAAAATCCAGGTGGGGAGGGGGCGGTCAGGAAAAAGGTAGAAGCAGGGGGTATCCGAATGAACTGAGCCACACACAAAAAATGGCATCTTTGGGGGAAGAGGACGGAAGTTGGAAACTGCATGGTAACCATCGATCTTACGATGCGACAACAGATATTCATTTCTTCTCCCGTCATTTTTTTATGTGTTACATCTAATAAAATAAACAAACGTTATGTGTTAGAAAATTGCCTATTTTTTTTATAGTGAACGTGAGCTCCACTGAGCCTCTGCTATTCATCTGAGACTTCCAGTCACACTAAGTGATTTACGGCTGGTCTGAAGAACTGTGCCAAGAACTCATCAGCCTAGTATTTGATCGATACAGAAGTAAAGGGCTGTGCTGTTTCCCTTAAGTCCAGTCAATGTCGATCATGACCTGTCCGTACAGACCAGGGCGACTAATAACTCACTGTTTCCTTGAACCCACAACCCTCTCTGTTGTCAGCTTGCGCCGGCAAAAGGAATGAAAGAAATAAACTGTCATTGTATGAAATAAACTATCGTTATCTCTAGAGTAGTCAGTGAGCACCAGGAATGAAAGAAATGAACTGTCGTTATCTCTAGAGTAGACAGTGAGCACCAGGAATGAAAGAAATGAACTGTCGTTATCTCTAGAGTAGACAGTGAGCACCAGGAATGAAAGAAATGAACTGTCGTTATCTCTAGAGTAGACAGTGAGCACTAGAAATGAAAGAAATGAACTGTCATTATCTCTAAAGTAGACAGTGAGCACTAGAAATGAACTGTCATTATCTCTAGAGTAGACAGTGAGCACCAGAAATGAAAGAAATGAACTGTAATTATCTCTAGAGTAGACAGTGAGCAATAGAAATGAAAGAAATGAACTGTAATTATCTCTAGAGTAGACAGTGAGCACTAGAAATGAAAGAAATGAACTGTCATTATCTCTAGAGTAGACAGTGAGCACTAGAAATGAAAGAAATGAACTGCCGTTATCTCTAGAGTAGACAGTGAGCACTAGAAATGAAAGAAATGAACTGTCGTTATCTCTAGAGTAGACAGTGAGCACCAGGAATGAAAGAAATGAACTGTCGTTATCTCTAGAGTAGACAGTGGGCACTAGAAATGAAAGAAATGAACTGTCATTATCTCTAAAGTAGACAGTGAGCACTAGAAATGAACTGTCATTATCTCTAGAGTAGACAGTGAACACCAGAAATGAAAGAAATGAACTGTAATTATCTCTAGAGTAGACAGTGAGCAATAGAAATGAAAGAAATGAACTGTCATTATCTCTAGAGTAGACAGTGAGCACTAGAAATGAAAGAAATGAACTGTCATTATCTCTAGAGTAGACAGTGAGCACTAGAAATGAAAGAAATGAACTGCCATTATCTCTAGAGTAGACAGTGAGCACTAGAAATGAAAGAAATGAACTGTCATTATCTCTAGAGTAGACAGTGAGCACCAGAAATGAAAGAAATGAATTGTCATTATCTCTAAAGTAGACAGTGAGCACTAGAAATGAACTGTCATTATCTCTAGAGTAGGCAGTGAGCACTAGAAATGAAAGAAATAAACTGTCATTATCTCTAGAGTAGACAGTGAGCACTAGAAATGAAAGAAACTGTCATTATCTCTAGAGTAGACAGTGAGCACCAGAAATTAAAGAAATGAACTGTCATTATCTCTAGAGTAGACAGTGAGCACTAGAAATGAAAGGCATGAACTGTCGTTATCTCTAGAGTAGACAGTGAGCACCAGAAACGAAAGAAATGAACTGTCATTATCTCTAAAGTAGACAGGGAGCAATAAAAATGAAAGAAATGAACTGTCATTATCTCTAGAGTAGACAGTGAGCACTAGAAATGAAAGAAATGAACTGTCATTATCTCTAGAGTAGACAGTGAGCACCAGAAATGAAAGAAATGAACTGTAATTATCTCTAGAGTAGACAATGAGCACTAGAAATGAAAGAAATGAACTGTCATTATCTCTAAAGTAGACAGTGAGCACTAGAAATGAACTGTCATTATCTCTAGAGTAGACAGTGAACACCAGAAATGAAAGAAATGAACTGTAATTATCTCTAGAGTAGACAGTGAGCAATAGAAATGAAAGAAATGAACTGTCATTATCTCTAGAGTAGACAGTGAGCACTAGAAATGAAAGAAATGAACTGTCATTATCTCTAGAGTAGACAGTGAGCACTAGAAATGAAAGAAATGAACTGCCATTATCTCTAGAGTAGACAGTGAGCACTAGAAATGAAAGAAATGAACTGTCATTATCTCTAGAGTAGACAGTGAGCACCAGAAATGAAAGAAATGAATTGTCATTATCTCTAAAGTAGACAGTGAGCACTAGAAATGAACTGTCATTATCTCTAGAGTAGGCAGTGAGCACTAGAAATGAAAGAAATAAACTGTCATTATCTCTAGAGTAGACAGTGAGCACTAGAAATGAAAGAAACTGTCATTATCTCTAGAGTAGACAGTGAGCACCAGAAATTAAAGAAATGAACTGTCATTATCTCTAGAGTAGACAGTGAGCACTAGAAATGAAAGGCATGAACTGTCGTTATCTCTAGAGTAGACAGTGAGCACCAGAAACGAAAGAAATGAACTGTCATTATCTCTAGAGTAGACAGTGAGCACTAGAAATGAAAGAAATGAACTGTCATTATCTCTAGAGTAGACAGTGAGCACCAGAAATGAAAGAAATGAACTGTCATTATCTCTAGAGTAGACAATGAGCAATAGAAATGAAAGAAATGAACTGTAATTATCTCTAGAGTAGACAATGAGCAATAGAAATGAAAGAAATAAACTGTCATTATCTCTAGAGTAGACAGTGAAATGCAGTTGAAATTTGTAGCTGTTTGGTGTTGTCTTTGTTGGTATACGTGTGAGAGTCTGTAAGATTTCCCACGACAGTTTCCTGTTCCTTTAGTTTTTCTTGCTTCAGTGAATACTTTGCCTTTCGTTTAGCATGCAAATGACTGACTGATTGACTGAGCATAACGCAGTCTCCCGTGAATATTGAACTTTTCGTTTTCAAATCAGATCTGTAGATTTTTATTATAACCCATTTCTTGTTCATTTTGTCTTGAGTTATGTAGAACTATGTATTCTTTTGTCTGTCTTGAAGTATAAGAAAAGTTGTTTTTTTTTTTTAATCCAGTGATTAACATGTGCTCTGTGAACGGTTGCGGTGATATGCGACAGACGTTTAGATGACGTATCTGAAAGAAGGGATTTTAGTCGATTGTAAATGACGCAATTTAAGACTGATGGTGTAACCAAGGCGGCTTTCTGCTGTCTTCATATTCATGCGTTTTTATTATTGTGTGAAATGTGGTTTATCAGAAGAATGTTGCACATTCCTTGGACACCAAAAATAACTAATGGAATGAATGAATGAATGATTTTTATTTTTAAAGGGTAAAGAATTGGGGACGCATGCCTAATGGAGAATGTATGATTGATTGATTGATTTTTATTTCCAAAGGGTAAATAATTGGGCACTCGGGCCCGTCTGACATTCTGCCCTTTATCATACATCTTTCACTCTGATATGAGAAGAGCTGGAGAGACAAAACAATGTACTTTCATAGGAAATGCAGTGAGAAGAGGGGGCATTGAAAATATTGTAACAACAGGGGGGAAAATATTGGGAAGGTGAGCCAGGGGAAGACAGAGAGAAATGATACAGGACAGTCTGACGGGATGGTGTGAGAGGAGATCACCAACTGAGCTGATGGCCTGCATGAAGGATTGGTACGCTGGAGAAGCATAATAGCCAACACCAGTCGGCACGGCACATCATCATGATGATCGTGATGATGATGATGATAGTTTATTCTAATGGTTGTGCTAGAATTGGGGGGGGGGGATATTGGGAAGGTGAGCCAGGGGAAGACAGAGAGAAATGATACAGGACAGTCTGACGGGATGGTGTGAGAGGAGATCACCAACTGAGCTGATGGCCTGCATGAAGGATTGGTACGCTGGAGAAGCATAATAGCCAACACCAGTCGGCACGGCACATCATGATGATGATGATGATGATAGTTTATTCTAATGGTTGTGCTAGAATTATTTTGTCCTAAGCAGGGCGAACAAATACTTATAAAATTGTGACAGTCAGAGGACATTAATATAAAACTCTGACAATCGGAAGACAGTATTATAAAAGTGTGACAATCAGAGGACTGTACTGTGCCTGTCTGAGGCATGTTGTGTAGTTGACGTAAATCATAGCACCAGTCTTGGGCTTCTGGAGTATCTCGTCTATAATTTGCTCTGAGTTTGAACCATTTTTTTTCCTTCTGTTTTTAAATTCTTTGTTGGAGCTTTTTTTTTTTCCTTTCTGTTTTTAAATTCTTTTGTAGATCAATTTTTTTTTCCCTTTCTGTTTTTAAATTCTTTGTTTCTTTGTTGGAGCATTTTTTTTTCCTTTCTGTTTTTAAAATCTTTGTTAGAGCAATTTTTTTTTTTTTCTGCTTTTAAATTCTTTGCTAGAGCAATTTTTTTTTCTTTCTATTTTTAAATTCTTTGTTAGAGCAATTTTTTTTTCTTTCTGTTTTTAAATTCTTTGTTAGAGCAATTTTTTTTTTCCTTTCTGTTTTTAAATTCTTGTTAGAGCATTTTCCCCCTTCTATTAAAGAACCTTTTTTTTTATTATTATTTTGCTGTGAATTCCTTCTTGGGGCAGTTTTTTTCCTCTGTTATTTAATTCTTTATTAGATCTTTTTTTTTCCTGTCTATTATTTAATTATTTGTTAGAGCAGGTTTTCTTTTGTTGTCCTTATTTTATTTAATTCTTTCTTATGGCAATTCTTTTCGTGTTATTTAATTCTGTGATGGAGAATTTTTCTCTCTGTTAGTTAATTCTTAAAGCAACTTTTTTTTTTTGTCTTCCATTCGCTAATTAATATGGGTTAAAACAAAATGCACTTTTCCCGCAGTTTTCCTCTCTGACAGAGAAGATTCACTTCCCTGGATCAGAGACACGCATGATACATCATTTAGCTTGGCTGTAGAAAAAGAGGAGGGGGGGGGAGGGAAGAGAATAGTCTCATTTTCCGTATCTCCTTTACGAGATAAGTTTCTTCCTTCTATTTTGCCGAAAAATAAAATAATTTGCACGTCTTTTCAATTACGCGAACTTAGAATGCACTCTTTTTTTTTTTTTACTTTCATTCATTCATTAGCATGTCCCTTATGGAACTTTGCCTCCCTAACAGCTCTCTTGAAGGCCTCTCGGTTGTAAGCAAGATGTGACTCTGTTGCTGATGCATCCATTCGAAATCATCAGCAATGTCTTGCAGCCATCTTGGCCTTGGTCTTCCTCTCTTTCTTTTTTCCCATTATGTACCCTTCCAAGACTTGTCTCCTCCGAACTCTCATGACATTTAGTATGTCTGAAATACTTGAGTTGTCTTTACTAACCAGTTTTCTTCAGTATTAAATTCTTGTCTTGTCTTGTCTTCTATCTGCCTGTAACTGCAAGCTGGCGTTATTTGCATCTGATGCTGTGAAGATGTTGAGGCGCATCATCGTATCGGCGTGGGAGCGGGTTATGGTAGCTACTTTTTCGGTCCCGGAGTACAGCTAAAAATTAGAATGCTTCTTTAGCAGACTCCACCACCATGGGGACTATAGCGATCCCTGCCTCGTTAGCCAGACTAGGCCTGTTACTAGGGGGGGGGGGGTCCCAACGGAGAGGTGGGACAGGGTCTTGGTCAGCCATGGTTCGCTAATCCTGACGCTAGCATATCAGCTATGGGTCGTTGATTGCCTCACTGGACAACGCCTTCATCCCTGTTAAATTCTTGTATGGATATATTAGTTTTTTTTTTGTGTGTCCATGATATGTGAAGGAGCCTTCTGTAGCATATACTCGTACATTCAGAGGCACAGTATATTGGTCTGCTGTGTATCACTCAGTTTTTTTTTTTTTTGAGTTGAGAATAATTTATAGGCTTGTGATTTACTCTGTGTTAGGTTAATCTGCACTCTTGTGATTTGCTCTGTGTTAGGTTAATCTGCACTCTTGTGATTTGCTCTGTGTTAGGTTAATCTGCACTCTTGTGATTTACTCTGTGTTAGGTTAATCTGCACTCTTGTGATTTGCTCTGTGTTAGGTTAATCTGCACTCTTGTGATTTGCTCTGTGTTAGGTTAATCTGCACTCTTGTGATTTGCTCTGTGTTAGGTTAATCTGCACTCTTGTGATTTGCTCTGTGTTAGGTTAATCTGCACTCTTGTGATTTACTCTGTGTTAGGTTAATCTGCACTCTTGTGATTTGCTCTGTGTTAGGTTAATCTGCACTCTTGTGATTTGCTCTGTGTTAGGTTAATCTGCACTCTTGTGATTTGCTCTGTGTTAGGTTAATCTGCACTCTTGTGATTTGCTCTGTGTTAGGTTAATCTGCACTCTTGTGATTTGCTCTGTGTTAGGTTAATCTGCACTCTTGTGATTTGCTCTGTGTTAGGTTAATCTGCACTCTTGTGATTTGCTCTGTGTTAGGTTAATCTGCACTCTTGTGATTTACTCTGTGTTAGGTTAATCTGCACTCTTGTGATTTACTCTGTGTTAGGTTAATCTGCACTCTTGTGATTTGCTCTGCATCAAGATAATTCTGTGGTCGTATATATCTTATTTAACGTCGCGCACTTTTATGTGCGGTAAATGAGATAATTGAAGATAGATGTGTCAGTTATTCTAGATTTGAGAAGTAAGCGGCATATTCACTGCTGCTATGTAGTTAATATGGAATCTTTCACTTTTTTGTTTTTTCGGTGCTTAGATACGCGCTCTTTCATTTTCTGCAGAATTAAGGTTTCAGAAGTGATTAACTCTTTCACCCCGGAATTATTTTCCATGGTTTGCTAGAACAAATTTTGTTTAGCAATTTTGGTAAAAAGAAACAACAAGGAAGTTACTGTATAATTTTAGAACATGGGTTGGGTTAGAAATGTTCTGCTTTATCTTTTTATCTTTTTTTTTGGTTTTGTTTTGTTTTGTTTTGTTTTGTTTTTGCCAAAATATCACCCTGAGCACTGATGTGTATAGGTATGCAAAATCTACCATCCTACCAGTGTTGTTTTTGGAGGAAAAGTGAAAAGTGGTTAAAATATTAAAGTGGTTAAGGTACGAAAGGTGATTAAAACTGACAAGTATGAAAAGTGGTTAAAATATTTAAAATGATTACAGTGTGAAAAGTGATTAAATTATGAAATGTGGCTAAAGTATGAAAAGTCGTTAAAGTATGAAGGTGATTGAAACTGACATGTGGTTAAATATGAAAAGTGGGTAAAGAATAAAAAAGTGATTACAATATGAAAAGCTGTTAAAATATGAAAAAAAAAGGTTAAAGAATGAAAAGTGGTTAAATAATGAAAAGTTTTTGAAATATTTAAAACGATGAAAGAATGAAAAGTAAGAATGTGCATATATACTGAGGCGGAAAAAGTTTCTCTGAAAATGATCAATTATTGTTCTTATCTTCTGAGATTTTCTGACACCTTCAACGAGTGCTCATATTGTCATCGAAAAAAAAAAGAAGAAGAAGAAGGGACAGTCTTCCCAGACACAAACTTCTTTTAAAAACTCAATAAATGAAAGTTTAGCACACAAAAAAACTTATCACCATTTGCATAACGTTAGAAATTAGTACACATATCTCTCCTTTTCTTTGGAGATCATTTCGTATATTTTGCAAAAAAAAGTTATAAGCGAATATTAAGAATTATTATTATTATTCATTCATTCACCCACAAAAAGGGTTTCATTGTGTAACTTTCCAGCAAGAAGGGGCTGTAATGTGTGAGCCTTTCGCTCCGACACTTCTGACTTCGGCCTGATGTATTTTTAGAACCGACAGTCACTTCCTGATTCGATACTATCGACAGTTACCAGGAGCCACATCTTCTTACATCCTTCCTGTGCCGTTAAATGTCACATAGGGCTCACATAGTTGTTTGCCACGTTTTCCTATTCTCGGCGAGTCTTTCAACTTCATCAATGGATGCTATGCCCATTAAACAGGCGTCTCTTTACAATGTCCTCTTTAGAGTTTCACGTGGTCGACCTCTTTTTCTTCGGCCTGTTGTGCTCCACTTGATAGCTTGTTTTGGTATTCTCTGATTGTTTCTTCTCATCACATGGCCTATATATGTTCATCTTTTTTTTTCTGATTACCCATGGACAAGTTGTTGTTTGCTTATCTGTCTTATCTCTGTGAGTTGTTCTTGAAGTCGTTCCACTTTGTACCAAGTATTTTCCGTAGGCATTTATTTTCAAAAGAGTCTAATTTCTTATATATTTCTTTAGTTGATTTTCAGCTTTCGCATGCATAAATGAGGGTGGATATCACATTTGAATTGAAAAATCTTAACTTGGTTTTTGTGCTTATAACTTTTGAATTCATATGTTCTCGAGATTGGTGCTTTTACAATTTGAATTCTCTAACTTCCTTCCTGGTGTCACCATCCTGGTCTGTGTAGCTGCCAAGGTATGCAAATTGGTTTACTTCATCAACAACTGCTCCTTCTGTGTATATTTTTCCTTATTGATTAATGAGAAGTTTCATTATTTTTATTTGTCTTTGTTCATTTCAAGACCTATTTTGTTAGCCAGAGAGGACAGGGAATCTGTTTTTTTTTTTTTCTGCATTGATTTCGCATCACAGAGGTAGAAAAGGATATTGGTCTGCTGTGTATCATAAACCCTGAAGAAAGTAGAGAAAAGGATATTGGTCTGCTGTGTATCATAAACCCTGAAGAAAGTAGAGAAAAGGATATTGGTCTGCTGTGTATCATAAACCCTGAAGAAAGTAGAGAAAAGGATATTGGTCTGCTGTGTAGCATAAACTCGGAAGAAAGTAGAGAAAAGGATATTGGTCTGCTGTGTATCATAAACCCTGAAGAAAGCATAGAAAAGGATATTGGTCTGCTGTGTATCATAAACCCTGAAGAGAGTATAGAAATGGATACTAATCTGCTGTGTATCACAAACCCTGAATAAAGTAGACCGGTGTGGATCGCTGACGACTTTCTCACTCAATTTGAGTATCATGTGTTGGCGCTCCGCAGTGTTTTATAACGGAGGGGAGGGAGAGGGAGAGAGAGAGAGATATGCGAAGGTGAAAGCCTGGTACATGAAGCATAAAAGCGAGAATAATAGAATCGATAACAGTGCAGTTTCTCAGACTACTACTTATTCTTATGTGTCTTTCTCTCTCTCTCTCTCTCTCTCATTCTCTCTCCTCACCCCACCTCCGCCTCGTTAATCTCAGCACAAAGTGTTGAAGAAAATGCCTTTGAAAACTGAGAATATCCCCCTGAATGAAGAATCCTGCCATTGGATGAAAGAAAAGAAAATATAGTTTTGCAGCTGTGTCCATTGAATACAAAGATCCCCCCATGTCACGCCAGTCAACACAAAACAAAGCAAAACAGAACAAAAAGGTTCTAATTTTGTTTTCCCTTGTCCTCTTGCACAATTAACAAAAAAAAAAAACTCTTTCCTTGTTCGCAGACATTAGCAGCCGTGATGGAGAGGAAGGTGATACATGATATCAGATCTGCATGTCAGAACTAGCGTGTTTTAAAGCTCAGTCCTGCTGTAGCTTTTGTCGCTAGTTGTCTAAGATTCCGCCATGACTCGCCAACTCCCTCATTTATCAAACTGTATTATGGTCGTACTTCTACTATTGTCGGTCATAATCTTACCAAGCGCCGCGTACAGCGGAGGCAAAACAAAGCAGTCTGGCCTATTTTTAATCTGTTTCCAATCTTGTCTCTCCCACACTTTCACATTAAAAAAAAACTATTTACAAAAACAGTACAAAGAGACCGGCTGCCACTGTAGTACTGACAAGTTACATAGATATGATGTGGATCATATCGTATTTTTATACAGCGTTAAAAAAAAGTACTAAAGGTATGTTTATCGTGCGAATATCGTTTTAACTTAATACACTGGGAACTGAACTTTGGTGTGCTTTGCCTTTATGGTGCTGTTGATGCACAGATATTTTTCTTCTTCATCATCATCATTGCCTTTCATTCCTTTGGGAGCATAGGCCGCGGATGAAGATTCTCCAGACGTCCCTGTTTTAGGATTTGTTCTCTACTTCCTTTCATGGTTATCCCATGTCTCTGAGCACTATCATAATTTCCCTTTTCCAGGTAGTTCTAGGTCTTCCTCGATTTATTTTTCCCTGAAAGATATTTTCCTTGACCTGTCAGAAATACTAGATGGTGATGTGGTCGGCATCATGCCAATTTTATAGTTTGGTGACTGGGACACTTCCAGCTGGATTCCAAACACTGATCTTGCCATGAAAATCGTGTGCCTTATCAACTTGTTACGTTTACAGTCAAATGCAGTCATCTTTCTCCTCAGCCCTCTATGCCAGGTCCGACATGAGGAGAAACTGAGATAACAGTTGAGACAAAGGCTTGAGGTATTGAGGCTCTTATATATACTAGTTTCTATTCATGTTTGGATAGGAGACCTGATACAGAGTCCAGTCAGGCTCTCCATGGCCTTGCTTCTCTCTTTCTCTCTCTCTCTCTCTCTCTCTCTCTCTCTCATCAAGGTCTTGCAAACATTCACTGCTATGTCCATGTTGCATTGCTGATACATTCTGAGCCCCATATATCTGATACATTCCGAAACCCCATATATCTGTGCAGGATCTTCAAGCGGAAGTGGACTCCTACCAGAACACGTTTGACAACCTGAACCACACAGGAAGTCAAGTGACTAGGAGCATGGTTGCGTCAGACTCCCACAGGCTGCAGGCAAGGCTGGAGGAGATGAACAAGAGATGGCTGCATCTCATGGAAAAGTCCATGGAAATCAGGTATGTTGCCCCCACCCCTCCACCCGGCTTTTTAAAAAATGTGTGTGTCTGTGTTTCTAAAATCACACGAATGAGTCATATGTCATTTTATTCTAATGCAGATGACTCTTGATTTTCTAGTAGCATTTCACAGCCTGGTTCAAAGACACATCGTGTTTTTAATAGCTATAATGGGATATATATATATATATATATATATATATATAAACAATGTTGTTCGAGGCCACTCATGTGTCATAGCTTACTCACGCTTGCATCAGCACACATTTTTTAATATCACGCGCTTGGTCTTGTGACCAAGAGCTGAACTGTAGTGCAGGATTTTAGGGGGAGAAAATAGACAATTTGCAAGGTTTTGGCAGGACTTTAGGGGAAGAAAATAGACAACTGAGTGAGAATGTAGATGTTTATTTTTGAATGAGAGGATGTGTTCATCGTTAGAATAATGTATGAGGATCATACCGAAAGTCGTGAGCAAACATTTTTTTTAGTCAGAATTTATAGATAGATAAAATATAAATGTATCACCTTAATCTGCATCCTTTTCTTCACTTTTCAACATAATCTCCATTTCTCTGCACACATTTTTCCCATCGCTCTGCAAGTTTGAAAATACCCTTCCGGTAGAATTCCGTTCCAGCTGACCGACGGCACAGACGCACTGCTTTCTGGACGTTCTGTCCTGTGGGACCCAGCTGGCACAAACTTTTCTATAGCCTAGGGTTTCAATCATTTCCTGTACTGCATTGTGTCCTTTTCCAGGATTTACAGCGATTTCAGATACTGCGACACGTCTGTCTTCTTTAATGATGTCGTCAGCCTTTCACGTTGCGTTCAGTGGAGGAGTTTGAGGGCGACCGCTCCGAGTCATATCTTGGATGCTCCTGTTTCCATCTTTGAAATGCTTCACCCACCTCCTAACACTGCTAGCACCCATACACACATCTCCGTAACCAAGTTGAAGTCTTTGGTGAATTTCAGCAGCGGGGATTTCCTCTTTAACGAGGAACTCAATAACAGCACGTTGACAAAATGAAACTTCAGCACCCGCCATTTTGTTTCTGGTCCGCGTTGTCACATGACATGATGGTGACATCATGTGACCTCTACATGAAGTGCAAAGGAAGGTGATTAAAGTAATATATTTATATTTTCTCTGTCTATAAATTCTGATTTTTAAAAAATGTTTCCTCATAACTTTAGGTATGACCCGCGTAATAAGATATAGAATTAAACGTGGATATATCAACACTCTTATCTCATGTGTGATCAGAAAAGGGAGATGGGCGTATATCTGTCATGTGATGAGAAGAAACAGGCAGAGACTCCCAAAACAAGCTATCAAGTGAAACACAACAGGTCGAAGAAAAAGAGGTCGACCATGTGAAACTCTAAATAAGACATGGTTAAGAGAGGCCAGTTTAGTAAGCATAAAATCCTTTGATGGGTTTGAAAAGCTCGCCAAAAACAGGAAAACTTGAACTACCATGCGAGGTCTATCTGAAGTTTAAAGGCACGGGAAGGATGTAAGATATAAGAGGATCTCTTCAGGCACTGCCCATTATTCAAAACAAAAGATTTTACTTGAAAATCATGAAGAACCTTCAGCCATTTAAGTTTTTCTTTGTATGATCCACAGAGGCCGACTTGAAAGTAGCGCAGAGCAGTGGGCCAGACTGGTGAAGACCTTGCAGAGCCTGGTATCCTGGGTGATTGACAGGCAGGTGGAGCTACAACAGCAGCAGCCTATAGGGGGAGACCTGGCAAGCGTACAACGGCAAGTGGTGGAAAATCATGTAAGTGCTGTGGTGATACCTTTATGGCATCGTGAGCTGGAAAATTTTGATAGTTGCTTTGTTTGGGGGGGGGGGTTGTTGTGTTTTAGCTTGTAGCTCTATGTAATCACTTATCTATCAAGTTTTTATTGTTTTAACTAGTTACATTCTGTATTGAACTTTACTTACTTGGAGCATCTGTTATCACCTCTGTTTGTTGTCATAATTGTTTAACAAAAGCTTCTTGCCAAAACACCTGTCATTTTTGTCTTGTTAATTAATGTAAAACTTGTTCCTATTGGGTTTGTTTGGTTTTTTTTTTTTTGGGTCAACTTATATATTACTGAGTTGTTCTTTCACTGTCTCTTCTCTCTTCCTTTTATCCTTTAAATATGTGTGTGCGTGCGTGCATGCATCAATCCTTACTTCACTCTTGTGTAGACCATTAAATTTATGAAAGTTTATCATGTGAATATCCTGTTTTAACTTAATACACTGGCAACTCAGCTTTGGTGTGCCTTGCTTTGAGGTAGAACGTTGCCTGTCATTAGACTTTCCTAACACAAGTGAGCATGTTTGGACCCAATCCAGGGCCTCCCAGAGGAGTTTTGTAAGAAAATTCAAAATGATCCCAACCAGGCTTGCTCTGTTAATTAGCCATTCTGTTTTCATTCACTGTGGACCCCTACCCCGAACAAAACCCTCCATACCCACCCTTAAAACAAGGAAAACCTTCTAGGCCATAGAGCTGTGCACTGGTTCAACTTCCTTCTCATTAGGCTGACTCAGTCCATTCATATTTTTTTTAGAAGTTGGTTCTCTAACCCCAAGTTCTACTCCAGGAATCTTTTTTTTTTTTTTAAAGTCATTATAGCTGCAGCTTTCCTAATTATCTTGTCTGTAATGTTGCCATTAAGATTTTCTTTTCTAAACATCTGTCCTGCACAGTGTTTCCATTAAGAGTTTCCTAAACATCCTATCTTTCCATTAACAGTTTCCTAAACATCCTTTCTTTCCATTAACAATTTCCTAAACATCCTATCTCCACAATGCTCCTGTTTACAGCTTCTTGATCATCCTATCTCTATGATGCTCCCATTAACAGTTTTATAAACATCCTGTCTGTAATTTTCCTAATTAACAGTTTCTTAATCATCCTATCTCACTGATGCTGCCATTAACAGTTTTCCTAAACATCCTTTCTCCACAATGCTTCCATTAACAGTTTATTAATCATCTTTTCTCCATGATGTCACCATGAACAATTTTCTCAGCTGTCTGTAATGCTCCCATTAACTATTTCCCAATCATCCTGCCTCCATAATGCTCTTAGCATTATCTTGTCTATAATATCCTTATAATATTCTTATTGTCATCAAGGAGTAGAGCCCTGCTCATAATGTGGGGTAGGTTCCCAGCCCACTTTAAAAACTGGAACAAAGCTCTTTTCCAGCTGCAAATGCATCTAAAAGCCCAGTAACCATGTTTACATTGTTATAAAGGCTGAAGGATCTAGAGCTTTAGAACAAAAAAAAAATTCAATTAAATAAATGCCCTTCCCTTGTTCAGCCATGTAAAGCTGAAAAAAAAACCACACAGAGCAAAACAAGAAATCAAACAGTGGACGTGGATGTAATTGAAAACTATGGGGAAAATGGAAGCAGCCTACTGTATTTAATGTCCTTTCTATAGTACCCTTTTTATTATTATATCCATGATGACCTCACAGCACTCTTCCCATTGTCCTGTATGTAATATCCCATAACATTGTTCTCATTTGTTCTGATGATAATGTCTCCATAACTTTCTCCTCATTGTCCTGTTTCTTTATACTCATAACCTTTTCGTACTGTTCCTTATAGCGCCTGCAGCAGCAGCTGGAGTTGAAGAGACCTCTCATAGAACAGAGCCTTGATGCTGGGAAGTTCTACCTGAGAGAAGAGGGCGAAGATCCATTCTATGACAACAGTGGAGAGAATGCTGGTTAGTTTGTTAACGCTTTTAAAGCCTGCCAGTTGTTGTTTATCCTTGCATGGAATGAAATTCTAGATTGTGCATGAGTTAACCTAGGAGAATATTGTAGTAAAATATACACTAATATATATTGTCAGTTAAACAGTGTTAACATTTTTGGAAATGTTAACAGTTAGCTTACTAGAGAGCTTCTTTTGCAAAAATGGATCAGTTTAAAAATGAAGCTCTACAAGTAAATTGATCATCATCGTCTGTGTGATGTAGATTAGTGGTTCTCAACCTGTTGTCCACAGAACACAAGTGGTCCTTGGAACATCATCACATGATCAGCAGCTGCATTATTGAATTAGTATTAAGTGTCATCTGTTTAATTTTTAAAAATTAAGAGTTTGCAGCATTATGGTAATACATATAAAATGATTGTCTGCAACTTAATTGTAATTGAAAAAGTGGTTGTTTATGTTAAAAGTTTGGAATCATCTCAACTGATGTAGGGGAGCATTTCTAAACATTTTATTTTATCACCATATATATATATCTGACCTGCATAACACTGATAATTTCTTCAAACTCTCAATTTCTTCAAAAACTCGCTCATGTGACATGTCCTTTCCAGAACATTGTCCCTCTCACAGCCTCCCTGAATGCAAATGCGGTCATGCACATGTTCACCGGCATCTTGCAGCGACACATTCAAACTTTCCATGGTGTCCCGAGTCCATCTGCAGTGACGACTCCCTTTTCTCTTTCGCTGGGCACTATGCCTTCTACTATGATCCTCTCCAAGCTACTGTGTCTCTTGGTGTGGCCGAAGTATCTCAGCATTCTAATTTTTATGGTGTTAATGAGCCAAATTTGTCAAACACTCTGACCTCTTTATTGATATTATTCGTCTTTGATTACCATTATGTGTTTCTCCTCTTCTTCTTCTCTCTCTCCTCCCCACCCCACCCCCCCTCAAAAAACATTCCCCCGCTTCATTGTCAGTAATGGTCATTACTGGGTTGTTTAATCTTAGATTGTGATCATAAAAGTGAAGTTTGAAGTTTCTAAATCTGCTGCTGGGTGGGTTGTCTTCATGTGATGCTTCATAGAGCTTCTGTTTTCTTCATTTGTAGCATATGATTTTGAAATAATTTTCATCCAAATTGTCATGTATTGTAAGGTGCTTGCACAGGCCAATTTCTTTTCTGCATTATTTTAATTCTAAGCCTACCGTAAGCCATTTAGATGGGTTTACTAGAACAAAAAAATTTTTTTAATACTTACAGTCATATGGTTTGGGTCTATAGGTGAGATAACTTTAAACTGTCATGAATACTAAAAATAACTTAAGGGTTAATATGTAAGGATTTTAATATTAGTTTTTTCTGTACAATTACACGAAGAACAGGCTGTCAAAAATTGAAAGGACCAAGAAAAAAAACGTTTTCATTTGTGAAAATGCTTCAGAAAGAAAAAAAGGCTAATGCGTGAAAAACCTAAAACCTGCACTTTTTCAGGAAACAAAAGAATACATTCATTTATCATTTAATTAATTTTCTTGGCGTATATCAATACCTTAACAACGAATGTTCATGTAAAAGAAGAAAAGAAATAAATTTATAAACTTTTTTTTGCGTAAAACTTCACAAATTTTGGAGGAGTGCGGATAACATTAGCAAAATGTCAGAGATGAGAGTGAGGATTATATTGCAACACTGACTGGAGGTAATGAAGCTAATGGGAGGATCCATAACCAGACAAGGATGTCATCTTGTGGAGAGGAGTGGAGAAGCATTGATTTTTCTTGATTTCAGCTCGGGGAAAATCATTCAGAATTGCTGCTGTTGCTGTAAAACTTGTTTGTGAGGGCAGAATATTTGTTCATTATTTGACTTTCAGTGTTGGTTTTTATGTTGTATATATTTTATTTTCTTTTTTTTCCATATTGTGTTCTGTTGTTGTTATAGTTATAGGTGTTAGTAATGATTTCAGTGATGGCTGAAATTAGATAGAGCATACAGCTGGGATCACACTAGGATTTTTTGAAACAGGTGTAACCGTACCTGTCTTTCACCTTATCTTTCACCTGTCTTTCATCTTGTGTAAAGTAAATTCTGAAATACCAGTTTTCTCAATACAACATTTGATACTTTATACATTTTTTAAAATGTAAAAGTAAATATACTTTACAAACATCAGTGGAAAGTAAATGTTTGTATGATTTTTTTTTTTGGTCCTTTTATCTGTGGTGAAATTTAACTTTTACAGAATGCTCACAACCAAATTCAGAACTGGCAGATTCTCTTCCATGAATCATTGTCCTATTGATTATCATCCAACCAATTTCACTGGTTGCTTTTTACTAGGTTTTTGACAATATAAACCAGCTACCATTTTTTTCATTGGTAATTTACCTATAATTGCCGGTTATCGCAATCGCTGAGTGCAAGTCATTACAGCATTAAGCAATATACTCACAAGAGATAACCTGATTTAGAAAACGAAATCTGCTGTTGTTTGAGTCAGGAACCACTTTTTCTTTTTCTTTCTGATGTTCAGATTCAAGAGCATGCAAAATTTAAGTCACTGTTCTTAGGACTGAGCTTCCAGTTTGTTTTTTTTTTAGATTTTGACTGCAACCTTTCTCTGCTTTCATTTCATGTTAGTTCTTCTGGTTAATTGTGTATGGTTTTGATATTCCTTTGGTATATGTATGTTCTAGAATACGGATTCAACTTTCATATATGAAAGGGTCAGAATTTGGTGTAGTAGTTTGCAGTGGCCGCAAACTTAAACAGAGTAAGATTGTTTTGGTTGTTTTTTTAAGGTGGATTGGATAAAGTTCGCTGTGTATGACTTGCACTCTCTTCATCTTATTGTGGATTTATTGTATATCTTCTTCTCTTTAATGTGATTTGATTTGATGCTACATTTTGTTTTGTCAGCTTTTGCGTGACATTAGTTCATTGATGTTTAGTAATAGTTGCTTTTTGGGAGATCTGGGAAGGAGGTCTTTTTGGGTGTTTTACAGATAACTGGAGGAAACGGTTGAAGCTAGTTTTCTGAAGTCAGTTTGTGGTAATTTCCATAATGTATTCATTCATTTATTCAGCTTTCTGAGCCATTACAGCTCATCAGCAGACAAGACTTCTCTCCACTCCTCTCTCTTCTTAGTCTTCTCCTGCAAATTGTCCACTCCAAGGGCATATAGGTCTTCTGGAGTTGGTCTGCCTCTTGGTCTCTGTCCTTTTATCACTCCTGTATAAACTTTTTTTCCTCTGTCTATTCATCATTTATGCATGTGAAAGCTTGAAAACAACTGAAGAAATAGACAAGAAATTAGACTTTTTTGAAAACAAATGCCTTAGGAAAATACTCTGTATAAAATGGAACAAATTCAAGAACAATGCAGAGATAAAGCAGATGAGCGATCAGAAAAAGGAGATGGACATATATCCATCTTGTAATGAGAAGAAACAGTCAGAGATTCCCAAAACAAGCTCTCAAGTGGAACACAATAGGCCAAAGAAAAAGAGGTCAACCACATGAAATTCTTAAGAGGGGCTAAATTATTAAGCATAAAATCCCTTGATAAGGTTGAAAAGCTCATTGAAAACAGGAAAACTTGGCAAATTACCATGCGAGTCCTATGTGACATTTAACTGTGTGGGAAGGATGTAAGATGTAAGATTCTCACCCATCCTGTATTGCCAAGTACTTTACATACTGCCACTGCTCATCAGAAGACAGTTTTGAAATGAGTAGATATTGGCTGCTGTAGGGTTTGTTTATCCTGTTACAGCACCTCTTTTCGCTGACACTGCCAATGTTGGATTTGCATGGTCAACTGGAGTAACAGGAAGCAGTGTGTGTGTTACTAGGTCCAGTTTTCTTTCTCTTTCCTTGCTCTTGCATCTTCTAACTTCAAGTTTTATCCACATTTCCTCCTAAAATGATGCCGAGTCCGTACCCAAAGTTGTTCTTCATGTGTTTTAGTCTTTTGCCAGTTCTTCCCAGATCTTATGGCTGATAGAAAAAGTCTTGACATTAATGATATAGAAAAGTGCAAGTGTTGTTATATTAGTCAGTCAATCAAGAGCCGTGCTGCGTGTCGTAGGCGATCATTTCTCTCCACAATTCTCTGTCTTTAGACTTGATTATGAGATCCGCCAGTGACTTTCTTCCTATCCACACTGGCAACCCATCCAGTAACTTCTCTCTCTGTCTTCCTCTCTCTCTTCTTCCCTCAGTTTTTCCAGTTGCCACAATGTGTTCCAGTTTTCCTCTTCTCAGAAAATGTCCTACAAATCTCGCTTGTCTGCCTCTGATCTTTGCTGTAATTTGCCTTTTAACTCCAGCTTCTCTTAAGACTTCTTCATTGCTGTAATTTGCCTTTTAACTCCAGCTTCTCTTAAGACTTCTTCATTGGTTTTCTTTTCTTATATTACTCATTCTTTAAATAAAGGAATCTTTCACAAACATTTCCTCTTAGGACTGTATTTAGGTATATTTTAATTATTTTTTTTTAGATTGATGTTGTTCATAATCTGTCATTTGGTGTTGTTCATAGTCTACCTTGTTGGTGTTTGTCTTGTTGGTGTTGTTCATAGTCTACCTTGTTCTGTCTTGTTGGTGTTGTTCAGTCTTGTTGGTGTTGTTCATAGTCTGTTTTGTTGGTGTTTTTCATAGTCTGTCTTGTTGGTGTTGTTCATAGTCTATCTTGTTGGTGTTCATACTTTAACTTGTTGGTATTTTTCATAGTCTGTCTTGTTGGTGTTGTTCATAGTCTACCTTGTTCTGTCTTGTTGGTGTTGTTCATATTCTACATTGTTCTGTCTTGTTGGTGTTGTTCATAGTCTGTCTTGTTGGTGTTGTTCATAGTCTGTCTTGCTGGTGTTGTTCATAGTCTTATCTTGTTGTTGTTGTTCATAGTCTATCATTTTGGTTTTATTCATGAACAATTTTTTATAATTTTTTATAAATAGGAAACTACGAGGCTTTGGTACAGTAAAGTAAGAGAACAAATTTTGTATGATTAGACCTCGAAAAAATCGTAGACAAAGCACTTTAGTGAGACGTGAGAGAAAGAAAAATCACAAGAGAATTACCTGGGATTCGAACACGGACTCCGGTAGGACGAGCAGCCATCTAGCCACGAGAGAACAGCTTACTATCGACTTAGCCAACTAGCACTAGTTTTATTCATAGTCTGTCTTGCAATCAAACTTAAGATCTGTATGCGTGTTTTGCTTTTCCTAGATGACAATGGTCCAGATGGTACACCAGAGAAAGATGCTCGGCATTTGATACGCAAGATCCGATATCAAGTCAGACTATTGAACAAGAAGTGGTCAGAGCTGAACCAGAACTGCATCAAATGGCAGATGAAACTGGACGAAGTTGCAGAGGTGGGATATTTTTTTGTTTTTATGTTGTTTTGTTTTTTTTTTTGTGGTTACCTGCAGCAGTTTATTTAATTGCCACTGCTCACTGGCTGTTCACCTTACACTGGACGTGGAAGGTGGTAAACGCTTCAACTTAGACTTACAAACTACCACTAGGCTTTATGGGTAAACATGCGCACCTCTTTCATTTGAAGCTGATAGGCAGAGTTCAGACAACTGTAAGGCGCTTGCTCTACGCCAAGTAGCCATGACAAAGAAGTAATGCTAAATTAGTGAAAAGGTCTAAGACTGGACCTTATAGTACAAACTCAGTTTGTTGTTTCTGCGGGCCAGGCATGTAAGTCAAACTGTTGGGAGAATTGACCAGTCAGAAGCAGCTCAGCAGAAGTTGTGCTTGGAAATTTCCGACAGGAGCTACCTGTGTCAAAGTCATCTTCCAAGCTGGGGGGGGGAAAGCAGTTATTTCCCATGATCAAGCTTGGATTTTCGGGAAGCTGATCAGTAAAATGAATGCAAATATAGCTGCGATGACCAGTGGGAGTGTTTGTAACATCATGGCGATTTTTATGGAAGGAAATATATTTTATTTTATTCTGATTGTTGCAGTGATTATTATTGTATAATTATTTTTCATTTCACTAGATAACACTCTATAGACTATGTTTTCTCAGTAATGATAGTATAAAAGTTCATTTAACTCTTAACATACTAAACACCATCCATGACACATGAACACTTTTTGTAATCAGACATCTCAGCTACAGTTATTTCCTGGGAAATGATTTGATGGCTGTTTTTTTTTTTTAGCTTTTATGGCAAAGGTAGCCCGATTATGCCATGGAGGCATATATGGGATATGGTGTTTACCATCCATATTTTCCTTTTTTTTTTTTTTTGTTAGGGGTAATGTGGTCAGATTTGTGCCTGGCTACCTTTCTTCCCCAGTTCCAGAAGCCAGGCACCCATTTTTACAGCTGGTGACCAGGGGTCAGGTTCAAACCACTAGCCTTTGTCTGTTGCATTATGGTTGTTTGAATTACGAACCCTTGGCTGTGGAATAAAACCATATGGTTGTAATTATTTTCTTCTTCTTTTTGGACCAGCTGCTGAATTCCGATTCATTGAGGCTCATTATTCAATATTAAGGCTTTCCTGTCTGTTTCATAGTGCTACTCAGTTTTCATCCAAAATTTCATTTATTGTAAGGTGCTCACGCAAGCCATTTTCTTTTCTTCTATTCTTGTATTTGTTAGTATCTTGTTCTGTAGTGTTGGGTGACATTCTTATATTTGTTAGTATCTTGTTCTGTAGTGTTAGGAGACATTCTTATATTTGTTAGTATCTTGTTCTGTAGTGTTAGGAGACATTCTTATATTTGTTAGTATCTTGTTTTGTAGTGTTAGGTGACATTCTTATATTTGTTAGTATCTTGTTCTGTAGTGTTAGGGATATTCTTATATTTGTTAGTATCTTGTTCTGTAGTGTTGGGTGACATTCTTATATTTGTTAGTATCTTGTTCTGTAGTGTTAGGGATATTCTTATATTTGTTAGTATCTTGTTCTGTAGTGTTAGGGATATTCTTATATTTGTTAGTATCTTGTTCTGTAGTGTTAGGAGACATTCTTATATTTGTTAGTATCTTGTTCTGTAGTGTTGGGTGACATTCTTATATTTGTTAGTATCTTGTTCTGTAGTGTTAGGGGCATAGTTATATTTATCTTGTTCTGTAATATTAGGGACATTCCCCTTGCTCCAGCCCTCAGTGCTGAGGACCACAGTGCTAGTTTCATCTGACCCCAGCATGCACACAGATCATCCCAGCTTGGCTGAACCTGCCAGAAGTAAAACTGGGGGTAGTCGGAGTACACAAGGTGTATCACCACAAGGCATCAGCACCCTGGTTTTTTTTAACACTATTTAAATAGTTCATGGTTGGTGAATAGTTAAAACAGTGTGGAAAACAGCATTAAAATAGTTTAAAAACAACAACATTTAAATAAGTGGAAAATAACATTTAAACAAATATGTCAGGTTTTATAATACAAGGTATAAATTATATTTTGTGTTCTGAAAGTGCTCCATTCATTTTCAGCGTATGAGCATGTTCCATGATTCCATGGACAGTCTTCATGACAGACTGGTAGCAGCAGAGAGAGATATCAAGGACTGGCCAAATGTTGCAGATATAATCATAGGAGAGTTACAGACAGAGATAGACAGAACCAAGGTGTGATTTTTGCAGAATTTAAAGTTTTATGTTGTGTCTAGAACAATTTTTTTTTTATAAATAGGAAACAACGAGGCTTTTGTACAGTAGAGTAAGAGAACACAGTATTGCAGGATTAGACCTCGAAAGAAGAAACTAATCCTACAAAGTTATATTGTGTCTAATGCCATTCTGCCTTTATATCTTTACTTATCTTTTTCTGCCTTTATATCTTTACTTATCTTTTTTCTGCCTTTATATCTTTACTTATCTTTTCCCCAATCTCCGTAGTATATGCAGGTGGTCACTATTTAATGTACATATTGTCTGGGGAAGATTTGTGAACATTAAAAACAGAAATGTAATAATGTAAATTTTTTTTTTTTTTTATGTTCTTGAAACTTGAAAATCAGCTACCAAGAAGGTTCTAAGGACTGCAAACGCGCCACAAACAGCCTCTGGCAGTCAAGTCCAGCTCCTGGCCTTCCCGTGGCAGAACTGTTTTAAACTGACAGGAGAAGGGGCGAGGGCGAATATCTGGCGCCTGAAAACCAGTTACTTAGGGTAGATGAGTGTCACGTTTGGTAGCTCATCTGCCGCTGTTGGCGAGATCTTCAGCTGCCGTGCGTGGAGCGGTGCTCTTCCCGGCCAATGAAGAAATTTGCAGATGAGGTTGCCGCGCAGCATCACTGCGGAAAAGGTGGTTGAAAGAATAAAGCGAAGCAAACAGTCAAATCACGGCACCTCTGGTCTAGAGGTCAGCCACGTCCTGAGTGCAGTCATATCGGGTGAAATGCATGAACCAGCTTGTCCCAGAGGTTAAGTCACTGCTGGCTTAACTTTTCAAATGCCGCGCGTGGAGTGAAGCTCCTCCCGGTTAAGGAAGTAAATGCGGAAATAAAGGTTGCTGTGCGGCGCCGATGGGAAAAGGTGGTGGAAAGTGAAGTTTAACCTGGTATGTCCAGTAGTATCGCTACGAGAGCTATACCACGACACCTCTGCTCTAGAGGCCGCCTACGTCCGAAATACACCTACACTGGTGAAATATGCCTAAACCGGCACACACCAGGGGTCGAACTCGATGGCTAGACATGTCATGCCACCTCCGCTCTAGAGGTCGGTAACGCCTGATAAACACCCATACTGGTGAATTTTGCCTAAACCGGCTCATACCAGGGGTGAATCTTGAAGGCTATGAATGTCACAGTACCTCTGCCCTAGAGGTCCGTCCCGTCCCAAACACGCCCATACTGGGATAATGCCTAAACCGGCTCAACCCAGGGGTAGAAGTCACTAGTGGCGAGGATTCATCCTCCTGGACAAAAGCTCCATCCTGGGCACAACTAGGAAGGGTAGCGGCCACAACTGCAAAATGCTGAAGTCGGAGACACTGGACCAGGGAAGTCTAGATAGGCAACCACCTCTCACCCGGCGGGGATGTCTGCGTATCCTAATCACGCTGAGGTTTTCCGGTGAGAAAGTCCAACCCTGGACTGGATGGGCAACCACCTCTCACCCGGCGGTGATACACGGGTATCTCAAAACACGTCGAGGTTTTCCGGTGAGAAAGTCCAACTCTGACCTGGGTGGGCTAACGCCTCTCACCCAGCGGGGATGCTCTGATATTCCAAACACGTCGAGGTCTTCCGGTGAGAAAGTCCAACCCTAGACCAAACTGGTGCAATGAAAACCACGGTGTCACGCAATCCCGCTTCTGAGACCCACCAAGAATACAGGCTAAAGCACCGTGATACTCTGAACCCCTTGTGGTCCTTTCGTGGAACTCGTGTGGTCTATTTTGGACCACACAGGGGACCACGGGACCTAACGAGGACCACATGCGTGAATTCAGTAGGTTCACAGTGCGGTTTTGGTGGTAGAAGTGAACGAAGAAGAAGAAGAAGAAGAAGCTACCAAGAATATTTACTCTGAGAGGGAGAAATGCTGTTTATTTATTTGAAACATAGATGCAGTAGACATGTTGTTTTTTTTAATGGCATTTTGTATTTTAACATTTTGTTTATAGAATTTCCAGCTGAGGTATCCCCTTCAAGGAGAGGTTGATGATGTCACAGACCAAGCCAACAGGCTGCAAGAAGCTGATGTTATCCTCTCACATCATAATGTACATAGACTAGAGGATTTCACCAGAAGGTAACAAGATGAATAACATAGATTAGAGGATATCACTAGAAGGTAATATGATGAATAACATAGATTTGAGGATATTACTAGAAGGCAACAAGATGAATAACATAGATTAGAGGATTTCGTTAGAAGGTAACATGATGAGTTCATAGATTAGAGGATATCACTAGAAGGTAATATGATGAATTCATAGATTAGAGGATATCATTAGAAGGTAACGTGATGAATACATGGATTAGAGGATGTCACTAGAAGGTAATATGATGCATACATAGAGGATATATCACTAGAAGGTAACATGATGAATGCACAGGTTGGAGGATTTCACCAGAAGGTAACATGATGAATTCATAGATTAGAGCGTATCACTAGGAGGTCACATTATAAATACACTAGTCACAGGACTTCACCAGAAGATGACATGACGAATGGCATTTTTCACTTAAGTTGCTTTTTTTTTTAGCTTTGTGCTCTTGATTCAGATAATTAATATCAATTTTTTTTTTCCCCTGAGATCTCCTCTTTAACTTCAGAATGACTTTTTTTTTTTTTATATATTTCATGTTTTTCTTTGAGAGTTCAGACAATTAATCTAGATTTTGGGGAAGGGGGGAGGTTCAGTTTTATAATTCAAGCTTCTCTCTAACTTCTGTCCTGTCCTGACGTTGGTCAGTTAATTTTTGTTGCTGGTTTCTTTATGGCTTTAATTAGTTTCCAGTGTTCTACATCTTTTCTGAGAATTTTTTTTGTCATTCATTTTTCCGGTCATTTAGGGCATTTGTTCATTTCTTGCTCAGAAACGTCTCTGTTGCTTGAGATTTCTGTTTCATCTGTTTGTGGTTCTTCTCCCCCCCCCCCCCCCCAATCTCGTTCCCAAATTTCAGAAATATAAATGTAGTGTTGGATCTGTGTAGGAGTGTAGTACTAAAATATACTTCAAAGTATACTTTTTTTTTTTCAGTGACTGCTAGGAAGAGTTTGTTTTTTTTTTTTAATGACTGCTAGGAATTTTTTTTTTTTTTTTCAGTTAGTATCTTGTTCTGTAGTATTAGGGACATTCTTTTATTTGTTAGCATCAACTTGTTCTGTAGTGTTAGGGACATTCTTTTAATTGTTAGTATCTTGTACTGTAGTGTTAGGAACATTGCTATATTTGTTAGTATCTTGTTCTGTAGTGTTAGGAACATTGTTATATTTGTTAGTATCTTGCTCTGTAGTGTAAATTATTTAATAAAATGAGAAAATGACTGATGTTTTGTAAATTCTACGGAGCTATGATATGGGCCATTATGAAATCAGATAATATTTTAGAGTTAATTCTGCATTTTTTTTTTTTTTAAATTAAGCACTGATTTTTGTGTGAAATAGTTGGAGGGGGGAGAGGGGGTGACTTTAGATCTTGAAGGCTATTATTTAGCTTCTTACAAATAGCTCTTTCAGAGTTTGAAAATTTTTGCTTCTTAAAACTTCATCATAATTATATTGTTTTGTTCGTTTTTTTAAAAACTATTTCTTGTATTCCTACAAATTCTGTACATGGTAGTGCTTCATTGTTTAAAGACTTTCTTTAACTCCATACAGCTTAAGCATAAAAATTGGTTTTGTTTTTTCAAAATTCTTTTCTAGATGGGATTCCTTACACCAAATGTTGCAAGAAAGACTCCAGCGCCTTCAAGATGCTCTAAATGCTTATGGTCCAAACTCTCAGCATTTCTTAACAGGTAAGATTATGGAAGACAAAAGTTGAATGTTTAAAAAAAAAAAAAATGTGTGAAAATTAACAAAGAAATTGAAGATGTTTGAATATTTTATGTGCTCTTACCTAGAACAAAAGACAAAACAAAACAGACTGCAACTCTGTTCACAGAGAAGATCAGTTTTTTGTGTTTTTTTTTTCTTGCTTTGCATGTATTTTACCTGTGTGCTTTATCTTCACTGTTGTCCTTAAAAAAGGCACTTTTGTCAAAATACTGGGTTGTTGTTACTATTGTTTTTCATAATCATTTCATTGTTTTTATCTCTTATTGCTAACTTCTATTCCTGTTTTATCTCCTCTACATCTCTCTTTTTTTTTTCTGGAAATCCATACAACACCATCTAACTCATCTCTATATGAGATATGATAAAGTGACCAACTGTCCCATATTATAGAGAACTGCCATGTATTTTAAGGATTTGTCCCAGGAATCGTATTACTTCAGCTGAGACTTTTTAAAGCAGCCCCTATTGTCCCATATTCTCATTTTTGATCGTCACATGTTTGGAAATTTTATAGATCATTGCAGTCGGCTGATCTAGTCTCATTCAAGTCATGTGTCCCTTTACTTGGAAGAAATTTGACTGTAGGTCTCTGACACATTTGTCCTACTGGTTGCATGCAATTTTGGGCTGAAATTTAGACAATCTCATTTTTTAACTTTGAAAAGTTATATGAGAGCGTTGGAAATGCGCTAAAGTTTAAGGTATGAGTTGCACACGGTCAAACCATAAGTAGTCTTGTTGACCAGAAACTGCCAACTAGCTTCGCCAGCAGCACGAACTCCGTAGCTAGCGGGGTCATTCCTCTTCTTTCCCAGAAAGTTAACCCTGGTACCATTTTTTTATTGGGGGATGGGTGAACTTCGGAAGTTTTGTTTCTTTTAAGTGATCCACGATCTAACCACCAACCACGTGGTGAGAAGAGACCCAAACCGGGTCGCCTGGTC